>VWZT01000008.1:94653-124575 GCA_013397055.1 Pachycephala philippinensis
GAAATGGACCTCCAAGATCATCTGGTCTGACCACCTTGCTCAAGAAAGGCTATCTACAGGCTGTTGCTGAGGACCATGTCCACGCACATTAAAATGCTTGTATCCTCTACATTCAGGAAAAAATATATGAGAAATCCAAATAGTCACAGTTTTTATGACACAGTTAGTATATTAAATTGTTTTCTCCAACATAAAAATTCATAAATTAATATTTGCATGCAAACAAAAAAATAGCATTTACCTTAAAAAACACACAGTTAAGTTGAATATTTAAAATGTCAAATACTTCTATAAATAGAAGAATTTATTATACACTTGGTATTTTATATTTTGTAAATGTTTTCTTATGTTAAATATCACATTTAATTAATTCAGCTTCCCAGTGTTGTTCATCATGATCTGTCTGGAGGGTTTTTTTCATATTTAGACTTTTCTATATAGTTGTCTTTTTCAGATTTCAACCTGTAATTTCTTCTGTCTGTTCCACTTGCAGACTGCTTAAGTAACATTGTAATACAGTTACCAAAAGAGAACTCAAACTTATCCAGCATGCATGACACTATAGCTGAAATCCTTGTTTAATTGCTTAGCATATCATTGTTACATTAATAAATCAGCTGTTTTTGATTTAGTGTCCAGATAGACAAAATTAATTGCCTGGAACTAGCTTTAGAATTCTATACTTCGCTTTAGTCTTTGAAACAATCCTTGCTTCTACCCAGTTTGTGATGCTCAGCCAAAACTGGAGCTGAGTCCTCGAGAACATATAAATCTCATAAAACACACAAAAAATGCAATTACACTGTAAATCATGCTATAAAGAAGAATTCCTCTTAAGACTTGCATTTAAGGTTGATTTGATGTTTCCTCAACTTCAGCCATACTATGCAAAACCTTAGTAATTTGAATTTTTGCACTGGTTACTAATTGTCTCAAAAAGTGTTTACAACATTTGAAAACCATATTAATGACCAAAATTGTCTTGCCTATTAATTTTTCTTATTATTTGATGAGGTACAGTTATTTTTCAACCACTACTGAGACATGACTTTATATATCTGTCCAGTTAAAAATTAAAGAAAGTCATGGTGAGGAAGTTGAACCATGTGTGCCGGTTAAATCTGTCAAATTATATTTGTTTAAATGTTTCCTCAAAATGACCATAACAAACTCTGGTTAAAATATATGATTTCAAATTACCACATAAAATGTGTTAACCTCAATTTCCTTGGAAAAAGGCAGGCTTCCAGACATACTATATTTATCTCCGGGCCTGTAAATCAGGGTATGCTTGCACTTCATGGTGCAAAGAAAGGAGGTTGCATTTCTGCAGCACACTGCCCAGGCTCATTAGCTCTAACAGCAGGGCTAATTAACTCAGACGCAGAACCACACAGCTATGAATGTTCTGCTTTTGGATTTAGCATTGACCTTAGTATTTGCATGGTACCAATTTATTCCTTTCAAATGCCTGTGAAAGCTTCATGTAAATGTAAGTGAATTGATAAGGAAAGAAAAGACTGCAGTTGAAAAACTGATACCTTTTCATTCAGTAAAACAGAAATAACTGTTGTTATTTAGTGTATTAATGGAGTAATATATAACCCAGTACATTCATATTAGAGATGTTGATTTTATCTGTAAGGCTTGAATCACAAAAAGTTGTGCATCAGTTGTTGTCATTTACTATTTCGTGAGGTACATTACTTTTCAAAGGATTTCACTAGTCCTCTGTTAAAGATGAAAATACCCATGAATCTATCTCCGCATAAGGGTGCACAAATAAGGGTACAAGGAGAATATATGTTTCTGTTTCATCTAAAAAACAATTTTTTTCTCTTTAGCTGGTATGTGTATATATATTCACACATATGCAAAACCTCTGGAAGTGTTCAAGACCAGGCTGGATGGGGATTTGAACAATCTGGTCTAGTAGAAGGTGAATCTATCCATGGTGGGGAGGTTCAAACTAGGTTATCTCTCAAGTCCCTTCCAGCCCAAACCATTATATGATTCTACAAATATTCATCAGTGCATCTCCAGGAACAAACTTAAATGCAAATTGGTGTGTGTATTGTAAATTTTTTTTTGATCCAAGGCACTTTCAAGGAAAAACTTTCTCTAAATTACTGATATTCCACATTATTTTGTTTATGTAATCTGTTGTAACAGCCACAGAGTGCAATTGTAAGTCATCACATAATGAAATAACAAAATGCCATCTGTAGTCAAGTTTCAGAAATTTGTAGGTGATAGGATTCATCACCATTTCTAGTGCAACATCTCAGTAGATGGGGGCAGGTGTTATCCATATACCTGCAAGCCAGATATCCCTACATTTCTGCCAGCAGCATTTGCTATTCAAATAGGTCAGTGCATACTCATGATTTTAGTGCTTAGCTCAAGGTTTACCGATGATCTCTCACCTTCTCTTTCTCAACCTCTGCACTTTCCCTCTTTATCATTCCTTGATTTATTTCATCTACTAGGTAGGAATTCTATCAATGGATCAGAAAATCCAGTCTTCATTTACTTGTTACTATTTTGTGCCATAGTTTACACTTCTAAATAATCAGTGTGATCATTCTATTTTCATAGTTTTATCTTAATGCCCACAAATATCTGAAGTTGTTCTGTGTTAGGGTTTGCAATGAATCCTTACTTATACTCAGGCCTAAGTACTTGTGAACTTTTAGTGATTTTCTAGAATACTCTAAAATAATAATCAGGAAATACACATTCAGAGTATTATCTGTAGGAAATACAAGGATCCATTTGATAACTGTGGAAATACAGAAAAGACTAATAATTTTTCAGAATGGCTAAAAGGCATATGTCAGGAGACAGAACTTCTTCTGCCTAAAATTCCTTTTGCTAACCTGATTTAAACTATCAGTGATCCCTAATTTCTCTTTTTCTGCTCAGCAAATCTCTATTAGTTAAGTTAACAAGTTAAGAATTTATCCTCAAATGTATGAACTTAACCACTTCACCTATAAAATTCAACCCATACAACTCTTCAGAAACTGCATTTCATATTTACAAAACTGGAAACATTAACGATTTATGAAAAAGTACATTTTGCTTTTAGGTGTCTATTGAAAAATTACTATTTCACTCCCTCTCCCTCTCCATCCACCTTATTTCAAACCGATTTTCAGTATTTCAAGTGGAAAATTCCTGATCTGAGTATATAGAGGAAATACATTTTTTCATTGTAGATAAATAAAAGAAGTTGGAATCCTTGAGCAGAGATCAAGCAAAGGAAGTTCATTCCAGGAAAGTCAGAAGAAAATGAAAAACCCCAACAACAAAAAAACCACCACAACTTAGGATAGAAGATGCAAATCAGTTCAGTGTTTACAGCAAACAGCCTATGTAGGTGATAAATAACTTGGCCTTACAGAAGTTAGCCATAGAACTTCCATTAAAGTTAATGGGGCAATTTTTTTTTTCCTATTTGTAAACTCACTGTACAAAGAGTAAAAATCTAATCCTTCCTGTATTTCTGAAAGCAAAGCAAGTAGGTCTGCCACTTGTTTTGTACCTGGGGAACTACAGAACAATTAAGAGCATATCTACCTGCCACAGAACATAGCAGCAAATTAGCTCCTGAGTAGTACCATGCCAGGGAATTAACTTGATCCCTGAAAACAGGAACCACATGCCCGGGCTGATACAGCACTTGTGCTTCTTGTCATGAAGGGCCAGGGAGTTGTGATGCAACAATATTGCTAATGGTTGTATGTTACTGCTTCCGAATTAGTTGAAGGATAGCTGTTGTGTCAAAAAACGTTCTATTGATTTTGCTTTAAACCTTCTTCCTGACAATTGAATGAGCACTCACTGCTGTTTGTGTTGAGATGTGATGCGTTGACCTTGGCTGGCCGCCAGGTGCCCATCAGACCTCTATCACTTTACTTCTTCAAAAGGACGGGGGGAGAAAATTCAATTAAAATATAATGTGTTGAAATAAGGACAAGAAGATCACTTAACAATATTGTCATGGGGAAAACGTTTCACTTGGAGAAATTAACTTATTAAAAATCAATTGTAAAAGTGAAGTATGGTGAGAAATAAAAACAAAACTAGAAACATCAATCAACTCAATCCTAACTCTTCCTAGTCCCAAATCATACAGTGGGATGGGAAAATTGTAGTTGCAGTCAGTTCAAAGCTCTTCATCTCTGCCTTTCCTTTCTGCTCATGCTTTTTCACTGCTTTGGTATAGGGTCCCACCCATGGCATACAGTCTTTTATTAACTTCACCATGGGTCATTGCCACTGATTCTGCCAGAAAACCTGCACCTGTATGTGCTTCTCTCCATGGGGTGCAGATCCCTGTTGGGTGCCTGCTCCTGTGTGGGCACTTTACAGGCTACAGCTTCCTTCAGGGCGTATCTGCCTGCTCCAACATGGGGCCATCCATGAGCTGCAGGTTGATATTGGTATCTGCTTCACTATGGACCTCAGTGGCTGCAGGGGCACAGCTGCCTCACCATAGCCTGCACCATGGCCTGCAAGGGAACCTTAGAATCTAGCACCTGGAGTACCTCCTCACCCTCTTTGTCCACTGACCTGGTGTCTGCAGAGCTGCTTCTCTCATGTTTTCACCCCTGCCTTACAGCTTGCTGCACTGTAATTTTTATTCTTAAATATTTTATCACACATATGCTACTGATGTAATTGATTGGTTCAGCTTTGGCTGGTGGTGGGTCCATCTCGTAGCTGGCTGGCACTGGCTCTGCCTGAGATGTGGGCAGCTTCTGGTGTGTTCTGATAGAAGCCCTCTTACAGCCTCCCCCCCAGCAAAAATCTTGTCACATAGTTTCAATACTAGGAAAATAAGTGATAATTTCTTACTCAGTGTCTCCTTTATGTTCATGATTTTATAGTCTTCTAGAACACTTCTGCCTGCCATCTTTTTCCAAGATAAAAGGTTCCTGGTTATTCAATTTCTCTTTATATGGAGACTATTTTTCATTTAAAGATTGTTTTCACTATTTTCTATGTTGTCCTGTTTCTGCTGTTTTCTGGTTTAGATGAAATTACCTCAGCCATATGTTGTATTTTAAATGTGAAATTGTACAGTAGCAGGGTGATAGCAATTTCTAATTTAGTCTCAATTCTCTGCTGCTTCCTATTAATTTGTATGGCATTTTAGGTGTTGTTAAAGCTTGAATCGACCATTGAGAACACTATTTACTATTACTCTTTTCTGGCAAGTAGGAAGGTATAGTTGTGTGTTAAAGACTTTTTTCTTCCCCCCGTAAGTTGCTTTGTATTGGCATAGACATTATGTTGACAAATAATTTCAATATACACATTCAACACTGTAAGATCTTTCTGGAACTCTTCACAGTCAACTTTCCTTTGGGTTATATTATTTATCAGCAAATTTCATAACTTACCCTAGATCTTTCCTACGTTAATTTTAAATACAATGAATTTAGCTGAGATGAAGTTCATTTCCCCACAGCAGCTCTCACAGTGCTTTCCACTGGTGGCTAGAAAGTTGTTGGTAACACAGCAGTGTTTTGGCTATTGCTGAGTAGTGCTGGCACAGCATCAGCCATGCCTCTTCCAACATTTTCCCCATCAATAGGCTGGGGGTAGGTCTTGGAGGAAGAGACAGATAAGGATAGCTGACCCAAATTAACCAAAAGGAAAACACATACCTTTTTTAGATATAAAAGCCAGGAAAATGAGGAGGAAAGAAGGGCGTTTGCTATCCGTAGCAACAACTATACATGCTGGAGCCCTGCTTCCAAGAAAGCAGCCAGAATCCACTTGCTGATAGGATGTACAGAATAAAACCTTTGGGATTTTTTTCCTTTGCGTGTGCACATGCAACCTTTTGCTTTTGCTTTAGTAAGATGCCTTATCTCAACCTACAAGCTGTTTTCCATGTTATTTTCTCTCCCCTATTCAACTGAGGAAAGGAGTGATAGAGTGGCCAAGGTCAACCCACCACACTATCACAAGTTCGTGTAACTACCATTCTTCTACTGTAATAATCTAGGTGGTAAAATTCTTTACTACAACACGCAGTTGTTGTACTGTTACTTTGCTCACTGAAGAGGTTATAAATAAAGGGATGCAGTTCTCTTTTCATAGATTCTGTGCTAAATTGATTATTTTCTGTTCTTTTGGTTTAGACATTAATGTTAGGGGTGGATTCCACAGGACAACAATTTAGGATTTTAATTCCTTTGTAGCACTTGAAGGAAAATAATATCTCATGATAGCAATTTGTTACTGTTACATTAACAAGTTTATTTTAAATTCTTTTATACTGACATTTTAGAATGAACCTATCCCTTGCCTTCTGTGAAGAGCAGATTAGTGGGGAAACTTCCGAAAACAGTGTTATAGTGGATACTGAGACACACACACAAATCTGATTAGGCTTTTCTGCTATGGATCAATACTCTTTGATATTCCATCTATATCTTAATCGTGTATTTTTCTTATTATATATGTGGCAGGTTTTTGAAAATACTGCTTTTTTTTTGTTTTGTTTTTTGGGTTTATTTTTTGTTTTGTTTTCATGGTTTCAGCAAGCTGATGGCCAGAAAATTTTTCAGCTTTTCTGATGGTGATCTAACATTTTTTCTACCAGGCTGGATGTTCTTGTCTTTTCTTTGTTGGGAACTCGCTTCTCTTTCTTAAAGGATGCCTCTGCGTCCAGTAGTTTCCTCTTCCCCACTGCTCAGCTTATGCCAACCTTTCTACATGGCCCACTTAAAGAATTTATTTATCTCTTTGGAGTTCAGTAGAACTTTTCATACACATGGGAAATTATTAACCAAACTTGAGAAGAGGATGATTTACAGAGAATTCAAAGTTGGGTAAAAAAGTTGCTGAGACTATATATCTCATGGTGAAAAGCATGCGCATGACAGCTCCTCAAGAATTAGCCTTAAGACTAACATCATTCCATATTTTGACGACAACAAAAAAGACAACCCAGGCTATCTTATAGAGAGAGTTGGAAGACTTGTCTGCATGTAAACTCATAGCTAGTCATACCATGACAACGACTTTTCACTATTTACATTACACTGCTCCTTATTTAGACATTTAGTGTTCACTGAGCAGGAAACAGCTAAGTGGTCAACAGTTTTCAGAGTTTAACTTACCTCTCTTCTAAGGGAATAAGCTGTCTCACAATAAAATAATCTTACTGTGAGAAAGTAATCATGGAGAGTAATCACATGGAAATGATCACAGAGAAAATTTTTATAAAGTATCTATAATAATATAAAATCTTAGCTCACTATACAATAACTTTGCTGGGTAAACAAATGTCAATATTATTGTTCATTTAGACTTGTGTTTCAGCTGAGGCTAAGGCATTGTTATAGTTTCAAATATTAACAGCTAGCCTGTAGTATACTTAACCTAAGAAAAACTGTTAGGTTCTTAAATTAGCCTGATATTAGTGGGCTCAATGTTACACCTGCATAGCAGCTGTAACCCAGTAGAGTTCTACCATTTGGGCACAAAGCTGTGCTTTGACAGAGTGATCCAGAGAACCTAAAAAAGATCTGTGTTCTGAATTGCTTCCTGAGTAGCTTCTCTTTGCACTGGCTCTTTTCTGTGAGGGCTAAGGAGAAGCAGAGCTTCATCTCCTCTATTGCCATGGAACATTTACATCTCATACATAAACATGAGCTCTCTGTCTAAAGTCCAAAGCTCATACCAAAGCATTGGCTTTTGTCTAAGCTGTTTGATTGAGGGACAAGTCGCTCAACTATAGAAAACCCCCCTTACTTCATAAATCATACAAAATTTCCCAGTCACCATGGAAGAATCATATCAACATCAGCAGCCCGTTACCCACCGGAGCTCATTTTTGGTTTACGTAAGGATAAGGTCTACAAATTATTTCTGCCACAGTCATCTTTGGTTCCCAAGCTATAAAAACATAATGCTAATAGTTACCATTATGAAGGTGAAGCTATTGATCATTCTGAGACTTTCACATGCTACAAAGTTAGTGGCCATTTAGATGTTTAAATGGAAAAGAGAAAGATGGAATGTCGTGCACCACACACATTGCATTTTGTGTAAAATGACGTACAGAAGCAAACCTGATTTAATGCATGCAATCATTGTTACACTGTTACACTGTTTGCACTTTAGATGGCTGCATATATGCAACTAGAGAGATACTTTCACAGAAACGTTGAGCCTTATAAAATCAAGGCAGTCCTTGAGGCTTCCTATATTATAGTAAAGTAAGCATGTGTATCCTTTTATTTAAAAAAAAAATTATACATGAGAATCTTCGTTTTAAGTTTTATGAACGTGATAGTAATAGGGTCAGAACACGACCCTCTACCTGTGTCATCCATATTAATTTTAAAACACATGAAAGCAAGAAAACCAGTTACAGAAACAGATGCACTTACACGAAGCATGGTAAAAGTTCTTTTGTAGCAAATAAGGCCTCATGTAAGGTACAGAAAAATAATTTAAATTATATTAAATGTGCTTTTATGCCTGTTTTGGGATGATTTAACTGAAATATTTTTAGCTTCATAGAATTTCAGATGTACGAAGCTTTGATGCTGAAGATCAACTATACAGAGGAAAAACTAAAGCTCTTTGTAAACTCTTTATATCAGGTCATCTGTTTATTTCTTCTGTTCAAACATCTGGGTTTGTAGAACAGCTGGGCAGTATTGCAAATGAAAGTTCAACAGTAAAACAACAGCCCTTCCAAGTTAGCAGCATTAGAGGAAGGAATGCATCAGGGTGATCCACACCATCAAATTGATTTATTAGTACAGATGGTAAAAAGGACTAGCCAAAGCCCTGAATTCAACTTGACTGTTTATTTATGTCACTGCTAGACCCTCAGCTATTTCAGGAAACCAACTAAAGAATCTCTGCCAAAATTCTTTAATAATTTCTCTGAAGAGAAACTTTAAGGACAGTCATAAAAATAGTGAACAAAAATCCAAAGTAATACAAAAAATAAACATATCATAATAGAAATGTCCCTACTTTTTTGTTTTACTCTTGATATTATCTATGGGGTTTTTTCATGATATCAAGTATCTACAACTAAACATTTGGGATCCTGCAATAAAAATGTTGAAGCCTTTCACCCTATTCCAAGGATGTTCTTCACTTCCTGTATATACAGAAATAGCTCTAACGACTTCAATAAGAGTACACTCAGATATGTAGAATGTAGTCATGGCCCTAAAAATCATTTTATACAGAGTTGCCACAAATCCACTCTTTAAAAAAAACCAAAAAAAACAAAGGAAGCCTATCAAGAAGTATTTCCATGTACTGAAAAAGGCTACAATTACCAAAAGTATGAACTATTTGGCTGTTAACACAACAGGATTTTATTTAGGAATTTTGAAATTATACAAAGCACTTGACAACATTTTTCAGTTTTATGCAATTTAGTATGTTTCTTTATTCTTGTTAGATATATCAATTTATCTTAATGATATCCTCATTTTACTTAAGTAAGAGCAAAGGCTAATTTAACTTCGTTGCTTAGTATGATTTCTGATTTATTGTTGAATGTGTATATTTAAACATCCTTTCCTTTTCCATTTCAAATTTTAGTGACTGATAAATTTTGATGCCATGACCCTCATTCATCTAAAAAAAGTTTATTCCGTATCTTAAGATATTTTCAATAATGCATAAAGCAAGACTTCGGCAAGGCTTCTGAACATGTAGCTTTAATAAGTCTATAACTTACAGGTAGTTCCCGTGGGTCCCCTTGATCTTATCCTATATACCTGTTTGATTACTTGATAAATCAGAACCTAGTTAAATCCTAGGCTTCTGAACAGATATGGCAAAATCAAACGATAATATTTAGCCATTTTTTCCTGCAGGAAGTTAACTGTCAAAATGGGGGACAGAAATAATGTTTTTACTTTTCAAAAATAGGACTTATATTTTTACAAAACCCATTTATTATTGATTATAAAGAAAGCCTGTCATTTTTCATAATTAAAATAATGCCTTATATTCTTTGAGACCTCTAGTGTGGTTGAGCAAACCTGTCCATGTCTGAAAATCTCTGTTATTAAATGATAATGTACCTGTTACCTGAACTATAAGTAGCAGGAAGAATCACAGAACCACAGAATAGTTAGGGTTGGAAAGGACCTCTGGAGATCATCCAGTCCAACCCCCCTGCCAAGGCAGGGTGACCTGGAGCAGGTGACACAGGAATGTGTCCAGGTAGGTTTTGAATGTCTCCACAGAGGGAGAGTCCACGATCTCTCCAGCCAGCCTGTTCCAGTGCTCTGCTGCCTTCAGTGTAAAGAAATTCTTACTCATGTTTAGGTGAAATTTTTCATGTTTTAATTTATGGCCGTTGCTCCTTGTCCTGTCACTAGGCATCACTGAAAAGAGTCTGGCACCATCCTCCTGACATCTGCTTTTGAGATATTTCTATGTATTGATGAGATCCCCTCTCAGTCTTCTCTTCTCCAGACTGAACAGGCCCAGCTCCTGCAGTCTCTCCTCATAAGAGAGATGCTCCAAACCCCTGATTATCCTTAGGACCCTCTGCTGAACCGTCTCCAGTAGCTCCATGTACTGAGTAGCCCAGAACTGGACACAGAACTCCAAATGTGGCCCCACTATATTTGAGTAGAGGAGTAGGATCACCCATCTTGGCCTGTTGGCCACACTCTTCCCGATGCATCCCAGGATGACAGTGGCCCTCCTGGCCACAAGGGCACTGCCAGCTCATGGACAGCTTGTGATCCACCAAGAGCCCCAGGTCCTTCTCCACAGGGCTGCTCTGTGGGAGGTCAGCCCCAGCCTGTGCTGGCACTTGGGGCTGCTCCTCCCCAGCTGCAGGACCTGACACCTGCCCTTGCTGAACCTCATCAGGTTTCTCTCTGCCCAACTCTACAGTTTACTGAAGTTAATGGCAGCACAGTCTTCATGGCTGCGTACAGCCTTACCTAAATTCACCCCACTACTACACAGAAGGAGAAACATACTATAATGTCTTGTTACTTTATGCCAGCATATAGTAAAATGGGGGAAAAGTCAATCAAAATTTTAGTTTGACATCCTTCCCACACAGAGATTTTTTATATTTAGATGGGCGGTCAGAAAAAGGAATCAAGTTTTTAAATGTGGTTTGATTTTACCATGATACAAAGAACAAGGATCATGCGTAGCTGTTATACGGTTTGTTGAGGGATCTCTTCTTTTACCTTAAAACTGAAGTTTTCAATATTTTCTTTTTGTAATCCTTTTCCTATTGGGACATGAGGGAAATGGGAAAGGGGCTCAATTTAGCATTAAAAATATAGACATTATCCCATTATCTGTCCTCTCTCTGGATTGTATTCTTTGGCCTTTTGGGGATTTTTGAGAGTTCTGAGGTTGGAAAACTGCCTTTTGGTCACAGGGCTGGTAAAGATGCCTAGTATCTGCCGTCACTAAACTTATTTAATTTTGCTTTCACCATTAGAAAAATGAAAAAACCAAACCAAACCAAACAAAAAAACCCCACCAACTATAAAGGTGTGGTAATTGATATAAGAAATGTGGCCATTTCCAAGGATTATAAGTAATGTTGTCCTGTATGGGAATGAGAAGAGGCAGCAAAACCATTTATGGTAGGATATTAGGGCAGCAAGCAGTGTGAGCTGTTTCTTTCCTGATGATACAGCCAGAAGAATACATCTAATCCCAGAGATACTTCCTCACATACATCTCTGGCTTTATATTCTCTATGCAGTGTTGAACCATGTACATGTATTCATCAGAAATTAATGACAAACATAATTCATTATGTTTGAAGTAATAGGTGAAGGACAGTTTACTTTCAGTTAACTGAAGTAAATCCAAAGCACAAGTTTAGTTCCTGTAAGTAGTCTGACAAAAGGAATTTAGCCCTAGGTTAAAAGTGACAAGAAAATAAAAGGTGAAAAACCTGTATATTGTCTAATTGCATGCTTTGTTTCAAAGTTCTGGGTTTGATTTCCTTTTTTGGTGCCCTCAATAGACATATATCTAATGAAAAATATTAAATTAAGTGTATCCTAAGAGTCAAGTGTATCTCAACAGCCAAAAATTCAATAGGATACCTTCAGTAATTTTTGACATTCTGAGAGACTTCAAATGAGTATGTAAAAGCAAATGGGGAGAGTAATATTACCTTATACTCAATTTTCTTCTGTGCTTGATTTACTTCAAAACCAAAAATTACACAATAATAGTGGTGAGGAGAACCTTTACAATTTACCAGCAAAGATGATCAGATATGCTGGTTGGGAAAATATTGAATTTGTTAGTGATATCCTTATCAATATGTTTCTTTATATCTAATACAAAAATTTTCTTTTACCAATATTTAGTTAAAAGAATTTTCTTGCATTTTACAGTTATTTTTACAGAAAATATTTAACCACGTTATCTCAACAGCAGCAGGGACTGTAGATATTTACTGCAGGAAAATTATGCAACAGTTACTTTTGGCCAAACAAGCAAATTAAAAGAAGCCTACTTGTGAATTTTTATGTGTCATATGATTCCTTTTATTGAAAATTCTTGAGACATAGCCATGTTAATAGAGTCACTTGTCCTGTTGTAAGTACTTTAGACTAAAAATGATGCCTCCCCATCTGGCTAGGTATAAATATCTAAACGTACTGAGGCTCTGATCCTGTTCTCTCATTCCTTGGATGTAAGGAAACAAACAGAACAAACAAATGAGGATCCCAGTAGCAGGCACAGCACTCCAGATGTGGCCTCACCACTTCTGAGTAGAGGGGCAGGATCACCTCCCTCGACCTGCTGCCAATGCTCTTCCTAGTGCACCCCAGGACACCACTGGCCTTCTTGGCCCCCAGGGCACACTGCTGGCTCATGGACAGCTTGTTGTCCACCAGGACCCCCAGGTCCTTCTCCACAGAGCTGCTTCCCAGCAGATCGTCTCCCATGCTGTACTACATATATGGTGTATACTTCTGTATACAGGAGCATACACCACATATTTTGCAATGTGTCTGACTGCTTTTCTATGGAACAGTCATAAGCATTCTTCTTTCTCCATACCTTTATGATGAATGACACTTCTTTTTTTTCTCAAGTCCTTTAATCAACTGCAATTGGGCAAATTTTTTTGCCTTTTTCTTTCTCTTTTGTTTTCACCACTTTCACACCAATGCTTTTCTTTTACTAAATCTCAAGAGAACACCCCTTCTGAATTCTGGAAATCTGTAACTTCATATTTTCCCTTGATTTTCTTTTGTCTTTGATATGACTACTTCTTGCCTGAACTACTTTCTGCATTATTATTCCAAGTTATATTTTTGTCTTTTGCACATCACTCTTTCAAATGAAGGTGCATACCTCCTCCTCTACATTTAATTCAGAACTCTGAAGTAATGCAAAGCCATGTTGTTTTGCTCAATTCTTGAACATGACAGTATTATCTAGTATCTAGTGAAATATTTTCTTTATTTTTTTGGTGGTTTATGTTTGTTTGGTTTTTGTTTAGTTTTTTGTTTGTTTGTTTTGTTTGGGTTTTTTGTTTGTTTTGTTTTGGTTTTTTTTGTTTTGTCCCTTTTATTTTTTCTTCCCTTGGTGATATTATTTGCATAGTTTTTGCTAGAGAGCTAGAAGCTGAGAATGCAAAACCAGGAAACCATTACTGAATTTCTGCAATGGTTATATACCTTTTCCATGGCATCTACTATTGGTTATTCTTCTCAGTGATCCACCAGAAAGGATGGTTGAAGTCCAGTTTGAAACAAAATACTCAAGAAAATCCACAACAAACAAGAGTTTCCTTGGAAAATCAGGGGAAGTAGCATCTTTTTAAAACTGACTACACTCCTAGCTGGATGTAGGTTCTAGTCAAATATTGTTGTTCTCATCCTTGTATTTTGTCTCCTTTTCAAACAAGGCTTTTAACAACTGAAAACAATACGTTCAAGAACAGTCAGATAAAGTCTTTAGCTCTAAATAGGAAAGTAAAAACTAATCCCTTTTCTGTAAATTACCTGACATATATCTCCTATCAGACCTTTGAATTGTTTGGTGTTACATGGCTTTCTTAAAGACAGGACTTATAACAAAACTTTAGCTCTGTTTCTGATTTATCTTCTGCTAAATATTTCTCTTTAATTTTCGGGGTTCTTTGGGGTTGGTTTTCTTTTTGGGGTTTTGTTTGTTTGTTTGTTTGGGGGTTTTTTCCTAAGTAAGTTGTGCCCAAGTGCACACACACATACACATAGAATCTTTACAGAAGTGGTTTTGTGCTGGGTATTTACCATATATATCCTAGATATCAGTATCACCTTTGGAGACCACTGACTTCTCATCCTAAGGAAATAACTGCCCTAGTGAGAATGACCTTGCAGAATACCTCCAAGGTCTTGTTTTTTATCCAGATATAATGATCAAACACCTCTTTTAGGAGGAGTAAATACAATGGTGACAATGGCATCTATGTTGACAGAAATCCTGAGATGGTCTGTAGTGCAACTTAGGACAGGAACTGACTAAAATAATCAAGGAAAGCAGTACCTTCTTAATGATTTTATGCCTTTGCATCTCAGTTGTAACACATCTGTCTCAGCCCCTACTTTTTTCTCTTTTATCCTGAACGCAGGCTTATTTAGAAAATATGAAAAAATCTCGAGGAAAAAGCAAAAACTCTAAAAGAAAAAAGAAATTTACTTGAATAGAGCTATATCTACTTTAAGGGAATGTGGCACCTTTGAGGCTAGCGAAACCTAGTACAATGCATTGAGGAGACCATGACAGCAGCTGAAATGTCATGTGCAAAGAAATACCTTGCTCTCGGATTTCATTTCCCACCTCTCTCTAGGAACACTACGCATACAAAAATTGTCTTTCACTGTTCAGGTAAAGAGAATGATTGGGTGACTCTGAGAGAGTGAGTATGTGTCCCTCTGAGACAGAACAGATAGTCATATCTCCTAGGGAAATAACATTTTCTGCAGTAGCCACAAACATTGTTAGGTCCTACTGTCCTGTAGTGAACTCTTCCTGCTGTTTTCATTTTTTGTAAAGGAGTAAAATGAATGGAAAATAAGTATATTTAGTGATTGGCATTTAGGTTACAGAAGCGCTCAGCTGTTAGTAAACACTAACATTGCCTAACTAAGGTCTTTTGACCTTGTTTCTCCGTGTGTTCCATGCATATCCAAGTCTTTGTTTACAGAATTTGTGTTCTATTGAGCTTTAATAGGCAACCACAAATGTAAGATTTGTTATAATTTGAATATTTGGCTTTTGACACCTCTTTTACCTTTTTAAAGGTGTTTTAATTATGTAACTGTGTATGCAGTAAGAAATCTGGAGGTCTTCAGTCTTTCAGGAAAATCTGTAGAATTGCAAAGGATTAGGGCTATGGCATTATATGAATACCTTTGTAAATTGCTCACTGACTTTTAAACTGCAATTTGTGTCCTATGTGCATAGGTCCATTTTGACCCTGATGTATACTGTCTTTGAAATGGAAATCTTCAGTTGTTACCTCTAGACAGATTTAAAGGCTTGACTGCCCACTCTGAATTCCTTTGAAATACTTAATTTGAATCATAAGCTATCGCTGCAAACAGTCTCATCATTTTGTTAGAAATCATGTCTCTTTTGAAATGGGTTTCTGTCTATAGGCCTCTTTGATGTGTTGCTTTGGTGTGGGGAATTCTTTAAAACTTTTAACTTTTGTATCCGATCAATCTTAGTGCTTAAACTTAGTATGTAGTGATTTGGTAGCTCATTAAAAAAAATTTTGTTCTGCAGTAATATCCATTGCCTTAGAAAAGAGTATTTCTCTAGATTGATTTGTCTACACATATGTTTTTCTTGAAATTACTGCCAGAATGGTTAAGGTTGGAAGGGAGATCTGGAAACCATCTTGTCCAGCTCCCTGCTGAAGCAGTGACATGGCTAGAAAAAACCTAATATTCATATATTTGATATGCTAAAGAGTCAGTTAGTTAGCTAGGTGGTTAGTTTCTATGAAATAGCACAACAGAGAAAAAAGAGACTAAGTATAACGTAGGAAAAAAAAAGAAAAATTTCCAAGTTGCTTGCTCTTCTAGACTTGGGAAAGCTACATTATAGTCCAGTGAAACACTGAGCTGGTACACATCCTTCACCTGTATCCAGAGACTGACTTAAAACACCCAACCAACAAAGGGTACTGACAAATTTTGGAATATATGCTTTGGATTTCTAGATCTCTCAGCTAGCGGCCTCCTCAACCGGAGCCTGGGATAAAGGCTTTTACAGACAAAATATTAGAATGCTTTCTTTTAATTATTATTTTACCTTTTTAACTTTTTCCTATGATTTGGAATTATTGTTATAATCATTAGATAAATAAAAATTAAAATCCTGCTTAGAATGATATTAAACAGTTTGCACCACAGCACTTTGTTCTGTTGGAAAGTGCTAGTCACTTAAATTTAAAATATTTCTGAAAAGCTTAATAATTAAATCTTAATAATTCTACTGACTTGCTTGTCAGCTTTAGACACAGGGTACTAATGTTTTTAATATCCATGATTATTTGATCCACTGGTCTGCCTTATTCCAGATATTTCAAGAGTTTCACAGAAAATTCGGAGAACCTAGCACCAGACCATTCCGTAGAAAGAATATTGCTTACTTCAACAGGCAATGATTAGGTATAGGATATGAAAGAGAGAAAAAGTTTATGTGTTCTCTGACACAATTTCATTACTATGGACAAGTTGTGTAGCTCCTTACTACAAACCCTAGCTTTAAAAAGTTCATGTTGAGGCCATCATGCCAAATGTACCTGATTTATAGCCATGCTTATTAAAATCTGTAATAAAAATTCCATACAAGAAAAAATATTTGAAGTTATTGTAAAGGGAATATTTGTTACCTCGGTAACAAATAAAATCTGTATTACTATTGTGTATTTTATTTTCATTGAAGAATTGAATCCTTTTCAATTATTGTGTGGGATGGGAAAGTAGTAAACAAGGTTATAAATCTCCAGAATTTGCTTCATGGTAATAGTACATTAAGCAGGCAACTGGTATTCTCCATGCGTTGAAGTAGAACTACTATGACTCACTACTTTATAATTATGTGAGGATTATTAACACAACAGGAGAAGTAAATTGGCTACTCAGCACGAGTATCACTCTGTGTCTTAGCTAATTGCATATATCCTGGGTTAGCCGAGCTAGGCAGATGTCCCATTGTGCTTGGAATTGAGAGACATACAAAAAAAGGTAATAATTTACAAGGTGAAGTTGATGTTGAAAATTATAGAGGTTCTCAGGGGATTATTTAAATTGTTGGACATTTTTAATATATTTTTTGTGTGATTGTTTGTTTGTTTAAAAAGCATCATAGCAACCAAAATTTAAAAAAAACCAACAAAACAAACCTACCAAAACATCCCAAAATAAAACATAACACTCTATAGGATCTAATTGAAATTTTAGCTCTTATCATTATGTATCTTAGGTGGCAAATAAGTTTGTCAAGTTAAACGAATATGCAAACAAGTACTAAAATATTAATATACCTATATCTCTTCTGACTAGCTGCTAAAATCTTACATAGTCACAATGAGACAACAGGTTTCAAACCAAATATACTTTTTAGAGGATGTGTGTGCATGTTTATACTAAATAAATATAAAACTGTGTTATGATAAGAATATTTATATTGTTTGCTGTACTTTTAGGGAAGTAATGTTAATATGAAAAACATTTCACAGATTAGAAACATGCCGGTGATAGAAGTGCAATAGTATTTAAAGAAATATGCTGCTAAATGGTGTGAACTCCTTCTCTGGTTCTGGAAACACCAATGTGTGAAAAAAAATCCTTTAATGAGTAGCCTTTGAAATAGCTTCCAGAAATAATGTACACAGGTGCATAAGAATATGATCCTATGAACCTTTATGTAGTGACTTGTATGTGGGAACACAAGTTGTGCTGCTGGTTTTAATGACTTCATACACAAATGATCAATTTAAGGATCAACTTGGTTGTGAATGTATAGATTTTATGAGATGAATTAACATAGATATTATTATATGAACAAATTTTATGGCACACAGTGTTGTCTAAATCCTGAAAAGACCTCAATTGAAGGGCTACATTTGTAAAAGAGTATTTTAGGATCAAGTGTCTTTAATCTACCTCAGTTCTAATCACAACTGGAAATAGTTGTAATGTTCATTGGCTAACTAAATTTAGTATAATAAACATGTCATGAAAAGTAAATAAAGGCAAATATCTTGCATATGTGCAATCATGTACATTTTCACTTTAATCTTCGCTTTCAGTAGCAAAAAATAAAATCTCAAACACCCTGTTTGTAAAACTTCATCAGTGGTCTATATACACAGCCAAATCCGGAGCATTTCCATCCGCAGCATCGAAGAAGACAAGAAAATATCACAAATGCATAGTTATGTTTTTACCAAAATATTAATTTAGTTTTCTCTGTCTTATGCAGTTCCTTTCTCCATTATTTAGTACATAAAGGTGTTGAATAGAAACACCTAACATCATATATGAAAGCAGAAAAACATAATTTTATTCAAGATAACTGTCATATGTAAAGAACAAAATACTTGTGTCAAAACCTGTCTTGAAGAACCTCAGCTGTGCTAGTTTTGTGTAGAATTTAGTTGATTTTCCTCAGGGCAGACCACATGGTGCTGTGTTCTATATTTGTTGTTAACTCAGGGATATTTTAATTTTAGTGGAGAGGAGCTTGCCCAGCATCAAGGCTTTTTCTGCTCCTCATGCTGCCGTGCTAATAAATGGGCTGGAGGTCCACAGGAAGTTGGGAGGGAACACAGCTGAGATGGACGATTTGTGTTTGGGTCCACCACGGCCATGCCATATGGGATTGTGCTTGGCAGTAAAATCTCAGGAAGAGGAGTAACGGGGGACATTTAGGATGGCATTTTTCTCCCCAAGTCACCATTAGGTGTGATGGAGACCTGCTTTACTGGAGATGGCTGAAGCCCTGGTGAGGATTGCAGTGCGGAGCCCGCGGTGTGTGTGTGAGGGCAGGCGCAGGCCCGGCCCTGCCCAGCCGAGGCCCTGCCCCGCACTCCCCAGCCCGGGCCTGGCTCCAGCCCCGCAGCGGCCGCCAGCCCCTGGCACAGCCCAGGCCGTGCCCACACCCACCCCTGGAGCCCCGGTGTGGCCGGGCAGTGGCCAAATGACCAGAAGCACCACCTGGGAGGAGGGGCCAGGAAGGCCAAAGGGAATTCAAAGCAGAACATGGGGTAAGAACACGTCCTGACCCTACCTCCTGTTGGGATTTCTGTTGGCTGAACGTGACTGGAAACAGGAGTGGTAGTTACATTTGTTCTTTCCTATATCTTTTCTGTCTTTCTCCCTTTCTTCTTCCTCTAATTCCCTCGTGTCCAAATTTTTGAGTAACTTAGAATTGAATGGGCTTTGAGTTTGCTAAGTTGAATGGGCTGAGTTAATGCTTTGAGAAATGTTTTATGTCGATTGAATGCTGCTCTAGATTTTGCCAAAGTTCTCTGATTTTCTAAAGTTGCCTGTAAAGATTTTTTATGTTGTTTTGACCTCTTGAGAATATCCTGTCACTGTTACTCCTGTACATCTAACTCAGAGTACCTGGACAACTGTAAGCTCTTTTAAAAGCCTCGTTGAGCAAGTTTTTTGGGGTCTTATACCTGCCTGCCCGCGGGAAGTGGTGAATTAATTTCTCATTTTCCTTCGCTTGTGTGCACAGCTTTTTCTTTACCTACTAAGCTGTTTAACCCACAAGGTTACTGTGATCTCTTTTCTCTTTGGCACAATTTTACTACATTATGACTGAATTTCTTGGATAACTTCTTAGACTCTGCTGGTGTAAATTCTTTCAGTGCTCTTAGTATTCAGAAAAAATTAAATACCTCAGTGGTTTATAGATGGGCAAGTATTTCTGTTAAGTGTGATAGCTGAATCCCAGATAATGACTGATTGTTGCCACAAAGGAATTGGTTGCTGCATTTTGGGAGGACTAGAAATAAAATGCTTTTTTGCAGTTCAGTCAACCTCTGATTGCAGTAAACATGGCCATCACTCCATTCCCTTTATGCCTTGAACCATTCAGACCCATATCTTTATCTTTTTTATATTTTCTGTCATGCTGTATATCATTGTTCAACAGGAAGAAAATATGATGTTTATGTGTTTAATTATTTTTTTTTACCTGATGTAGATTTACCCAATAAAGAATTTCAACAGTATGAAGAGCTTGAGGCAATGGTGGGTTTACTATTAAGAAAAGATGATTAAAAAAAAAAGAAAAAAAAAATCTCAAAGGTCGTTTTCTTAAGTAGGTATATATTATAGATTAAAAAATTCTATGTTTTTTATTAATGACAATGTGTATAGTATTACTTTTAGAAAAACATTTTTTCTTATTAAAAATATCCTTCACACAAGAAAACTACAATACCTGTAAAAGACCCTGAATTTTCCTTCCAAAATTAAAATCGAATTCAGATTGAAAAACAATGGTAAAAAAAAGAACTAATTCCCCAATGTAACTACTATATATAATGAGCATTTAGAATGTGTGGGTTTGTATATAGAACAAAATATGCTTTGTTTGACAGCTTCTAGTTTTAAAAACCTATAGTTTGAAAAATAATGTGTATAGCATCCACATTTGTTAATCTCTTTCAATTGTCAGTAACAGAAGCCAGAAGGGAAAAAAATGTATTTAACTGAAATAGTTTTACAGTATTTTCAAAAACCTTTTATTTCTTTCCCTTAGGGAAAAAAAGAAAAAAAAAAAAAGGAAGAAAAAAAGAAAAAGAAAAAAAGAAAAAGCCTGCACAATTTGTTTTATTTGAAATTACTCTTCAGGCTTTTCAAACATATTTCTTTCAGAGCTGTCCTCTTGTAGCAATATTTTTGTCCTGCAAGGGGCATTTATCTGATTTTGTGTCTGCAACAATTGCTCCAGATGAGCATATTCCCATGGACAAATTTAAAAGTATTAATGCAGCTTTATCTGTTTGAAGTGTCCTCCTCTATCATCAGTATTCACTGAACAGCAGGACCCAAGATGTGGTGTTTTTCAACAAGTATCACCAAGTTTTTATTCAACTCTCACAAGAAACTTATACTTCTTGCTCTCAAATATATCACAGAATATGCTTCTGGGCATCTAAAAAGAATAAAATAAACTAATAAAATAAAATAGCTCTGACCTACATCCAAAAACCCAGTAACATATTTTATTTGCATGGGTCTCTGAATATATCATTCAACAGAGACATAACAGAAAAAAACTTTGTAGAAGTCTTGCAGGCTCTGCCAGTATTTTGCTGCTTTGCTCACAGATTTATTTGTAGTTTTGTTTCCCTCTGAGATCCTCCTGCAATGTACCTTTCTTATTATTTATCCCATGTGTTCCTTATTGTGGTCAACAGCTCTACTTTGCAGGCAATGCCTTTTGTTAAGGAGGTAAGACCAGCCTTCATTGTTCAAGAAAGTCTTGGCTCCAGCTGTGACCATGACTATCTGTTCATGTAGGGAAGGGTTTGACTATGGCTGGCTTATATGTTTTTTTCTCTCAAAATGCTTCTTTCACCTCCAGCCCATTGGAGCTCTTAAGCACAATGTAGCAGGTGCATTTAAAACTGACCAAAATCATGCACAAGATTCAAAAGGAACTGCAAACTTATGTGATGGCTTAGTGATGTTTTCTGATAATTTTTTCACTCTTATTTTCCCAATAATTCCCTGATTTTTTTTTTTTTATTTTTGGCAACTCTTGCGTTCATGAAGTCATTTTTTACAAGCTCAAGGCCTTGCTCTTGAGTGATAACACTCAATTCAGAATCCATGCATTTATATGTGAAGGTATAATTTGTTTTGTCTATGTGTATACCTATGTTAGGAGTAGACTGTTCAGCTCAAGGTCAGCAAGAGATTTTGACTATGACTTGACCATGACTTCTAAAAATGACACAATTCCTTGATTATGTCTGTATTATAACAGGAGAAATATAAATAACCTCTCAATCAGAATTTATCTACATAAGAACAAAAATTGCAGTGAAGAGGTGCTATTAGATAAAATATTGTTTCTAAAATGTCCAGCATTGTTTGCTATATTTGATACATTGATTTATACAGTATCTGTATAGATGAATAGAGTTCTTTTCGTGAATATATCAAGTCCTTTCCTGACATTCATGGGGTAGTTGCACACCTAGCAATCTTAAAATTCTAATGCATCGCCAATCTGTCTTCTACTCCCTTTCCAGAAAAGAATATTTTTAATTTTTCTTTTTTAAGATCTCTCTATGCAAATGTAATAGAAGAGGTGGACGAAAGGAGAATGGAAGGGGTAAAGTTAATTTTGTCATAGTCATTATGTGATTTTTTGGGGTTGATTTTAGGTTTTAGGTTTGTTTTCTTTCCAAACGCCAAGTCCAATAAAGTTGTTTTCTTACCTCAGCTTTCCACTCCTTTCCACCTGCACTGGCTCCTTAAATACAAAAATATAACATTTTGGGGGGTGAAAATATTATAAACAAGATTAGTTAAGCACATTTTCAGTCCTCTTTCACTTTTTATTCATTTACTTCTTTAATTAATCTCATTGTTCTATTTTTCTGTAGTACACATGTTGCCACAAAGTTACACAGCAGAGGATAGGGTGAACAGTAGAGCAGAAATGAAGAGGAACCAATGAACAAGCAAATGTTAAAGAAATTGTCTTGAAGAGTATTTATCACACAGAAACCATAATGTTTCCGTTAACTGAGAGGATATACTGTACAAATATTTCTGAGTTTCGCTTCTTGATGTAAGCCGAGACTTGTATTCACTTATTCTCCTTACAGGTACTAAAAGTTTAGTATTACCACATGCACAGTAAACACAGAGCTATAAAAACTAGTTACACTTTTTCCACACTGGACAGCAAAAAGGATTTATTAGTTGTACCTTTATCCTAATGTTTCAACAGTAAATTAGCAAGCGACAGCAAAACAGAATAACAGTGCTGTAGGGTCAATATAGTCCTCACACAAACGTAGGAGCCTTGATAAGTGTTTCAATTTTAAAAATGCATTTTAACCAAAGTTTTACTCAGATATAAAAGCTCACATTAGATTATGCTTTTTTTAAAAAATCATTTTACTGGGAAATCGACGTTGTCTGTTGCCACCACCAATATAAATTTCTCTCCTGCACAAAGTTTTTGCATGTTCCAAATCAATTTTGCTGGCTTGCTCAAATAAACATTAAGAAATCATTTAATAGGGAAAGGAGACATGGTCACTTCATTTGTGTAATTGTATTTAAAAGGGTAGCAAAAATGATGATCCTATAAAATTTAAATCAAGCTCATGGGCCTGAATTGCAAAATTAGCCACCCTTGAATGAATCGTAGTCTGTATACTGCCCTTTAGCTGTTGCAGCTGAACAGGTTTTTACACAACAGAATTATACATCATTGAGAAGTAAGGAATGAAGATCCTGAAACAAGTTTTAAAATAAACTCTGAAAATCAAAGGAATCCTTAGAATGATAAGTTATTAACCATTAACCAACCTTTCTCATCTTATTTTTATGACTTTGTAATCTTGGCCCTCACACCATCTGCAGAAAAAGGAATATTTCTTTGATAAGTGGTCTTTCATGTATTTTAAATTTATGTTTAATTTTCTAAAAACAATACGAATTTTACACTTTTTGCCTTCCTTAGCCTGAAATTTTTGAGACTTGCTACTTACCAAACAAAACAAGATGCTGTTCCAAAAAGATCTTGGTATTACTATTCACTTAGTTTCTATTCTTTGTCCCACTACTTGCTAATTTTTTTCTTTCTGTGTCAACCTGACAGCTATAAACACACATGACCCAAGACTACAAAAGAAGCTTGATTTTTCCGTGAAAAACAAAGGAGAATAAGAGATGAACCTGCACAGGATAAAATCTTTCTGTTGCCTCATGAAAGAAATTATTCAACATATTGACTGAATCACTATTTGTTGTCTAGTGCAACGGAAAAAATTTCTTCTGTTACTTTATTATTGATTTAGTTATGTGTCATAAAACTTTGGAGTTGAATTAACTTCTACCAGAGCAGAATAATCTGTGTGAGCAGGTGACAATGTTCCTATATAGTCCATCACCTGAAATTTTCATTCTGTAATGATAAGCTGCAAACAGAGAATTAAAAAACCCACACAGAAACCTGTTAAGTTCTGCATGCTTCTGTAGGCAAGGATTGCAGTAGTTGATCTGGTACTATCCACACAGACTGGTAAAGGCTCCCACCAGCAAACTCTGTCGTCTCTTGCTGTTGACCTCGTTGGTGTGCTTTGCTGCCTGCTCATCAGGCTTCCATCTCCAGCTTCCCCTTTCAGCTGACTGAGCTTGTTACCAAGAACTTCAATTCAACCTGGTCATGGCCCATTCAGGGCATGTTTATTCCAGATGGACATCATTGCCTGTCAGAATGGGATGGATTCATTCACATCCTATTGTGTGTCAAATTGTATTTTATCAGTAAGAGATGCTTGCCCCTTTGATGTTTTTACTACATCCTTTTGCCCTTATTCTAAAGTTGTGCCTTACTCCTAATAGTGCTAACTCTCATTAATTTGAATCATATTAAAGGCAAAAATTCCTAATAGAAGTGTCTGAACATTTTGTAGCTTGGATAGCACATGTGTGTCTCATTGTGTTACATTTGCCTACTGTGCGCATTTTTTCATTTCTTTGCACAGGTCTTATGCTTATTGAGAAGTCACATTGTAGGAGTGTAAAAAAAAAAGGATACTTAAAAATATGTATATTTAAAAATACATGAGTAATTTAAAATCACAGAATATGCTAAGTAGGAAAGGACCCACAAATACTGAGTCCAGCTCCTGGTACTGCACAGCCGCATCCCCAGGTATCACCCATGTGCCCAAGAACATTGTCCCAATGTTTCTTGAACTCTATGATCACTTTCCTGGGGAGCCCAGACACCCTCTGGGTGAAGAATCTTTGCCTAATATCCAACCTAAACCTCCCCTGACACAACCTCAGGCCTTTCCCTTGGGTCCTGTCACTGGTCACAACAGAGGAGAAATCAGTGTCTGCCCTTCCTGTTCCCCTCACAAGGAAGTTGTAACTGCAATGACATCTGTCCTCAGTCTCCTCTTCTCTAGGCTGAACAAACTAAGTGACGTCAGTCACTTCTCATATGGCTTCCCCTCAAGGCTCTTCACCATTTTCATTGGCCTCCTTTCGATGGTCTCCAATAGTTTAACATCTTTCCAGTATTGTGGGGCCCAACACTGCACACAGTATTCAAGGTGAGGCTGTCCCAGCTCAGGGCAGAGCGGGACAATCCCCTCCCTTGCCCGGCTGGTGATGCTGTGCTTGATGCCCCCCAGGACAGGGTTGGCCCTCCTGGCTGCCAGGGCACTGCTGACTCGTGTTCAACTTGTCAACGACCAGGACCCCCAGGCACCTTTCTGTGGCACTGCTTTCCAGCATCTCATTCCAAATCTGTCCATAAATCCAGGGTTGCCCCACCCCAGGTGCAGAATTTGGCACTTTCTCTTGTTGAACTTCCCATGGTTGGTGATTTCCCAGACCCCTGATTTGTCAAGGTCTCTGTGCAGGGCCTCCCTGCCCTCAAGGGAGTCAGCAGCTCCTCCCAGTTTTGTATCATCTATGAACTTCTAGTCCCATGTCCAAGTCATTTATGAAGATGTCGAGGAGCAGAGGGCTGAGGATGGAGCCCTGTGGAACCCCACGAGTGACGGGTCCCCAGTCTGATGTCACCCCATTCACTGTAACCCTTTGTGCCTGACCTGTGAGCCAGTTGCTCACCCATCCCATGATGTGTGTATCCAGCTGTGGGGTGGATATTTTGTCCAGAAGGATCCTGTGAGAGACAGTATTGAAGGCTTTACTGAAATCCAAAGAGATCAACTGGCTTCCCTTGATCAGCTGGGTGGGTTACCTCTTCATAAAGGAAATCAGGTTTGTTAAGCAGGACTTTCCTCTTATGAAGCTGTGCTAATTCTGACCAATTACTGTGTTGTCCTTCAGGTATTTTTCAGTACCTCCATATCTTCTCCGTAACTTTACCAGGCACTAAAGTGAGACTAACAAGCCTCTACTCTGTGGAACTTTTTATAAGCTTAGTTTAACATTGAATTAGAACATATGAATTTCTGAAGGTTCATTTTATAGAACTGTATATATGACAGGAAGTATTACTATGGTTTCATATATTTGCAAATATTTTCTAGGTATCTTCAGACCAGATTTATTTTATGGAATAAGGAATACAAACAGCTATTTTCAGTGGTAGTTTTAAGGAATCACAACTCATGGAGAACAAAATCTTTTCTTAAGCAAGCAGACAATCCAACCAAACAAAACATACATAAGACAGAATCTCATAGAAAATCCTACGAAGTAAGTTTTAGTACTCAGAGACCTATCCTGGTCCTATGTTCCAGAAATTCTTTCCCTAACCTGAGCAATATCATATTGAGTAGGACTGCAAACTTACATGAGGATACAGTCAAATTAGTTTGTTAAGCAAGAAGTCTTACTAAACTCCAAAAAAAGCCTTAGTTTCTGCTGCAGTCTCATTTCTTCCCTGCCTCTTGAGCAAGGTGGGTGCCAGCACTAGTGCTAATTATTTGTCTTTTTTTGGTTAAAAGGTGATCTACAGAACTGTGAAACAAACAGCTGGTCTTGATCAGAGCAGACCAGCGAGTTTTCAGGCTTGCATCATGAATACAAAGGCTCACACATCAGACTCTTGGCTAAAGTAGTACAACATTTTTATAAAATTACCAGTAGTTTAATCAAGTTACCAGTGATTTATCATCATTAGTGGGATAAGTGGTACTCTTTTAATTTTTAATGGAAAAAACCCCAACCCTCAACTTCCATAAGTTGCGTACAGTTATCCATTCTTGTGAAGTACTGATATTGCAAGTCAGAAACCACTATAACAGAGGTGGACTCTGGGGGCTCTAACAGAAAAGGAAATGTTCTCACTTGTCTTTAAAAAAATGGAAATATATTGTTCATGTTTGGACAGACACGTTCCATCCCATCTCTTTTGCTCCAAACCCTTGGATTGCACAGGCTAGCACAGTAGTGCACAGTAGTGTAAAATCAGAAATAGTAAGAGGAAAATAATATTAATTCATCCTTTGTATAAGAGCCAAAGTTCATTGCAAATTTCAGCAATATGCAATGAGGAATAACAGAGATCCAACTTTCATTTAGGAAGGTGGAGGCATAAAGCTGACATATAAGCTCCATATTGGTGCATTTATATACAGGACCCTTAAGCTCATGCTAGAATCATAGAGGCTGAATACTGGAAAAAAATTGATCACCAAAATTAGGTTTTACATGTTTTATTTTTCCCTTGATTGTTACTTTTCCAGTGTTATTCTCATGTTAACATGTTTTTGTAGGGAGCTGTATCCCATGAATTTTCCTTTTTAATTGTTACCCATTACTTCAAATGCTCACACAAGTTTTAACCCTCTGCTTTGTGAATTCCATGTTTACTTTGAGTCCGGGTTTTTTTGCGCAGTCCTGGTGGGTATCAGAGTCCCTTCAAGGAGAGAATTTATGAGAAGTTTAGGAACTTGCTAATAGCTCTCCACATCTGGTGATGGAAAATTTTCATACCTGGGGGAACTGCATGAATGATGGAGAGACCCCGTGAATAAGGAAAGTGGTTTTAGTAAGTGCAGTTCAGTGACTGTGGGATTGAAGAGTCCTGACCTAACCATCTGTCAAGCTGGTAGTTACTGGGGGAGATGCTGGCTTTGCTTCCCCAACACACATGACTTTGCTCAAATACCTAAATTTTCTGTTATCATACATTTAAAACCAATCTTTTACTTATTCTTTCAGTCTTGTGTTAGTTTGTTTTCTTTGTGGGAGCTTGGGATGTTTGTGGAAAGAAATCTACCTTGTTACCATCTACAACCACTACCAAATCACAAGGCACAGAAATCAATACCCCAAACCTGAGTGAAAAAACCGCAGACTTGCTTGCATTAAAATGTGCCAAACATGCACCTTTTAGCATTACCTCTGCTCCAAAGTGAATTTGCTTTTGCTATTGTATCATACCAGCTCTTTTCTCTCCCACTCTGCCCGGAGCCCAACATGTTTGTCGGCTGCGACTGGTGACGAGCACAACAATCCCCAAATGGACCCAGACTCCTCCTCCCAGGGGAGCTCCGCCTCTGGGGCGGATGCCGAGGCAGACCCGGAGGCTGAGACTGCCGTGTACCCGTGCCCCCTGGGAGGGTTGTGGGTTGTGCCCCCTCCCTCTCCTCTAGAACCCCCTGTTGTTCTCGGTTCGTGATTAGTTCTTGTATGTTGTTCCCTCCCCCTGTTTCTCCCCATTGGTTCTGTTACTGCCGACCCCCCCCTCCTTTTTCGTTGTTCTCCCCTATTGGCTGGCGGCGTGCACCTCCCCTTTCCCCACCCCCTATTAAAACCCAACTCCCCGACTGAGCCCTCCGGGGTTTTCCCTGGATCCCACTAATAAACGTCCTGCGGAGAACTCTCCTCCCGTNTCAGAGTCCGAGAGGGCTGATGGGTCGCTGGATTGCCAGTGGTCTGGGTATTTTGTCGCGGAGCCCTACGCTATCCGGGGCTTACAGGGTGACCGCGGCAGACTACAGCTCAAGACGGTGTACAACCAAAAGCAGTAATTGCGTGCAAGGGTGGGGGGAGAACCCCTGAGCATAATTGGATAAAAATGGTTCTGTGATCCCTAAACAGGGACAAACACTTCAGTTGCTGATTGGCACCAGAAAAAAACCTTTGCCCTGAAAACAGAATTGAACCCAGATGCCTGACAGACATATTCATTTCCTTCTCAGGGGAAAAGTAAATGGATTACCCAGGCGTTTTATGCTTATCAAGCAACTAAGGCAGTCTAAAACTATTTGTTTCCCGATTTCTGTTTACATGTGATCAGGACATAAGGTTAGAAAGACATTTATATAACAAAAGCATTTATAAATTCTGCATTTTTGAATCAGAGACTTCTTTCTGTGTCTTCTACTGCCAAGTCATCTGGCAGTAGGTATTAGCAAATTGCACGCAAGGTTATATTTTTAGTGCTATATTTTTAGTGCAGCATTAAAATGCCTCCTTAGATTTTTGTAGCAGCATGGATTTTCATTTCCATCTATCCTCCCATAGTTTACCAGCACATTTACTTGTTATTAAGTCTAGTCTATTTGAAGATGTTCAAATTTTTCTGCATTATAACCATCTTATTTTTTACATTTTTGCAACTATTATTAGGCAGGTGGTTAAAGTCTTAACTCATTGTAGATATACAGGACTTCATTCTTCTTGAAAACTGAGTCCATTAGATGCCTATTTGCATCTTTTACTTTTTTTTTTTTGGCAGAAAAATCAACTCACAACGAAAAACCTTACAAGAAAACTACCCACATCAAACAGTACAGATAAGAAACCATTGCTGTGGATGTTTCATCTACTATTAGTTTTGAACATATGATGCTACAGAATTACCACAAAATTCTTATAAATGACCACAGAATCTTCTTTCAGTGAGAAAGATTCCCCACAGCTTGCCTTGCAGATAACCTACCTGCTTTGTACAAAAGAATACTGCTCTCTAGTGGAATATGGGAAAAGATTCCATGACCTCACCACTTAGCTTCCTCTGCTTGCATTCTTAGATTTTGCAGATGAAAGGCAGCTTAGCTTTGTCCTAGAGTTATGACATGTTATGATATATGGCTACAATTACTGTGATACTATACTATGAAGTGGCTTTTCTTTTGTAATCAAGTAAGAGAATTTTTTTTCCCTCCAAACTCCTCTGTAAATTGAAACCAGTGGATTTTCCTTT
>VWZT01000008.1:139806-154806 GCA_013397055.1 Pachycephala philippinensis
CGAAAGGAAACATTTAAAGCCATAGTGCTCCTAAGGTGAAAGCTACGTATGATTCATGCATAACTATCTCTATGAATAAACCTTGCTGCAGTTTACAGTGAGTAAGAGGTAGGTATTGGATGTTTGTGCATGGCATGCACTACAAGCTTGAGAGTTGGTGGCTGTAAATACATTTTTTTGGAGCATGTTAAAAGGCACATCCATTTCATTCAAGTCCAATAGTGGTAATCATTGGTTTTAGTTGAAGTAGAAGTTGAGCCCAAAGGCAGCTTTTCCTTTTGTTATTTAAAAAAAAAATTAAAAAATAAAAAAATTAACTTCAAATGGAAAACTTTTGCTTCACTGTCCCTAAGAGGAGTTTAATTAAAAGAACTTGTCAAAATATATGATGCAAAAACGTTTCTTGTTGAATTTTTTTTTGAGCTTCAGTTTTCAACACTTTCTTCACTGTTACAGAGATGTTGCATGTCTTAACTTGGCCTTCCGTAGTTCTTGAGGTGTGAAATTCCTGATAGATGGGACAAAGCAAATTTTGAAGAAGAGGCTTGTCCTTATTACAAGCCATCGTCAAAAGAAGCAAAGATGGAAAGCTGATTCTGTTTATGTTATGCACAGAACTGGCTCTTATTCACATGGCCAGGCAATATTTTTTCTGTTAAATTTGAATTTTCTTTCACCAAGCCTGAGCTTATTGCACACATTACTGGAGAAGAAGCATCTTGTTGAATAAAATAATCATGTTTGTTCGAAAATGGTAATTACAAAGTGTAATGTAAGTAAAATTTTATAAGGCTGGCATGTGGGAAGAGGTCATATATCTCTAATTTTCCAGCTTTGTCATAAGTTCTCCTGGAGGACTTTTTGTATTTTATCAGAAATTATGTATTTGTCATTACTACATATTCCAGAAAGCTGGTACTGCTGAAACTCAGTGTTCAGACAGAGTTTTTCATAAGGAGGTCTGGAACTGTTTTCCTCAAAAAAACAGTGGGTAACCAACTTTTTGGTTAGTAAAAAACAATTCTACCACCAATTCAAAAGTTGTGGAATCTCCATCCTTCAATGTGTTCAAAACTGAACTAGAGAGAGCCATGGCTCATCAGATCTAACAGCAGAAGTTAGCACTGGGTATCTTTCTTTAAAACAATATTCCTGAGACTATGTGAAGTCTCACAGTTGAAGAACAGAAAGTGGAAAGGGAAGCAATTTACAGGGGAAAACTTGGCAGAAAGTTTCAAGAAATACATCCTTTAATCAGTTTGTTTTTTATCAAAAGGTAATGTGCTGAACATAGGAATTAAGCTTTGATCGTATAACTAGTTCTGAGTGGGTGAACTGCAGAGAGACAGGAATCCACTTTCTTCATTCAAATATGCTGTGATTCTAAAGGTCTTCCCATGTCACCACTCTGTTTAGTCAACTACCCAAAGAAGCAGGAAAAGTAGCATCTGTGAGAATCCTTCTTATTTATTTCTATTTTATTTTGCTTAGTTAAATTTCCTGTCCCTGTCATTAGTCTCCTATCTCACTGCTAATACAGTCAATATATTCAGCTTTTCTAACCAGTTCAATGGGAACGCAACCAGCCACTTAAGTGTGCCTCTCTTTTATCCACTGTTATAATTACAGAAGTGCCTTTTGGAAAAAAAAGTATATTAGACAAGTGAAAGGAAAAAAACACCCACATTATACATAAATTTTACTGCAGATTGGTAATCAGATTTCCTGCCTGCACAGATTTTCTAGATACTGGTAAGGGGCCATATTTCTCCTAATTCCCATGCAGACAAGCTAGCCAATCATACAGGCTTCTTGTTTTGCTCCTAACATAGATATTATTTGTCAGCAGAAATGGCACCTCCAGGGAGATTCAAATGAATGGAAAGACCAAAACAAATTCTACCCAGGATCCTCCTTGAGCCTATCACTTCTGATTCATGTCCCTTGACGAATATTTCAATCAATTGGCAATTTATTTGATCCACATTTTTCACAAACTCTTCTGTATTTTAGGTGGCTGCCCAGATGGAACACATCTGTCAACAAGGACTAACCCAGTTAACCTAATTCAGAACTAATATTTATTTCTAGAACTGAGGAAGCACTGCAGGGGAATCACCCCGGGGAGATCTCACTGGCTGCTTGGTACGGGTTGTCTTGAGCATTAAGAGTGGCTTAGTAATGTACCCTTACTAGTAACATCTTTTTTTACGCTATCATCACACCTATGTCTTAAAACTAGGTGTTATCTTTTTAGGAAGGGAAGCCTGGTTTGTTCATGTGCCCTCATTAAGATGGAAAGGTACATTCAGGTGGGGCAAGAGAATGAAAGATAGCAACCCATGTTCTTCAGAGTTCTTCAGACTTCTTCACTGTGCCTTTCTTATTGATTGTCCATGATGTCCAAGCACCCATGTACAACTTGGTTATATTATTAACCATTCTTTACAAACATATTATAAAATTCTACAGAATTGGAATGCTCTTTACATTCCTTTTGCAGAAATACAGGTAGAAAATCTCTGTTCTGAATGATTATTTTCTGGAGCATGTTACCTTGTTGCATTTTTGCCCTGATCCTGGTAGTCTAGAAATACAGTAAAGACAAACCACTTACATGGCTTCTACTATTCCATTTTCCTTTCTATGGTCAAACCTGACTAATCCCTTCCAACTCAGAATATTTTTTGAATTTGTAAATCTGTGAACATGGATTGCATTTGCACTGCATGGTGATCCGTAATAATTGTTAAAAGCAAAAATGATTCAGAAATTCCTTAAAGAATTAACAAGTTTTGGTTCCACCCTACCTGAAACAAAAATCAGTGTTAACTCTCTGAATTTCAGTAACTGAGCCCTTGCCTATTAGGTGAGTCACAATCCATGCTGTCAGTTTAGTACTAACAAAACAGTTCTATACCAAAACTTTGCAGAGGATTTAGGCCCCTTTTCTCTGCTTGCTTACATGGTTGAAGGTGGCCTTTAGTATATGAAGGGCTTTTTTGTCTGATTTCCAATAGCACTGTGACAGTGACAACATAAGTTTTACCCAACTTACAGCAACATGCATCTTAAGTTTTACTCTTTGTAGGCACAGAGGTGCATTTCCTAGGAGAGCATCAACTCCAGATACCATAGGCACATATGACATGACTCAGTCACTCAGCTTCAGATTGGCATTCCATGTTTGCCTGACGTAGGGATAAAGTACTGTACACTACTTGCACTGAAGGTCTATATCCAGTTAGGTCTTAATGGTAAATTCAAATACTTAGCCGTTAAAACAGAGTGCATGCATACTGTAAACAAGCAGATTACACAAATCTGTAAGAAAAATAAGCAACGTGAAGTTTCCTAAATTATTCTGCTTATTTGTCCTTAAGCTATTAAAGATTGTATGCCAAAGGTTCAGGAAAATAACCGCAAAGCTGAAAGTCTCAAGTTAACTCAACAATAAACAAAAACAGAAATCAATGGATACAGGCAATTACATCCCAAATCTGAGCTACAGGATTGTAAAATGATATGTAAAAAGATACAGTTTTGTGAGGAAAAAGATATCTTCAGTCAAGGTGCAAGGCTGTATATTCAGCTGTTTGTTTTGGGGTTTGGAGGTGTTTGTTTTCATTTAATTAACTATTCAGAATATTGGCAATCAGAATTTTAAGATGAAGTCAGAAATGAATTGTGACCTTCAACACAATTAAAAGTGCTGATGCATTTTGGGAAGGGATAAAAAATACTTTCTCCACTACAGCAGTAATGTGTGATATGATCTAATGAAAGGATTTTTCAGTAGCCTCGAGGACCAATACAGAGAATTTAATAACCAAGAGATTTTTCAGGAAAATTTGTTGTATACATCTTTTCCTTCATTTATTATGGTGCTTTAATTTAATTCACATAAAAATTTTGTGTATGTCACAGTTAACTCTTTCCCATGATAATGAGTGAAAACTGTATTACTTTAGTGAGCTTTTATATGGTATCTATTCCTCCTCATTAGCTCTGAAGCTGGAAACCATACCAAAACTTAGTAAAGGACTCAATTCAATCTGTTTTCATACATCTTAAGAGGAATATTATTAGTATAATTGATATCAACTCTTTACATTGCAGTGAAAACAAACCTCAGGAAATATAACACTTTGACTGTAAACAGTTCTACCTTGCAAGATATTTCTACTGAAATCTACTTTTTCTAGTAGAACTGGGTCCTGCAAATGGGCTGTTCTCCTCAGTGAAGTCAGTGGAACAATTCAGTTTCAGTCTCCTACAGAAAACTGCTGTTAAGAAATGATTCATTACATTGTATTGCATAACAGTTGCCAAGTTTGAATCAATGAAAATGTTCAAGTTTTGTTGCAGAGGATTAGTGTGTCCACCCATGAAAATATAAGGGGCTCATGATATTTAAAAAGTTAAATCACCCTTCTGAAAAAAGTTGCTATTTTTATTGTGGAATTCAGTTTTCATTATTTATCAAAATCTCAGTCTTCAGTCCAAAAGCAACCCCATACTTTTCAAATTGCAGTGCATGCAGACTAAATACAGACATGCCATGGTTCAAAGTACAAAATAAATACTCATTTGAGAAGAATATATTAATTTTGAGGAAGTGGTAATTCCAGCTGTCAGAAGACAGATCACTCATGTATAACAGTAGCTCATTTTGAGTTTGGATGACCATTTAGATGGCTGAGCCTAATTTTCATTGGCACATGAGTATCAGACATTAATGTTTTTATCTCAGAGCTGGCATCTTCACACTTCACAATTAATCTTAAAATGTTCATGGCAAGAAGTCTTTGTGAGATAGGATAATATCTGCACTATATCTAATTCCAGGTGAAGTTTATGAACATTTAGTTCAACAGTCTGTGTTACTTATGGGGGTGGTCCGCTTCCTCTGTTATCCTTTATCTTGGAACGTAACTCTAATAACTGTGAACCCCAAGATCGCTGCGTAATTCATTGGTCTTTGATGATCTTTCTGCTGGAAGCTGCCCTTGAGAAAGTAATTGTATAAAAGAATGCTAATGATGCCATCAGTGTGGTTTTTGATAAAGTGAAGTGTCAGTTTTATAATCCCCATTTTAGTAGATAATTTGTCTAGGGACAATATTCTTCAAATTTATTCACCTGAGGTACTTACTTGCATTTAAGTGATGAAAATCTTGTTCTCACTGTTTCAGAACTCATGTTTACCAAATCTGTGTTCTGCATATTTATTTCAGATGCCACGTGTTTCTACAGCAGGAAATACTAAGTTAAACTCTCTTTGGATATTACTTTTTTGGAAGAAACGTAAAGAAATACCAGTCTGTGTTGAGATGAGGTCTGTAACTGCATCTTCTTTTTTTAGTAGTATAGCACTGATTGCCGTGAGTGAGATCTCTTTGCCCTGACACAGACGCAACTATCAGCCAAATTTACTTTTGCAGTTTGGTGGAAAACTTACTACAATTACTAAGACCCTCCAAATTCTGTTGGATTGCAGAAATACTAAGACATATTTTTGTTTTCTGGTACCTTCATGACCATAGTTCGTGAAGTGAAAGCAAGTTTTATTCTAATGGAGGAAAGTGTTAAAAACTTGACTGCAAACTTGGAAAGGAAATTACAGTAGGAAGTACATACAAATGGTGAACAAATCTCATTCATTCTTAACAATGAAGAATTTTCTTAGATATTCCAAGGTAGGACTTTCACTAGCCTGTCAAATAGCTCCTTCCCTCCTTTAAACTTTTTCAGACTTGCTTATCTGCATAGTTATTTTATTTTTTTCTCTTTTCTTCAGATTGGGATCTACTTACCTCTCACTTGTCTCAGGATAGCCATGATCTTTTTCTGCAGAAAGGATTAATCTTTGCTAATGTAGAGATCTTTCCTGAGGCAGGCCCTTGATGTTTTGGACTGCAGTTTCTCTTTTTTAGTATGGTCTCTTAATCTAAAAGCAGCCTCCAATTCCTTGTCAATGGACCAAGGGGAAATGCAGATCTGAGGTTCATTCCAGTGCTGTAGAAATGCCAACTTATTCACACAAAATCTTCAGTGCAAATGTGAAGTGTGTTTATCATCATTTTTTAAAACAAGACATCTTAAGTGTCTTGTATTTTATTTTGATTTTTTTTTCCTTCTACTCTTTATACACTGTTTTTCTGAGCTTCTAAACGAATAAATGAATTAAAAATGTTCATGTAGGAAAGAAGTTTAAATGTTAATATCTTCCCTGGTTATCATAAGCAGATAGAGACATGATAGAATTATACCTCTACTACACTCTAATATACTATAGTAGAGAAAACACTATCTGCCATTTTACAGACTGTATTTCAGTTTTTTTATTCATTTTACAAACTGTATTTCAGTTTTGTTAATAGAGAAACTTCATTGGGAATTTACCATTAAAGGGAAATGTAAATGAGACAAAGGTAATTTTCTTGATCTAATCTGAGAGAGTGGATTTTTCTTTCAGGAATTTTTAAGACCTGAATTTAAAAACCCTGATATTTGAAAGTTGGAGTGTCTGACTCTAAAGCAGTCCAAGTAGAAGATTTTCTCCAGAGTGTTTGCTCTCGATTAACCCACAAGGCTTTTAAGAGATGTAACGGGTTGCTCCTGTTATTTACCACGCCTACAAAAAAAAATCAACTGATCTAAACCTGTAAATTCCTAATCAGAATTATTTTTCCTCATCTTTAAATAAAAACATTTTTTAAAATGGCCAGGACCTCTGGAGAGGTGCTTGAAGCATAAATGGGTTTGTTCCGTATTCCTTTACAAAATCTGTTTTTGTTAGGGATAGTGACTTCTGGCAGATTTCTGATCCCTACAAGACAGGTGACTCCCCCCTACAAATAACCATGTGGTACCTTTGACAGCAACAGCTCTGGCTTACTTGCTTGACACATTTGTGAACCTCTTCAGCTTATTAAACTGAAAAAAAAATTCTATTACCAAAAAATTAATTCAATAATTTTCACTTGCTCATAATATACAGTAGAATCAAAAAATATTACCTTACTAAGACAGTTATCAATATGAATGTGGCTCTGCAGAATATTGCAAATTTATCGAAGGAAAAAAAATTGAAAAATGCTAATTTCAAACCACTTGTAAAACCCAGACTCTGACCAGAGAAATTTTTGACAGCCAGAAACACACAAAACTGGACCATCTGTACTGCTTGAGTCATCTTCCTTTTCCTTCCAGAAATCAAAAGAAACAGTAGCACAAAATGACAGTCAATTTCTCAGAGGCACAAGAGTATTTTTAAAAAGGGATTTCAAATTTTTCATGGTTTCATCTTTGTCAGAGTCTCTCTGGGAAGGGTAATTCATGATCTATTTCAGGACATCCGCTGGAAATCAAATAGAGGGAGACATAATAATACCACAAAAAGCAGATTCTGTATAAGATATTAACACACAAACAGTAATCAATTAAATTTGATTTTGATCTGGGTTAAAATTAATTTTGAAAAAATTTAATATTTAATCATTCTAAACTGGGCTTTAATGTTAAGTTTACTTTATTGTAGCAGCCAAACTCAAACATATATATCCATAATTTGAATTTTAAAAAGATATATTTAAGAATTGACAGTGTAGATGATATCATGCAGCTATTTTGCTATATTGTGAGAAACGTGTATACATTTAAATTTTGGCTGTTAACATTCATTGTATTGGAAAGAGTATGAAATGGCTTTTATTGTTGTCGTTATTTAATAGACTGTATTTCCTTCTTAATCTCAGAATCTCCATCCCATATGCCTGCACTTTTGTCCTGGTTAAGCTTTTTCCTGGTAGCTAGTATAATGGGGTTTAGATGCAGTATGGGAATAATGCTTTGTTTTCTGACTGCATTCTTTTTATGAATATTTTCTAAGTGGAAAATAAACCTTCTTGAGATAGGACATCTGTTTGTTAATCTTCAGATATGTATGCCTTTGTTGTTTTAACTTTCTAAAACATCTAGATGGGAACGTGAAGCCAATCTGGGATTTTTAATCAGAGTTCCAGATAGACCTATTAATGAAAATCTGAAAAAAAAAGTTAAACTCAATTTTCATTCTCTTTTTTTTTTGTTTTTGTTTGTTTGTTTGTTTTTGGTTTTGTTTTTTGTGGGTTTTTTTGTTTTGTTTTGTTTTGTTTTTGTTGGTTGGTTGGTTTGTTTGTTTTTGGTTTGTTTTTGGTTTGGTTTTTTTTAAACATTTTTGCTGTTTGTATTACCCTGATGCATGAAGTTGTTTAACAAGATGGTTTTTTATCTTATTTACACTTGTTTACAGTCTGGACCACCAAGAGTCCAGTCATTGTCTTTACACTATATGTATATTTTCCACAGTGTTCCCATCTACTGAATAGCAATGTCATTTGAAATTGAAACTTTTCCAGTTTGTAGGAGTCAGAAAATACTGGAGATTCATTTTATTAGGTAAAACAGCTTCTTTTACTTCAGCTGTGACATCATTCCATACTTTTTGTCTTCTGAATAGTTAGAGTTCTTAACCCAAAAGAATTCCCACATCTGCTTCCAGGTGTGATCAAACCCCAGATTACTTTGTTCTGTCAGGTATGGCAGGAGTAACAGACTAACAAGGCCAAATTCTTTGCTGGCATAAGTCTGCTAGCTCACTGGAGTTATTCCAGCAAATTACTTGACTCACAGCTATTTAAAAGAAAAATAATGAGATATTAGTACTATCAAATCCCTTAGCCTTGCAAGTGTAACTTAAGTATGTATTATAATCCAGTGGACAATGTGGAATACAGTACCAGACAGCATCAGAATTTAGAAAAGAAAGCTAGGGCATTATTAACTAATATGACATTATTTTGTCCATGTCTTATCAAGAGTTGATGTGCAATACAAAATCCTAGCCTTTTCTAAAGGCCAGGTGTTTTTTTAAAACATTTAGGTAATTTCTTTTGTATATATTAAATGATTTTTGCTTTACAGCCATCATAACCTATCACTGGTTACAGCCTACAGCTGCAATCCTCACATTTTGAAATGGGAGATGACCTTCAATCTCTGCACTAGCAGCCACATCTTGGCAAGTGTGTAATATTTTATCTTCTTTTTGGAGAAGAATACAGAAACTAACAAGGGAATGCACTATAAAGCAGCATGCCCCATATCTTGCCGTTCAAGAAACCACAGAAAACAGCCAGATTTGTGAGTAATTTGATTCTGTTCGCCAGGGTCTTGCTGTGATGGTTGCTTTCACATGGAATACCTCTCAAGCTCATAGTGGACGATATCAGACTTCCTGACCTGGAAGCATAAAAATAGCAGGAGTAAAACAGTTTTAACGAGTGGACTCATGCAGCAATAGGCCTGCCATCTAAGAAGACTAAAAAAACTTGTTAGTGCTTAATGAGCTCTGAAAACATTTTTGGCTTTTTTTTTCTTCAGTATTTTCTTTTTCAGTTCATTTTTCAGAAAAAGAAACTTCTTGTATTGTCTGTCCCTCTAATGAGTATATTTAGGAAAACGGTACTTTTTTGTCTTTGAGAAAGGTGAGGTAGGGGGAAGCAAGGTAGAAAGAAAACAGACTGTTTTCACCAGGAAGCATGTTTCTTTGAAAGACAACGTTTTAATTCTATTTTGAAAACAGCTAATTGAAGTTTTGAATTAGCTACACACTTTGGTCATCAAGGCATACTGGGTAGGGACACTAAGGGTTTGGAGGATCCAGTGGGGTTGAGGCAGTATGTATTGTGGCCAAAAGCAATAGCTGTTGCACACCTCGGCAAAGGGTGCTTGCTTTCATCTGGAAAACAGAAAGCCCCTTCTAGTGCTTAGTGAAGTCAGTTGAAATCTTCCAGCTGGCTCTAATGAGAATTTCATTGCGTCCCTAGGCTTTGGTAAAATGACTGTGGAAGTGAAGAGAAACTATAATTGAGACAATCTTTCCAAAAGCAATTTTGAGCACTTTCCCTGCTAAAAGCACAAAGAAACTGAGAAAGAAGAATAAAGGAGAGCATAGATCAAACTCTAAAGTAGCGCCTAGATTTTTTTTTTTCCTGTAGAAAATAGTACAAGAAAAGATGCCTAATGCACCTGTATTTTGAAATGAACAGCTATACACATTTTCTTGTTTTGCCATTAAGTTGACATAACATATGAAGACTTAGGACGTGTTATGTTTTATCATGGAAAAAATTCATTTATATGTGGAAGACAAATTACTATTTGGTATATTTTTTCTAAGAAAATAACTACAGGAATAATTCAGAAATTTCCCATTGTCCTTTTAAAGTGTCCTTACTGTCCAGCTTGAAAAAAAAAGGGTGATGTCAGGTTTCAGTCCCCTTTTGGTTCAGGACAGAACTGTGTATAAACTCTCCATCTGGGGAAACAAACAAAAAAACAAAAAACAAACAGACAAACAAAAAAACCCCACAACCAAAAAATACAAAACTAAAAGGCAAACCAAAACCAACCATAAAATCAGAACAACATGAGATTTTGAAAGTTGAAAGTTCTTTCTTGACAAACAAGATAGGAAATATGAAAAGGCCCAGTCTCAGTAAGGAACTGAGGTTGTTTTGTGTTTTGTAAGAAAAAACTCAGAACCCCAAATCCTAATCTCCTGGTAATTATTTCAGGACACATTAGAGATATTTATTCACAGAATTTTAATTTTTTTGCTGTTTCCAGCAAATGACCATAATGGTATTTTGTCCTGTGTCTATGTAGGTAAGTCTTGTGTACTCCCTGTGAAAATAACTATACTTCCATAAACACAGATGACCTTTTAACTCACTTTTGTTAGGATGTAAACATGTTTATAAGCTCAGTATTTACAGTAACAGTGCTTTGAGAGAGTAGATAAAATTTATTTAAGCAAGATTGCAAGATTAGCTCTTTTACGATCAGTTTTTGAATATTTTGTTCCCAATCATTCTGCAGTCATGCAGAATATAGCTATTGCCTCCATCCACACCAGCCTGGTTCTCTGCATCGTCTTCTGAGATGGTAAGAGTAGTGCAGATATCTAATTCCTTGTGCATACTGTATTCTACAATATCTTTTGCTAATCGAGGTCTACAATTTAATTTTGAAAACCATGCTTTACAAGTCACCTGTTCACATGTAATAAAAGCAGAGATCTATACCTTACAATCTTCTGACTTTGAATTTAGATAATAAAAACACATGCTACAGGCAAAGTATAAAAAAAATCCATTCTCACACACAGTTCCTTGTTCTTTAGGAGTCATGGTTGCCCATCCTTCTAAATCAGGTTTTCTATTTTTTTTAATCCTGTAAACTTCTCTCTCTTTCTCTGTCTTGCTGGCAACATGAGTCCTTGACTGCTGACACAAGCAAAGACACTCTTCTTGTATCTGGTTCTTCATATGTTCTCTTGTGACTTCCTCCTTTGTCTTAAGATGGAGCACTTAATGCTTGACTGATGCATTTTCTTGCTAAAAAAATTTGTCTTCTTCATACCACAGTTCCCAAACATAAGTTAAAGGAAATTGTTATCAATTAGTTCTCCTCAGATGTCTATAAAAGGAGCAAAATATAAGGGCTTAATTTTTTTTGCATCAAATATATAAAATGTTGAATGCTGTAAGTACAGACTTCTGAAAGTAAAAGACTTTTCAAAAATCAGCAATATTAATAAATTTTAAGTGGGGGTTCTCAAGTATTTAGTTATGTTGGCTCAATTTTCCATATGCTTAAAGTTAAAGGTTTTGTATTTAAGCCTTGGAGGAGCAATATGTTTAAAGCTTTCATAAGGGAACTACTTGTCAAATTACAAGTTAAATGAGACATGGAAAATCCTCATCCTCACTAATACTGCTTTTTTTTTCTTGGTCAGGATTACAAATCTCAAAGATTTGGAGCTCCAGTGGTCCTGCATATTATGAGCTATCCACCTTTAATCTAGTAGTATTCACTATTTTATTAATAATAATTTTTCACTTAAAAATGATTCTTGATATCATTAAGGATGATGTGACATCATCATTTTGCATTGAACTTTTTCCTGCCATTTGGTATTTATGTCCTTTGGTATAGTTAGTTATCTGGCTGCCTGGGATGACCAAAGGAGTGAATAACATAATTTCAGAGATATGCACTCGCTTTGACATAGCAAGGACCAAGGAACACTATACAGCTAAGTATTTTTAGCAAGAAGTCACTGTGCCTTTCACTGACATTCTAGGTAAATACACAAGGAAAGATTTCTTCTCAACAACTGAGCTGTTAAGGAGGAGTTCTGTAACTAGCTGTAGGTCAGGAAAAAGGGAAAGAAGAGGCAATGCAGGTTGTTTGCTATGTTGTTTGAAAAAACATCCAAGCTCTATGCTCAAGTCTGTAAAAGTCTGCCTTTTGATACCAGTTGGCAGATCTTTAAATTGCAAAGCATATGTTCTCTCTTCTAAGTGTAGTAGTGCTGTGATCTCACAGTCTTTCAAGTTTGTAGTGACCAGGTACATAATAAATATGTATAACAATTACTTTTTTGAGACGGTTGGATGTTTGAACTCTGCTGGTAATGCATATCTCCGTTCCAGACTTGTACTTAGCAGTAAGAACCATAAATGAGTACCTGTGTTTCTACAGACACTCACAAGGTTATCAAGCCTCTCACAACATTTGATGTGTTCTTAAAAGTTTTGTTCCTGAGTGCAGCAACCTGCAAAGTAAAAAAAAAAGTACATAGTTCTTCTCTTTTTAAGTGAAAGTGTCTATTTTTCATGACTCTCCGGGGAAGACTAAAAAATTTCCCAGGTACATGGTAAAGGATTACAAATAAACCGTGTCTAAAAGCATTTACACTAATTTTTGACCAGGGATGAGGTTTTTTTGCCTTTTGCAGTCTATAAATACAACTGGATTTTATTAAAAATTCTTAGTAGATGTTGAGAAACAAGAAAACTTTTTTATTCTATGTTCTTTTGATCCTTTATATTGAGAGTTCAACATACAAATAAATGGAAACTTAAAGAAACATTCTTCCTTAATCTCATGACTTTCATAACATCGTTGTATAGTCAGTCACTGTGTAATGATAAAGGATAATATTCTCTTTATGATAATCCTGCTGTACAAGTTCATGAGAAACAGTCAGCATGGATTTATCAAAAATAAATCATGATGAAGCAACCTGATAGTCTTCCATAATGCTGTAACACACTTTCTTGAAAGAAGGGATCCCCTGACTGCAGTGAGGGTTTTCATGATATCCGTGACTTTCTGTAAATAGAAAAATTAGAGAAAGATGAGAAAAGAGAGCAACCATTGTAGATCTCTCTGTGAGAAGGTGCATTAAGTTCTTGACGTCCCTCAAAATGCACATGAATCCAGTGGCTTCCCAGTGGGTGTCTTACTTCCAGGTCTGTCGGACTCCTCTCCATCTCTCTTAACTTCTCTGTACTTGAAGTGTGAAACAAACAGTCCTTCTCTTTACCTTTTGATCTTAAACTCCCAACCAGAGAGTGGGAGGCTATCTCCATCTCTTTGTAACCAAGGCAATCCTGATTTCATTTGGCCATTGCCTGTCCCTTTCACCCACCTTCTGACGTGTAGTATGTCTGAAGGCTTTGAGATTGACTGTTTAGGTCAGGAAAACAGCCTGGGTAAAACCTGAATTTTAAAAACTTTAGAATATTTTTAAGTCATCACAGCAAAAATAAAGACTATTTCTGGTCTGAATGAATTCTTTCGTCTACTTGATTATTTTGCCCATCAGCCTTTGTGGCAGCATTATGGAAGGATCAAGTAAACAGGAAAGGGCTGGAAGGGCAAAATTGCTGTCTTCTTAGCATCTTTCTGGAACTATATTGCCAGATTTTGAGAAGGAGATGGGTCAAAAGTTTAGGGAAATCAGATACAGAGGTGTTTGTTCCATTAATGATTTTTGAAAGGGTGATTTTTAAATTTTTTATTTAATTTTTTAAATAAGAAGCAGTTTGCTTTTAAAGTTTGATTTTGCAAGTATGTAAATAGCTGCATATTTTAAGAGGTAGTATTGCACTGGAAGTAGTTGCGTTTGTTCATAAGCATTTTCAGAATCCAAATGGCTTCTTCTGTTTATTAGGTCCTGATGGCAGGTAGTTTCAGGAAGGAAGAAGAAAAGGATTAAAGCTGACAAAAGTGCAACAAATGTGGTTCGTTCTGAATCAACGTTATTTGTTTTCTTTGCATTTACAAAATTTTTGCAGTTCCATACATATTACAGTAAATTCCCATCTTTTGCGTAAGTGTTGAGAACAAGTCCATTAAATGCAAGAAGAGCAATGTGATTTACCATATTGAAAATCAAGAGAGGAACCTTCAACCTTCAGAGAAACATAATTGCAAGAGTTGAATTGTGAAAAACAAATACATATTTAAGTAAGATTCGTTTACTGTAATGTAATAGTAATTTCAAGTGACTAAGTGTTAGTGAGAATCAGCCTTAAGGAAAGAATACCTTTTTTTAGAATAACACAGAGTACATGGTTTCCCTAGATTATAGGAAATTGGCTGAGATTTCTACTCTTACAGAAGAAATACAGTTTTATGCTGTGCATCCTATATGCCAAAATGTAAATTCAATGTGCTATGTCTCACTCCTTTTTTCCTCCTCTCACTCTCTCCTGTAGGCCAAAATTGTGCAGAGACCTTGCCTGAGTGCAGAAGAAATGAATGAAAAATTGCAAGGAAATAAAGCAAATGTAATATAAATTCATGGATGTCCTAGTTCTACAGCCTTTGAGTAATTACAACTTCTTTTCAAAAAGACTTTTAAAATGCTGAGAATATGAGCATCAATGGGGTGTTCAATAAAAGGTGCAAATATATGTTTTTCTGGTATGTTCTTCTGAAGAACCAGTAGTGAGAAAAAATTTAATAAACTGTTAAGTTCTTTAGAGCATACAGTCCAAAACATTTACTGATAATCAGATATTGAATAAGCATTCACATAGACTCTTACAGCTTGTGAAATAAAATGCTCCAATAAGTGATCTTTGAAGTTTATATCTA
>VWZT01000008.1:159806-187792 GCA_013397055.1 Pachycephala philippinensis
GAGTGCTTTCCAGTTCTAATTTTTCAAAGTTTAAGAGAGAGGAAAAATTTTTTTCTGCAACTAACAAAACTGAGATAACTGATCTTTCTGTTTACTGTCTTCTTCATAATGCAACGTGTTGGGCTTTGTCATTTAAATATATGGTGATTTGGAAAGATTAATCCTTCCAATGCATTCTTTTTTGTCCAGCACTGTGGAATGTGACTGAGACAATACCAAATTAGAGATTTGTGCTTTGCCAAAATTAAAAATAACTATGATTGCTATTACTGAGTGCATCAGATTAATTGATTATAGTGCAGGATGCCTAATTTAAACAAATATTCACCTTCAAAATTGTCCCATTTTTAGACTGTAAAATATCAGAACTTTGTTTATTTGGCTAGGCTTTCTCATCCAACTTTTCTTTGTATATGTAATTACATGCATTTAAAATGCCAAAACTGTCAGAAGTAATAAGTCTGAAATCTTGCTGCCTTATGCCTGTCAGAGAACTGTGTGGAAAAGTGGATTTCTTCTCCAAGACCACACATACATCTTTCCTGTGTCAGCTCATTGATGGAAACAGACTGCAACAAATCAACTTCCCCTGTAGTTACAGAAACTGGAAGTGCAAATATCTTTTTTTTTTCAGTGTGTGTCTTGTTTCTTTGTTTGTTCTTCCTCCATCCCCAGCTATGAAAGGAAGCAGGAACTCTTCAGTCATGTATTCTGTCTAGATCTTGGGCTGCCCTGAACTGCATAAGGATCTGGAACTCAGCCACAGTTCATGTTATTAACCAGGATTTTTCCTTCAAAAGAATCAAAGCAGAAAACCTGTGGCAAAGTAAAACTACTTACCTGTTTGGGTAACATAGCTTTGCTCTTTCTGGCTTTGTGAGAAACCAGGAATAGCATTTGGGGAAAAAGTGCTCCATGGTGCAGAGGAAGAACAGTACTAATGACCTGCACGATGTACACTGGAATAGCAGTGCCAGCTTTATGTCATCCCCTTCTTTCACCTCCCTCCTCTCTGACACAATGAGTAGAAAACAAATGCCCTAATGTGGAATAAACAAGGATTCTTAGCCTAATATTCAGCAATCTAGTTAACAACTAGGGCAGAGAGTTGGCTGTTACCTTCAATTATGTTCCTTATGGGCTGCTAGCTTGAAGTTATGGATGTGTGATAAAGTTTCATATTTTTCTAAGTGCTTTTGGCCTCATCCCCAGTCTAGTAGGATTTAATCTTTGATTCATTCTCACACAAAATGCTTTGTTTGGTGTTGTAAATGATGGATGAAAGTGGCATTAAAAAAAAGCAAAACAAAAAGAACCCCAACCAACTCAAAAAAATAAAAATCATTCAAATAGACGGAACAAGAGAGGATTAGAAGCAACCAGCTGGCTGAAATTTAATTGGAAGGGTTTGGTTAATGTAAGCAAATTCACCAAGATTTAATCTTCTGTTAGGTCATCTGTTTCCTCCTAACTAAACATATCTTGGTTATTTATAGCCATGAATGAATTATTATTCCTTACCATCTCCAAAACTTATTTAAATGTCAGTCATGAGTGAAAATAAGGAAAACTCTAACGTAATCTCCTGACATCAGATGGAAAAATGTGAAGGGAAAACATTTTGTTTTGCTTTTCCAGAGAAAAATAAAGTTTAACAACCTTCCTTCCTATTTTACATTTAAAAAAACCCCAAACCAAAAACCTTCACGGAGACATATTTCACGCTGTTAAATGTTAATGAGGTATTATGCATTGCTAAACTCAGCTGTATAAAAATATGTTGTGTCAGTAGAAAAATCTGTAGTGAGGAAGTTGCTTGCTTCACTTGGGCTGAAGGAAAATGTACCTAATCACTACTTACTTACAAAAGAAAGCTTGTAGTCTTGTTCTGCTTCCAGTCTGCAGGTTAAATAGGCTATGCAAACAGTTATTTTTACTGTGTGCATCCTTGTGGAACATTTGGACCACTTGAATCATTTACTTTTTCTCCAGATCCAGCTTCTAGTCTTTTATAAGAGTAGGCCAAATAAAATCAGCAAGAATTTTGTCAATTAATTTGATGGTTGCCAACTTAATTTCATATACTGAATGATACTTGTTATGCTGTATTAAATTACACTGCTCATTCTTTAAATTTGCTGTATTGAAGATTATTAGAAATTACTACTCAATTCATTGACAGTTTGGTAATCCTTGTTGTTTTAAATAAAGATATAATTGTTTAAGTTGGTTGGTTACAAATTAAATTGTAGTATCCTTTAGGATATGTAACTACAGTAAATATGCCAACCTACAAATCTTTTACAAGAATTATTCATGTTTTTCTTTATCATTTTTCCCTATTGACTCCAAACTTTACTGATTTCTTTCTTTGATGGGAACACATGATAGCCTTTGGAGTGTTCCCTGATATCTCAGTGTGTTTTGCTCTCTGGCAGTGGTGCTGATTTTAAAGCTGGACTCCCTTTCTGTTCAGGAGACAATGAGGCACACTATGGAAACATTTTCCTTTCTCTAGAATTTTATATTGCCTAGAATGAGAATATTATCTACCAATAAAATACATATTATGAAATACAAAGCTTTAATATTTGAAGCTATGCAAACAATAGTGAACATTTCTGGACTAGATGCTTTAGGGTCTTGCATGTAAATTAGTTTCAGTTAAAGGATAATTTCAGGGTACTTAAAAACTTCTCAAAGAAATTATCGCGGCCATCAACGTTCAAAAATCTGAAATTGCAACCTGAATATGGAGTTGAATCTGAGAATTCCTTCTGAGTGCTGTTCAGTTGTAACATATATTTAATGGCTTTTACAGAATGTATGAAAGGGTACATTGACTTTGCAAAGTGGAAGGACAGATGAAAGTGGAATATTAGCCCAAATATTTATCCTGCCAGTGTTGCTGCGTCTACCTTTTACAATAAACTGAACTTGCTTAAGTTTAGGATACTGAATAACCATACAAACTGAGAGGTCAAGTGGAAAAAAAAGACCTGAATCAGATATTCTGGTCAATAAGGTATTCCTTTCCCTACCTTGGAACAGCTTCTCTTTCTTCTTTTGATTTATACTCGGCATCACATCTGTGCACAATGTTTCTTTATCAGCAGAGAAAACAGTAGCCCAAACTGCACCTCTATTGATTACTGTACTCCTAGCCTCAGGAGAACTACTTGTCAACTTGTACAGACTATGATGTTTACTGCTGCAGAAGGAAAAAATCTTCACTGTTGCAAAACAGTTTCCATTGATTTAAGGCTATAGCATTCTAGCAGTTCACTGGTAAATAAACTCTAGGGCTTTTCCTCTCAAATTTTCAGGATGTGCTCTCAAATTATTGGTATACCGTACAGACCCTTTCTCTTAAACACTTCTCATTTGCTGGCTTTGCCAGTGACATTACCAGAGAAGACTTGTCCTACTGCTGGGACAACACTGCTATTCCTGCCCTGTGAAGGCAGTGATCCTTCTTTAAATGGCTATGGTCTGGGATGCTGACAGCAAGAAGGGTAGTGTTTTCTTGTTTGTGCAAGTGCTGCACTCCTGAGTCCTACCATTCTCAACAAAGACTGAAATTAAAAAGAGGCACGAAATAACAATTCCCCCCATCCCAAAAACTCACCAACAAAATATACACACCACTTTCCCACTTGAAAAGTAGAATTCTGTGCTGGCAAACAAATAATTCTGCTCCCTCTTTGTGTCTTCTTAACAAAAAGAAATATTAAATCTTTGAGTTGATAACAAGAGGTGTTATGAACATACAGAAAATTGAAAACCTAAATTGCAAAAACATTGCAGACAGAGGGAAATGAGTAATGGCTTCTCCATGTTTTAGTAGAATACTTCCCTTTTTTTCATCCAGCAAACATGTTCACAAACAACAGTGAAGAACAAAAGCTGTGATTTATATATATGGACAGGTATACATGCACCTCTGACCTCCTGCCTCCTTTCTCGCCCTCAGCACCAGAAGCAATTTATGGAGAGCAGTCTAAATAAACATTAAGGAGTCAAGGCCACAAACTGACAGCAAGGAAAATCAATGGCTCCAGAAACCAGATAGTAGGTTCAATAAAAGAGATTAGGCATCACAAGCTAGTGTGGGGCACTTACAGGTAAATGTGGCTTACACTTCATCTGACAGGGCTCTCTCATCATCAGGATAAAAACTGTGGTAGAAACAGAAGCACACTGAGGAGCCAGTGGAAGACGCTCCTTAGCTGCAAACACTAAATGCTGACCTCTGAGTGAAAGGGATTTATACTGAGGCCACAGGGAATTTACAATTGCTTTTCCAGAGCCATCTCACACACCTGTGCCTTTGCCCATAGGAATTGTTTCAGATATATGTTTGGAGAACTCTCTGGGTTTTCTTTGTTTGTTTTGCTTTCCTGAATTGTTTTTCAAGTCCTTTCCTTACCATCACTGAGTTAAATCTCCCCCTGTAACCTGCACAGTTACAGACTACACTGGGGTGATAGCTTAGCTGAAATCAGTTCAATGAAGTCAGTTTCTACAGCACTGTGTCAGCAGACATCTCCCAAAAATGGGGCAGCTCCAGATTCAGCATGGAATCTTTCACCTGAGCTCACTCTCTGTGTTGGGTGACTAGAGCAGCCATCCTTATCACTTAAGCAGCGCATGTCTACTTTTTGATGCCTTTTATCAGATCATAAGTGTTAATGTTTTACTGCCTATGGTCATCCAGTCACCAGCACAAATCTAAAACTGAATGATAGCAGCAGCCTATATTCTATAAAGACCTGTGACCACAACAGAATTTAATATTGTGATTGTGCTGGGTTTTGCCTGATTTTCCTTCCTAGCTATTTTACAAATGTGTACATGCCTTCTGTTTCTTCAGAAACCCATTGATGAAATCTTTAGTTTAGTGTTAGTAACCCTTAGTCTCCTCTGAAAGGTAGCCATGTAAAGACTGCAGTCAAATTCAAATGTAAACTTCTGGGTTAGGGTACAAAGGCTAGCTAAACTACTTGCTAAATGTGATAAAAAGGTGAGGGAGAGGGAAGGCAGGTGACATCCCTTCTACCTAATCCATCCTTCCTTCCTTCCTTCCTTCCTTCCTTCCTTCCTTCCTTCCTTCCTTCCTTCCTTCCTTCCTTCCTTCCTTCCTTCCTTTCCTTCCTTCCTTCTTTCCCCCCGCCACCCTTCCTCCCTTCCTTTCTCCCTTTTTCCCTTCCTTCCTTGCTCCAAAATACATAGAAGCATGAATTCTAATAGAGCAAAACAAGGTATTACAGGTCAAAAAAAATCGTAAGCTTCATTTGGATTCAGTCATCCATCAATGTCACCCATAGGTCAATGCCTGTCAGGAACATAACAGCACTTCACAAACGAGTAGACTCTGCACTAGCTTGAGTTTAAATTTGATATAAGACAGCCTCATGTGGGCCACATTGTAAGTGGCTTGTGAAATGAGAAAGTCAGGTGCCAAGTCAGAAAACAGCCATTGCCCTGATGTAAGTACTGTGAGTGGCTTATGATAGGACCACATAAAAAACCTGTGAGCTTAGTAACGAGTGCACACATCTTTGTGTTTTGACAACCTGTATAATCTTTCCACACTGACACTGTTTTCAATCTGCTAGGATTGCTAGGATTATATCTGCTTTCTGAATTTCTCCATCCTGCTCCCAATTTAGCCTATACTACCGTATGCTTGACATTTGAAACGTAATGCATGTGCATGTCCTCCATTAAGAGTGACCAGACAAACATGCCTTCAGCTCTTAGAATGATGTCAAAAATAAGCCAATTCTGGTATGTTAATGAAATCCCCAGTAGTCTCAATCTTCATCTTTACCTTAGATTCCAAGAAATTATTAATTCACAGGAGAGGAGCAAGACACACATCCTTGGAAAGGCTTGTTATCTCCACTGATGTTATTTATGCCAGTCATAATGGATTTTTTGGTGCTAGGTGGGGCAGAGAGGGAAAAAAGGTCTTAATCCACAGATTAAAGTAAGAAACTTAACAACTGTTGTCTGAGTTTACTTCTCTGTGAGGTCTAGGTTAAGGAAATTAAAACTGTAGGTTAAGCCCAGATGGAAAAAAAATAAAATTAAAAAAGCCTATGAGAAAAAGACCTTGGAGTAGTGAATAGCCTTTATCTGCTGAACTCAGTGTCACTCCCAGTTCATATTTAAGTTCTTAAAGCACTGAGGCAAAGCAAAATATGACTGAATCATTGATATTTAGGTAAATGCTCCAACTACTGGACATTTTCGTAATCAAGATTATTGGTATCCCTGGAACTTTAATCTAGATTTGTGAAATTTTATTTCTGGTCAAAACTGCTATTAGTGTTAACTAATTCTTTTCCATTTCAGTGAATCAGCAATTTCCTAACAAAATGTTTTCATTTTAGCTGAGATCTGTTCTGGATCCCAGAGCAGCAAGGCAATTCGTACTTGGCACTGGATACCTGACCATAACATTGACCCACTGAACAGTAAACAGTTCATTCCTGGCACTGGAAGTCAACCACTTATGCACTGATTGGGTTTTGCTCATTTTCTATAAGTAGAAAAATTATTCATTTGTGAAAGGGAGTTATTCCCTATCATCCAAGGCCTGGAAACTCAGAGTTATTCCAAAGCTGACCAGTAAGACTGAGTTTAAATTTAAAATTCTTGGGAAGCATTTTCCTAGGATTTTGTTTTTCTTTTAAACAGTGTTGCCTTGTATTTTCGTGATTGTTTCAAGCCCATATCACTGCAAAAGAAACAGGTTTTCCTCTGTCCTTTCAATGATTACTCACTCTTGTTCTCATGCCCCTTCCTCATCTCGGTGAGTCCAAGTATTGCTATCTTCAGGCACACTGTTTAATTAAAACAAAAAAAAAAATTCTACTGAGTTGATTTTAAACTGGATCAGTTTACCAGGTCACAGAATGATTTATAAGTATGAACAGCGTGTACCACAACCTGACATGTCTCTGTGGTTTCTCCATTTTTTTTTCCCAATATTTTCACTAATATAGAAGCCATCAGAATTGCTTGCTTTTGTGATGTTGCCATCTCTGAGAGCTGTTAGGCTGATGGTCATTTGTGATTTGTTGAAATACCTGAATTTTGAAAAATACATCAAAAAGTGGAAAAGACCAAGACATTTCACACGTAACAAACTAATATCCACAAAAGGTTGCAGTTACTTCATCTGACACACACACAGCACTGGCACCTTTTCACTGTAAATGTCTCTGAAGAAAGTCATAAACCAGGGTGAGCTCATTAAAGAAAGTTCGCGTTAATTCAAATAAGAGAGAATAAAGGAATACGCTCTAAGTTTGTCAAGTTCCGTTTAAAAAAGTGTGCAGAATGAGATTGAACTAGAAAAGCAACTCCAAGGATATGTATTGAAAGTTAAGTAAGTAGAATTTAAAGCAGGAATTAGTATGGATCAGAATTCATCTAAATTTAATATCTATTTGCATTTGCTCTTTGTTGTAGTGAGGATGAAATGGTCTCAAAACATTTAACTGTGTGATCACTAGAAATTCTATGGCCATGCCTTCAAAGTAGCTCTGGCCTTTGCTCAACTGAGCCGTGTCAGAGGACGAATTTATACTGCTGAATTTCTAGGTTTCTTGACCTTGTTGGAATTATTTAAGGTGGTCATACATAATATGTTGAAGTTATAATAAGGCTATTATTCTGTTTATGCCTACATAATATGAGTATGAAGTCATGTTGAATCAGAACGGTAGAACTGTGAGGCTTACATAAATGGAGACACAAGATAAATGCACAATGATCATTCAATGCAAGATGAAACTGTGAAATGGATATACAAGATGTGGCATTCAATATTTCCACAGTGGTGTGGAACATACTACATGACCCTATAGCATTACCTAGCTGGGTTCATAAGAAGAAGAGCTAAACTGAGGAGGTAAATGTTTCCACACCTCTGCAAGTAGTTTGATTGTGTTAGTTTTCATTACAGGAAGAGTTGAGGATTGCTTCTGTCTTCAGGTGAGAGGGTTTGGTTCTCATTTGCACTAAAGGCGCGTCATCTTGATTGGACAGTAAGTGAAATGGATTACATGTACTCTATGACCACTAAAAGCTACTGTATTTTTTATGACATTTGACAGCTTCTGCTCAGTCTTCCTTGTGCATTAGAAATGATCTTGAAAATCACTACTACCCAAAACTTGAACATAGTTTTGATCTACCTTTATACAGTATGTACTGCAATAGAATTTTGCAACAATGTTACTGTAAGTACAAAGTTTGTCAGGACAGACCTTCACCTAAAAGGCTAGCTTCAGGCTACAACACGTTATTGTAGTAAACCTTGCAATATTTCCTGCTTCACAGAGTAGATGGGGATAAGGGTGCTGCTTTCTGTAAGAAAAATAAAAAGCATAATTTCACCGTTTGAAATTTAACAACTAAAATAGCTCTTTTCACATGTAAACCTGTATCAATGCATCCTGAATTTCTTTCATGTATCTATTTTCATATATCTACAATCAAGCAATCCTATTGGATCCTATTTCCACATGGATCTCTGTACCACATCTCCTGAAAATCTAGCCTTGAAAACAAATTTCTTTTGGAGAACAAGAAGACATTCAAAAACTTTGGGGTTTTTGGCTTGGGGTTTTGTTTCGGGAGGCTTTTTTGTAGTTTTGAGTAGTAGTAGTAGGTAGAGGTTGGTTTGGTTTGGGGTTTTTTTTGGTAGTTTTGGGGGGGGTTATGTTTTTAAATTCTTTGAAATACACAGGATACACAGTAAGTGTAATGTGTCAGATACATCCCTCTGGTAAGTCGCCTTCTATGGAAAATCATGTGGCACTTGTTTATTCCAAAGGCTAGCTTTATGATTTTTCCTTTTGAACCTTGATCTGGGTTATTTTTTTTGAAAGACAAGATGTATTTGTGCTGAGAGTCCCTTCTGTCTTGGTTGTTTTGATTACTTGTTTCTAGGGCTTTGCTCTTAATTTTATCTCTATGCCTGTTTCTAAAGTACATATTGTAGAATACATGAGCCAGCCTGACAGTTCCATTACACAGCAAAATAATCAGACCACATGTAATGTACACAAAATAACAGCCTCATACCTATGTAGTAGATTTGAAAATATTTTAGAGTTGTCACCTACTCCCATACAAGTTCAGTGGACAAAAGTAACCCAGGTTCAATTATGACTTGGTAAAGGCCTGTTTTGAAATGGTTCTTGATATCCAGGGGGCTTTGTGGAGACATGCTGGGAGCATTCAGAGCAGTCCCATAATGATAAAAACGCAGCTGTACCACAGTTTTGAAACTTATACTGGAAAGTGCTTGAAACTGTACAATTCAGCACTGCTTTGCACTTAGCTAAAGTAAGTGAAGCATGGCTAGTTCAAGGAACCTTTGCTGTAAAAGGGAAACTGCCTTTCTTATTCCAATGAGAGAGGAAAGAGACCTCGCAGCTACTGTCATAGAAAGAAGTGAGAAAACAAAAAACAGCTAAAGGAAAATGAGGGAAAGCACTTTGGAGAGCAGAGCAAGCAGTTTCTGCCTTTGCCTGAGGAGGAAGAGAAATATGAAAGACTGTGATGGTATATTTGCTGAGGATGCACCACTCTAACATCCATGACAGCAGTCAGTCCAGTTTTTCCATAGCTCTGGCATAGGAAAGTAAGTAGTAGGGCAACAGCTATTTTCCTCCCCCTGAATTTTTCAGTTGTAAACAACTGAGTACTTAGCTTGTGCCTAGAGTCAATCCTGGAAGGTAATGCATACACTGTAAATCAAACAAACAAAAAAAATCCTGCTGCCAGATTTCCTATGGTTTAAGCTGCATGTTCAGTTGAGGCCTTCAGATCCTGTTGAAATGAATGTGTGTCTCCCTTGCTTCCTGAGTAGCTGAATCAGGCTCTGCTTTGGAGGGGTGTATTAATGATTCGTAAGAGGGGAAACAGCAGCCAAACACAGACCATTTGGAAATAACCAGTTGTGTTTAAATTGTTATCATAATGCACACACATGGAAATAATCAGTATTCAGAAACTTGGTTTTAGCCAAATAATTAAGCGTTTATTAAATAATTTGTCTCTCTTTTTCCTTCTCTTTTCTTCCTTCCTGTCTCTGAGAAATCTCCATTTTCCATGCTTGCTCTGTAGATCAACTTGGGAATGATTTTCTCAGCAGTAAGCAGTGTGTATGTCTCATGCACATTTAGCTTATTATAAATGCATTCCCCTCAGCAGCTGGAAAGAAAATTATCAACATCCAAAAACTGAGTGAAAATTATTATGGGTATCCCACCAAGAACCTGGATATAACAAAATACTGTAAAGCTGAAGCAGTCTAAGAAGCTCTGTTAGGAGTCTACCCTCTTTTCCTCAATGTTTATCACTGACTAGATGTTATAAGATTGCCATAAATTGAACTTGTATTGAGAAGTTTTCCATGTCAACCCCGTAGGGCATCTGATTATAGGTTTGACCTTTTGAGATTCTGTGTATTTCCCACTTAATCAGTGCTGGAATGAGTTGCTGCTAAGTAGGATCTATGGGAACCCTATGGGAAAAGCAAAGCCATCTAAAAATAATGAGTCTCCTTCCCCCTCCTTTCCCTCCTCTCATTTTGAGCTCTATTAGGCCATGATAACAGTCTTAATCTAGGCTACACAAAAGCCTAATATGGCATGTGATATTTGTATTATATTGGAAAAAAGAAGTCTGAGAAGGGCTTTTGGCAGCCTGAAATGTAACTGAAACTTTACAACATTGTTAAAAAGTTATTCACCTTCTGCCTGCCCTTTCTTTTCATACTAAAATTTGTTTGGTTGAGCTAAGGCCTTGTGAAGCTTTTAATATCCAGTACCTATGATTTTGACAGAGTGATTGGTTCTCTCCCTCTTGGACAAGAACACAAGACGGGACCATTGCCATTTTGTCTTGTTGCAATAACACACTTGGTGGTTTAGATACAATCTCACATAGTAGCCAGTTCAGTTACCAGTTCATTTCTCAGTCATTGAGGCCTGTGAGTTTTTTTCCCTNCCCCCCGCCAAAAAAACGGTCTGTGAAACTGAACAGCATAATAGATGTAATTAGACCTTCAGTAATAGGACTGAAAGGAGTAGGCAGTGAGACTCCTTCTCGGGAAGCAATCAGTACATTAGGTCCCCAGGACTGAAACTGCATTTAACAAGGTTTGGGGCTTAGGGATTGTTGGTCTAGGCTTCTGCTGCTTCCACAAGAGAAAGCCCTACCCAGAATGCAAATCTTCATTTACTATAGCTACAAAAGGGAGGAAAAAAACATTAGCCTCTTTATTACACACATAATGAAGCAAACTGTATCTGTTGATGTATTTTTTCCTGAGCAGTAAATCAACTGTTCACAAATGCTAGTAAGCATTAATATAGATTTAATCTGCACTTTCAAACCATTTCCTGGGGTTTTTTTCATCCATCCATGGAAGAAGAAAGCCTTAAACTTTGTCAAACTGACACTAGCATTTTTCCATGCAGATTTAATGATTCATCTAATAAAGTTATTGAAGATACAGTTCCTTTTGATGGGAATGTAGATGTGGCAAAGTTTACATGTGGTTTGTTGATTTATGTTCCCAACTGTGTAGGATGGTAATCACATGAAAGATTTACCTTTTTAAAATTAAATTCTCTCATCATTCTGATCTTAACCCTACCTAACTGAACTCTGTATCTCCATTCAATTTCCCTTCCACAACAGGATGTGGTGTGTACTCTCATGTAATTTCCTTAGTTGTCATTTGTATGAGCATGTACTTCCTTATTTCAATCCCCTTTTACCCTGACCTTGACATGTATGGACAGTAAAGAGAGGATTTCTGTCCTTATTCACGGTCAGATCTTTTGCATGATGTAGGAGAGAGACAGGGAGCAGTAAAGTCAGACACATCCAAAAGCAGAAGGATGTTCCTGAGGTCACTGTTCACAAAGTGGGACGAGAGAGAAAGGCTTTTAAACCTTCATTTCCTTATCATGGCATATGTATTGAAAGCAGGCAGAGGAGGTCAATATACTGCACTGATCTTGACCAGAATCCCACTGAAGTTCAGAGCCAGTGACCCAGCCAGTGACACAGCTAACCTGGGCAGGCACCACACACCCAGTGTGGCCATCAGGCTGTGCCATGCCATCCTGTGCTGCTCTGTGCCTCTGTGTTGTGTCACGTGCATCTCTTGTCCATGGGACAGATTCAACCCATGCCTGGTACTGGAGAGGAATGTAGGCATCTCTTGCTTGTCACTGCCATAACTCCTCCAGTATGATCTTGCCGTTGCTAATCGTAAGTTAAAGAGTTCTTCTGAGAAAATCTTTAGGAACGGAGTTGGTTTATTGTAAGGAAATGATACATGACCTCAAATGAATGAAAGGGAGAGTTTCTCTGCGTGTAGAGGACCTGCTCTGTGCAGCATGCCACGGGAAAATGCACCAGGACTCTGCCTGAATGTGGAGTGCCCAGCACCTTAAGAGTTGTAAGATGATACTTGTTACTTTTATTCCTCTTCTTATTCTGTCTTATTAAAGCAGTTACTGTTGTTGAGCCTTTCTTACTAAGATACAGAAAGACCTCTGTGATGGCTCTCTATCACCTCACCTCACCTCACCTCACCTCACCTCACCTCACCTCACCTCACCTCACCTCACCTCACCTCACCTCACCTCACCTCACCTCACCTCACCTCACCTCACCTCACCTCACCTCACCTCACCTCACCTCACCTCACCTCACCTCACCTCACCTCACCTCACCTCACCTCACCTCACCTCACCTCACCTCACCTCACCTCACCTCACCTCACCTCACCTCACCTCACCTCACCTCACCTCACCTCACCTCACCTCACCTCACCTCACCTCACCTCACCTCACCTCACCTCACCTCACCTCACCTCACCTCACCTCACCTCACCTCACCTCACCTCACCTCACCTCACCTCACCTCACCTCACCTCACCTCACCTCACCTCACCTCACCTCACCTCACCTCACCTCACCTCACCTCACCTCACCTCACCTCACCTCACCTCACCTCACCTCACCTCACCTCACCTCACCTCACCTCACCTCACCTCACCTCACCTCACCTCACCTCACCTCACCTCACCTCACCTCACCTCACCTCACCTCACCTCACCTCACCTCACCTCACCTCACCTCACCTCACCTCACCTCACCTCACCTCACCTCACCTCACCTCACCTCACCTCACCCCCGCTGTGTGCCCAGTGCAGAACACTTAGAGTTATAACCCTTTACAGGGTGTCCTCCTCTGTGAAAAAAGAGTTGTGAGATATACCTGATTGGAAAAGAAAAGGCTTCAGGGTGACCTAGTTGTGGCCTTGCAGCACCTGAATGGAGCCTACAAGACAGATGGAGAGAGGCTATTTACAAGAGCATGTAGTGACAGGACAAGGGGGGATTGGCTTCAGACTGAAAGAGGGTAGGTTTAAATCAGATATTAGGGAAAAATTCTTTGTTATGAGTATGGTGAGGAACTGACACAGGTTGACCAGAGAAACTGTGGAGCTTCCATCCCTGGAAATGTTCAAGGCCAAGTTGGATGGGGCTCTGAGCAATCTGGTGTAGTGAAAGGTGTCCCTGTCCATGGCAGAGGGGTTGGAACTAGATGTTCTTTAAACTCTTTCCAACCCAAACCATTCTATGATTCTATGATTATTTGTCTGCCACCAGCAAAGCTGCTACCTTACCTAGAGTAATTTCTTAAACCCATTCCCCCTTACAGGTCTTTCATTCCTCTAAAACAGGCTCTCAAAATCTATTCCTCTATCAAGAAGCAATATTGCTCACTTCCCCACCTGGAAATTCCTATTTCCTCTGCATTTCCACAAATCTTCTCTTCACACTTACTGCTACGCATAATGTAGTCTGTATTTTTTTTTCAGATGATGCATTTTTTCAGGCACTGTATTATCAATTTACAAGCTTTCTTCTTGGATTTTTTTTCAACCCAAATACAGTCTTTAATAGAAGATATTTAGAGGTAAGTGGCTTCATCCACTCATTCCAAACTTTCACCTGTATACTGCTAAGACTTAGATTCAAAATGACACTGGTTATATACCATTTGCATATATTTATATGCAATAAACCTTATATTTACTTCTGAACTAAGTCATGGGTTTAAAGCAATAATGTTTTTTTCTTTTTTTTTTTTCAATTTACCCAGTTCTTAGATGTATTTAATAATTTTAATAATTTTCTGGGATATTCGCTGTGTAAACTTTAGAACTACATGGCACAGTGTTTTCAAATTCCATAAGGGCACTGTCAAATATTTCAGGTTTTACTATTATAATGATGATAAGGAATAATTTAAAAGTTAGGTTGCATGCAAGTGCAAGACTCAGAGATGCTTGTTCTCTCCTTTATTTAAACAAGGTCATAAACAGGAGGTTAAAAGGAAAAAAATGCAAAATTTTTTTGCATCTAGGAGGTAGAACAGGAAAGGTTTTGTGCTGATATTTTTTTGGCGATACCAATAATCCACTAGAGTTCTCATGTCAGGAGTTACAAAAGAATCTCAGTACAATGCCTTCCCATTGTTCTACAGTATTTCCCTTATGGTCTTAGATCAATACAAACTAGCCATGCTTCTTTGACACAGAATTGTCCTTCAAATCTTGCCATGTGTTTCTTAGTTCTTAACTAAAGGGTTATTTTGTGGTTGTCTTTGATCCTTCTCAGTGACTGAATTAATCTGTAGCTGGCTAAGACTGAAGCTCTACTGATCAACCCATCCTTGTGATACCTTGCAAAACTAGCTTGAAAGTTAACTTATATCAATACAGCAACTTGCCTGGGCCCCATGGGTGCAAAGGCCTAATTGAAAGGAAGGGGATAATCAAACTGTTGGCTTTGACTACAGATAATGAGCACTGCTATGGGAGAAAATCTATTATCAAACTAATCCCAAGAGGCTTGAAACAGAGTAGCCTCATTCTACATGATTAAAAGCTTTCTTTCAAATCCAGAGGACACATCTCATCCAGAGACATCAGAATTACAAAGGTTCTTCTAAAGCTGTGGTCAATCAACAAGGCTGATATAAAGTTCCTAAATTCGTGTTGCCTGTATGAAATTAATTTTGCAGGATCAAGGAGATAAATGGCTACCAGATAACTAAAAAATTGAAACATCAGCTCTGCTAGTGAAGCAAGGTTTCAAATACTACAAAAGATTAATATACTAAATGAAGTTGATAGTTAAAGGTACAGGCATTTTTATATGAGTTCAGAGCAATAGTTCACCTTTTGCCTGTTGACAGAAAACATTGAATGATTAAGGAATTTGGGAAACTCTATCAGAGGTGATCCTCTCAGCTACAGAAGTGTCAGTGGATAATACCAGAATTGGTATAGTAGTTTGGTTGCAATCACACCTAAGTTACTAATGTGCAGCCAACTTTCCCCATCCTCCTAGTTTGAGCTTTCCATTGAATTTTCTGTATCTGCATTACAATCCAAGGTTTTAGTATTTTTAAAATTTATATACAATAACAATGTGCCTTTAAGAATGAAAATCTAGTTCTAATGTTGAGTGCCATGAACAAAGGGAACTTCTTTTTAGTTTACTTGAGACAGGATTGTTTGTGAAGAAATGGATTTTTTCTCTTCCGAGGGAAGTCTGAATAGACCCCAAGTTGGCTGTGCAATAGTGAAGTGTTCATATTAGTTAAATCTATCATAAGGATTCCTTGACTGGAATTGAGGTTACATGTAGGGTACCTTACTTAGGACAAAATTCAGTATTTCCATGTGCATCACTTAATGTACACGTTAATGTCACAGCAGTTTGATGTAACTTCAAGTGTAGAAATCAGGCATAAAGTTATTGTTGGCAGCAGTTTTCAAATATGAGTGGGTGGGTTCACCTTGTTTGGCTGCCAGGTGCCCACCAAGCCAGTCTATCACTCCCCTTCCTTAAAAGAACAGGGGAAAAAAATCTGAAAATAGAGGTGCATGGGTTGAGAAAAGAACAGAGAGATCACTCAGGAAGTACTGTCATGTGAAAAACAGATTTCATAAGATCATGGATTGCTTTGGGTTGGAAGGGATCTTAAAGGTAACCTAGTTTCAACATCCCTGCAATGGACAGGGACATCTTCAACTATGCCATATTGCTCAAAACTCTGTCCAGCCTGGGTTGACCACCTCACAGTAAAGAATTTCTTCCTAACATTTAACCTAAATCTACTCTCCTTCAGTGTAAAGCCAATAGCTCTTGTCTTGTCACTGCATCCCCTTAATAAATGTCCCTCTCCAGCCTTTTTGTTGTGCTTTTTTTTTTTTCTGGGGTATGGTTAATTTTCTTCCCAGTGGCTGGCATGGGGCTGTGTTTTGGATTTATGTTGAACACAGTGTTGATGTTTTTGTTATTGCTGAACAGGGCTTACACAGACCCAAGGCCTTTTCTGCTTTTTGTATTGCCACTCTGGTGAGGGAGCTGGAAGTGCATGGGAAATTGGGAGGAGACACAGCCAGGACAGGTAACTCCAACTGACCAAAGGGATATTCCAGACCATATGACATCATGCTCAGTACATAAAGTGAGAGGGAGAAGGAGGAAAGGGGAATGTTTGNTGGTGGGGAAGTGAGTGAGCAGATGTGTGGTGGTACTTGATTGCTGCCTGGGATTAAACAATGACACTTGTAGGCCCCCTATGAGTACTGATTTCTGCAAGATCTTGTCAGAGCCTTCTGTTCACCAAGCTGAACATACCCAAACTCTCTCAGCCTGCCTTCATAAGAGGGGTTCTCCAGCCCTATGATTATCTTCATGGCCTCCTCTGGACTCATTCCAATAGCTCCATGTCCTTCTCATGTTGGGGCTCCACTGAGCTGAACACAGCACTCCAGGTGAGGTGTCACAAGAACTGAACAGAGGCACAGAATCCCCTCCCTCGCCCTGCTGGCCACACTGCTTTGGATGCAGCCCAGGACACTTTTGCCAGTCCCAATAGTGACCCCTAAGGAATGCCACACATAACTGGACTCCACTTGCACATCGAGCTGTTCATCACAACTCTGTGAGTGGAACCATCAGCCAATTCCTTATCTACTTAGTGATTCACGCATCAAACCCATGGATCTCCAGTTTAGAGACAAGGATGTCATGCAGGGCAGCGTCACATGGTTTACACAAGTCCAAATAGATTTGGGGAAACCAATTTATTTCATTGCCAATAAAATCAGACTAGAATGATCATATATCAGAAAAAAATCTAAAATACACTTTTCTGGTCCCCTCCCCTCAAAATTCTATGGGAATTGACCGCTGTGTGAGGTCATGGTCAGTATAACCTGCACTTGAAATAGAAAAGCATACACACTATGTCTTCTTTTTGTGCCTTGCTGTCCCTTCTGACCCACAATACTGTGACAGGCACCAAGAAAAAAAGAGGTACAGGTCCTTCCTTTTGCTTGACCGTTGGAGTAGAAATCATGAACCCTGGGAGCAAAGATTTACACAGGCAGAAATGAGTGTAGAGGGAAAAGTACACTAATGAGATGTGTTGGGTTTGCGTGGCAAGGTTAATGTACAGAGGAGGGCTACAGGGACAACTTCTCTGAGAATCTGCCAGAAGGTTCCACCAGTGCCAGCCAGTTCCAAGACTGACCCGCCCCTGGCCAAGGCTAAGCCCTCAGCAAGGTGGCACTGCCTCTGAGAAAACACATTTACGAAAGGAAAAATTACTGCAACAGAGAAAAGAGGAATGAGAATATGGGAGAGAAACTTCTCTGCCGACCCAGAGGTCAGTGCCAAAGGGGAGGGATGAGGTGCTGTAGCTGAGATTCCCCTGCAGGCTGTGGTGCAGACCATGGTGAGGCAGCTGTGCCCCTGCAGCTCATGGAGATCCATGATGGAGCAGAGATCCACCTGCAGCCCGTGGAGGACCCAAGAAGGTGGATGTGCCCAAAGGACACTGTCACCCCATGAGAAGCCTGTGCTGGAGCAGGCTGCTGGCAGGAACTGTAGCTGTGTGGAAACAGGACCCCACTCCGGAGCAGGTTTGCTGGGTTTCATTTGTGACAGTTTGGGGGACCCATGCTGGAATAGGCTGTGCCTGAAGGGCTGGAATGCATGGGAGAGACCCACGCTGGCGCAGTTCATGAAGAACTGGAGCCCACAGGAAGGAGAAGGACTCATTTTTGAGAAGTTTGAGAAGGACTGTCTCCCATGGAAGAACCTCAAACAGGAGCAGGGGAAGCAGTCCTGCTCCTGAGGAGGAAAATACATGTGTGGTGAGTTGACCATAACCTCCATCATCTGTCCTTTGGCACTGTTAGGGGAAGGAGTTATAGAATTGTGAATAAATTTTAAAAATGGGAATAAAAAGGGAAAGCTAGGAGGAAGGTATTTTTAAAATTTGATTTTATTTCTCATGATCCTTCTCTGATTTATTTATAATAAATTTAGTTAATTTCCCAAAGTCGAGTCTGTTTCGTCCACAATGGTAATTGGTGAGTCGTCTCTCCTTATTTTTTTCTCAACCCACAAGGCTTTTATTATATTTTCTCTTATCCAGCTGAGGAGAGGGAGTGATAAAGCCACTTTTGCAAGCATATGGCATCCAGCTAGGGTCAACCCACTACCTGAGGAAATAAAACAGTTAACAGATACTTTAGTATGTAGAGAACAGTAGAGAAAACTGCAAGAGGGAGAAGAGATTAGGATGGTAGAAGTAAATACAGTAAAATTTAGGAGAAGATCAAACAAAGGAAAACATACTGAACATAAGATTATGGAGAAGCCACCTAATTTGGAAAGTAAAACCCCTCAGTTGTTAAAAGATAGAGAAAATAACTCTAATAAAAATAAGAAAAAAAAGCATGACAGATGGTCTGCAGAACATCTGTATTGCACTTTGCTGCAGCTTTTGTTGGATGCTTGAAACTAAGATTTGCCATGACATTACGTAAGGTTACGGCTCACATCAAGGTTTCTGAATGTGATTTGCTGCTTCTTTCAGCTCTTACTTCTAAAGAATCACTTCTAAAATCAATTCTGGTTCTCTCAGTTGTCCTTTAAATATCAACCCTGAAAATTAAAACAAAGACCTTGGGATCCCTTAAATAACCATACATTTTATTTCTTATTAACTCCGTACACACATCTAATGCGATTTTGAAATGTAAATTTGGTTTGCTTGCTGAGAAAAATAGCACACTAGTACAATGTGGTGAGTTATATTCAGCCAGCTCCTGGATCAGCACATCACTTGCTTCTGATACCTCAGTTTCAAGGGTGCTTTTAGGGATTTTGCCTGCTTACATAGACAGGTCTCAACCCTGGACTTTTGCAAACAGTTTTACTATGAATTGCAAGGGGAGTTTATGTTAGGTATATAGGTGGGAGAGAGGGAGGAAAGACACTTCCCATTCAGAAGACATGGGTTTGCTTCTTAGATGAATGAGGGTAACTTGTGACTTGCCATCTTGTACTATTTCATGGATACATTCTGAAAAACTTCCAGACTTGCATCATGTTTTCCTTAACTGTGTGCCACTGACACACAAAGCAGAAGAGGCCTTGTTACTATGATGCTGTGTGACAGGTGAGTATCTGAGCCACTAATCAGTCATGTGGTAGGCTGGGTAGACAATTTAAAGGTCTTCAGTCCCTAAGAACTTCACTGAACCTGAGTCAGGCATGCACCAGCATTCATTGGATGGTGGGAAAATTGGTCTGTGTGTCAATGCCCATCATTTCATACTGGAAGACAGCAGATGATACTCAGAACCTACCAGATTTAATTGGAAAATTTTAATTGACAGCAAGAGAAGCGGGACTACTGACATGATTTCCCCTTTTTTTTTTGAGCTTTGTGATTGGTAAGGCTGTTAAGGATCAGCCACTTTTGTGGAAGGACTGCATTTTGCCCAGAGACAGAGATAGTTGCTAACAAACCTTGCTGTGTCTTCTGTTCCTGGAACAAAGGGTTGCTTAATTTTTCTCTGCAAATGGAGAACAGAAATATTATTTTGCCATTATCTGGCTGCAAATGAAGAAACAAAATCCCAGAGCTGTCCCCCTGCTAAATCGTTTTGGTGTTCTCATCAAGTTATGAAATATTTCATAGAGTTATACTTTTAACAGTTATCTCAGGATAAAGAAGAAAGAATAATTTAACTTTTTAAAACCTTTCAGAAGGAAAACACTCCAATTTGGAATAAAAGTTAATTAGTCCAAGGTTGAAAGATTCAGTTTAAATAATGAACTGCAAATCCTTAAGAAGTTAGAGCCATATACTTTAACTTGTTCTTGTGATCATCTTGCTCCAAAACTCTTGATTTTCATCATTGGAAAAACCTACCTTAATGCTAAAAATTCAATTCTGCAAGTAAGACAGCAGTTTTGTGTTCATGTTTTGAAGATGTGCTGTTTACACCAGAGGATACACTATTCTTACCAGATAATTTTTCAGCATATAACTAGATAACATGCATTGACATTACAAATGTCATTACCCAAAATATAAACAAGATGTATGTATTTAATTTCAATCTAATTATAAAAAAATAATTTCCTTAATTAGGTATGATTTGAACAGATTTTTTTAAAGGTTTTAGATATTTTGAGCCATAATTTAATAGTTTTAGTTATGTATGATATTATACACAAGCTACTATATCTTTTAATTTTACTGGAAATCAAGAAAATTTCCTTATGGTAATGGGCCATGTTCACAATTTTCTGGATTGAAAGAGGAAAGGATGAGGCAGCGATAGGGATAGCAAGTCAGCTAATAAATCAGAATCTGCCTGAAAAGCATGTAAGGCTGGGGTGAGCAAATACAAAATAACTACATGAACTTAAGGGATACATAATGAAAAAATATCACTCTTTGGTAAATGTGATTGCTTATGAGTATTAAACACATGAATATCAACAGGGACTGCTGGTGCTCTTCACACTGCTAAAGGTTTGCCTGCAGTTGATTCTCACAAGAGACTGCACTAAGCCTTTTATGTTCAGTGAAATCAGTTCCTCAAGTTCTCAAGAATATTAATTTCAGACTCTTAAGAAAGGCTAAACCATGTTTCTAATGTCATAGAGGACATATAAACCTGTGTATTACTATTAGTTTACTAAAATTTTAAAAGTTTGGAGAGCCTTATTAGGTGATAATTTTAAAAGTAAAAGATCAGGTCTAAAACAGTAAGAGAAAAGGCTATAAGGATAACTTTTTATATAAGAAAGTTTTTCTGTATCAGTTTCAGCAGCTCTTTCAGCAATCTCTTTCTCTTGGGTAAAAAGAAATGTAACTGAGAAAAAGAAAGTAGAAGAAATCAAAGATAATTGATACAGATGGTGATGATGTTTGATGCCTTATCTAATTAACACCTCTGGCACTATTTGTTTTACTTCTACTTTCTGCCTTCAACTGAAAGCTCTGGGCAAGTTTTCTCCAGAAAAATTCAGCATCTTTTTTTTTTATTCTGTTGATTTTTTTTCTGTTATTTTACAGATAAAGACACATTTTAGAATTTCTTTTCCTCTGGGAAACACAGTCTTTTCTTTTTCTTTCTTTTTCTTTCTTTCTTTCTTTCTTCTTTTTCTTTCTTTCTTTCTTCAGGAAGTATTGTTCAGTGGGCACACCCAATTGCTATTTTGATATAAATAACTACTGAAATAGCCATTTTATGTTTATCCTGACCTTTGAACAAGGTTATCCTGACTTTTGAAAACCATGTGAAATACCGCCCAGAAATAGTTAATATCTGAAGACTAATTTTTTCACAGAAAATTCCAGCTTCAATAAGTTCTCAAGGTTTTATACACCTGAAAAGAGTATTTAATGACTGGAGAGTTTAGCAGTCTTATGTAATGCCTACTCTGATCGTTATATTAAAAGTTCCTTTTTTTTGATTTGTGCAAGACTGGGTGCTGTCAAAACTTCAGAAAATTACTGCTAATGAGTAATATTCTTTAAAAGTTTGGGCTATCTTTTTATGGTTTGTTCTTCTCTAAACTCTGCTCTGAGATTGTTGTTTGCAAAGCTCATGACCTTAAACAACTTCAAATGGACAGTTCTGTACTTCTTAAACATTCATGTGTTTCTGTTTTTAATAGAAAATTATTTGTGGAGTTTTATTTCCCAGTTCAAATGGAACAAAAAAAATACTGGGCTTTGTAATTTTGGTATGTTGATGATGTGCAGTGAATTATGCTCATAAAAATTTTCGGAGACTTCAAGTGCACTAGCCTTATCTACACATCTGCATTAATCATCTGAGTCATTTGTCCTTTGAGCTGTGCATACAAATGTGCCTGCTGTATGATCTCTGGTATCTCAATTATAGGAAGATTTCTTAGTTAGCTATGCTATATCATCAAAACCTAATTTGTGTTTCAGAAGAGTGAGGGCTAATTCCATTAGTGTACTTACTCATATCTCGTCAGGGGAAGGAAAATTGTATGGGATTTGTGACCAAGCATGTCTTGCAGTTTTACAACGCAAATCCATATTTTAGTTACGACTTCAACCTTGACCTGAGAGTTAAACCCAGTGTTTTATCCATGTACTCTCTGAAGCCTGAAACAGGATGCACATGTGAAATAGGTGTTTAGAAGTAAGTTTTCTCTGATTTGCATACTGCCATATTTGTAATTATTTTTGTTTGACATGGTACAACTGCAAGTAGCATAAAATCAAAGGCAGTAAACCAGTAAATTGTTTTGCTGCTTGCCTGTTAGCAGCATGCTAAGAATCCTGGAGTTATTACTAGGCAAACTAACAAGGATTTTAAGCTCCAAGCCTGAAAACAAATTTTCTTTATTCCCTCCCCCATTTCTTCTGTTTTAATGTAAACACTATATTTCATGCCTTCCTTTTCATTCTTTGAAATGTGTTCATCCCATTTAATACACTTTGGAAATGGTTTTCAAGCTTGTCAAAAGATTTGTTAGGCATGGATAAAAAGTCAAGCTTGTTGACTTCTGGAGCAATTAATAAAATCACAGATAGCCTGTTTCTTGGCCTGTTTTCTCAGTTCCGCCTTCAGTGCAATTATCCACAATCAAGAAATTTTTTTATCTAGAAAAGAGGGTTAGAAAGTTAAAGTTCATTCTATGAAATATAACTGGTTTTAAAGCTTCTTCATCAGCCCCTCCCAAGTAGTTTTTGTCAGTATCTTGAAACTTTTCATATTTTTGCAGTTCTGGAGATGGACTCAGGAGTATTTTGGTGTTTAGTATTGTACTTCTAATTTTTAAGCTGGTTTTCCAAAATGAAAGATCTCTCTTCCAGCATTCACAAATAGGCTTTCATTCAAAAAAATGTTAACATACAGGGGATCTTAGTTAATACACCTTTTAATTTTAATATGTACTTCCCCAGTGAGATAATGTTCCCACTGTTAGCACTGTAACTTCACTGCATGCTGAAACAGCCTTCATTATGCTGGATAAGCAGGCCAATCTCCTTTTAGATTACATTTTTAGATTTACATTTTTTTCCCGTTTTCTTCAACTGTGATAGATCAGCTAGGTGAAAGCAAATGAGATTTTTCATTATTCCTAATAATGGAGTGCAACAAACTTGTGATCAGCATTAAAAGAATTTGGTAAGTTCTTATATAAGTTTCCACTTCATATAACAAGTGTGTTGCCAAAGTTTTAAATGAAGAATGTGCTTAAATCAGACTGAAGATGCTCAGGAATATAACAACTTATATAACTGCTGTTGGGCTCCTTATGTAATTTTTCTCTTAAGAGAGATAATACATTTCAAACAGTAGCAATTACTTGCATTTTGAAATAATGTAGTTACGGGGTTTAGGGCTAACTTCTCAATCCCTCACTCTTTTACAAGTGAAACCCTTTTTGTCACTAAAGATTAAATATGTGATTGAAGCTGGGGGAAAAATAAATTGTAGTCAAGGGTATCACAGTTCTTTAATTACTCTAGATAACACATTTATCCAGCCCTCGTAACTTAAGTACATAATGTAATATGTTCTTAATTAGACTTTTAATCACAGATCTTAAAATTTTCTATTTTCCCAGTTCAAGATTTTAATTGATTTAAATCAAAAAGCAGAAAGATCGAACATTAACTAAAATGTAGCCAAAATTATTCTGGATTTTGCCTTTTGCCATCTTGCTAAAGAAAACTCTCTTTGAAGAGACAGTTGAACAAAGTCTGTTTTAAACCATGTTAGGAGATGAAATTACTATACATTTTCACTAACTTTAATAGTATTTTGTAATCATTATCTCTTCCTTGCATACATTGCATTTAAAATGCAAATTGAGGTGCATATCAACATTCCACAGTTCTGGTGAAACACTAACATTTATGTTGTTCTTCATCTAATTCCCCTCCTGTGTCATCTTCCCAACTTCATCTTGTTTTTAGTGTACAGCAGTGTACATGTTATCTCAAAACTATCTTTTAGTCATTACTATTTTAATTTTGACTTGACTGGTAAGACCGTGTGTAATTTGACCGCTTCTTTGATCTGAAGATTGAAAACTACAAGTCCATTTCTGAGGAAGAATTTTTGAAAACATTGCTGTGGGATTGTATATTTTATTGTGGTTTATTAATGGCGTCCTGAATCTACGTATTTGTAAAGTAAGGGAAGCATGTTGTTAATTTCTTTCCATGTCAATCCCATGAAGTGGCACTGATCTAGAATTTCTATTATTTAATGGCTGATAATAAAGTGGTGATTTCACAGATATATCAGTACATAACTCTGGGACTGCACATGTTATAACTACTGGTCTGGTTTCAAGACAGTAGTATTTACAAAAACAATGTGGAGTACCTGTATTTTCCTAGGAATTAAAAAGAGGATCTAAAAGACATGTTGAAATTTCACATTTTTTAATGAATAAAATTAATCCACTTTTACCAGTGCAAAATAAAAAATAATTTTGAGAGTAAACACATTTTGTTTTGTTAGATTTGTACCTAAAAATATTATTTCCTCCAATATAAAAAAAAAAAAAAGGAGGAAATAAATCTCTTCAGAGTAGCCATCAGAACATTTAATCTCTTTGGTTTTTAAATTAAAATTCCCTTAGTTTTTGATGACCAGATATTTTAAACTGCAAAACAAAAAGTTTAGTGCTGATGAAAGCACCTGCAAATTTCTACCCCAAACATACTTTTATGCCCTATAGTAACTTTTCAGCAATAGAAATAAAGAAGAAAATTGAGGGAGTAAATATATTGATATTGACTACGATGAAAAAATTTCACAAATAAACTTCAAAAGTAGATTAGTATGTTTTAAATGGAATGCATTTGAAGACAACTTTCAAAACCCCAAAACTTTGTAGTTTGAATGCAGTGACAAATGCTGTGGCATGTCTATTTCCGTTAATTCTGTTGGTGAGATGTTTCACACTTTAACTAGCTGCAATCTTTGACCTCCCTAATCACTGAAGATAAATTAGTCATATAAGACCAGTTTCTGTATCCAAAACTTAACGGTTTTAACTTCACTTTTATTTAAAGGCCAAGAACAAAATTAATGTTTTGCTACCAAGGAAGAGAGAAATCTGGATTTCTGATCACTGGAAAAATATGAGAATCCATTATCAAGATCCTCATCAATTAATTCGGCATTTTGAATTCAGTAGTTTTGAACTTCACCAGAGTGTAACAGCACCAGTTTGGACGACTGACCTTTGTATATAGGCTTTGGGAACTGACAAATTTATTGAATATCTCAACACCCTGAGCTTTGGAGGACTACCTAAAACTAAATCATATGACTCAAAGCATTGCCGAGATGATCCTTGAACTCTGTCAGTCATGACCACTTCCATGGGGAGCCTGCTTCAGGGACTGACCACTCTCTCAGTAAAGAATCTTTTCCTAAAGTCCCATATGAATTACCAAATAATCTCTCTGTGTCACCTTTTTCGTTTCTATGCCAGACCTTGGACTGAAGCTGTGCTGGCAGGTATTTTTGTTGCAAAACAGATGATGTGATTGCTGAAGGGCTGGAGAACATTGAAGGATAATTTCTCAGGTAAACCTGTCCATTGAGTCAGTCTGCAGTCACAAAGGACCTCTTCAAGAAAACAGTTTATGATTTTTCCCAAATGTGTATTCACTCTTAATAGCTATACTCCTTTGTCAAAAGTAGTTTTTCTGCATAGTGACAATTAAAAATCTACCTTTAACTCTTCTTCACTGTGTTTTGTTGTGAGGAAAGATGTCTTTTCAGTGACTCTTTAAGCAAAGTTAATTTATTTACCCAGCTGGAACTACCTGTGTTACTGGTTAACTTCCTTTTTATGAGACTTTGAAGTTGTAGCGTCTACATTTAAAAAAGCAAGTAATTGATTAGGAAAACATAAGAAACGGATGCTAAATTTTATCTGGTTCCTGTCTGGAAGAGTTCATAAAATTCCTTGACTACAAACTTACGAGTTATTTCTATCTTTTCTCTCCGTATGTTTTTTACAGTGCAAAATTAACTTCTTGACTATCTCTCCCTTTACGTTATTCACCCTGTTTGGAGCAAGTTGGAATCATGTGTGTGGCTCCCCTTTCCCTCAAAGCTTTGAAGAATCTGCTATAATATATTGCTTTAATCTATCTAATTTGGGTTAGAACTCCAATATTTTAAACTTTCCTCCTCTCTAAAGTTTTATCTTCTTATGATTAATGGAACATCTCTAAGACTTTTGCACCAACACCAGAGAGTACCAGAGAAAGAAACAGTCTTAGTGTTTTGATTCTTACATTCTTCTCCAAAATATTTCTGTGTAATAAACAGTAAAATCTCCCTGAAGTTTATGAGTGATGTAATATTTCTCCCTTATCTGATACACATTTTTCTCTGCTGAACATTGCATATTCACTGATAACGGATGCGCTTAGCAGCTGTTACTCTGTGTAGCTCTTCCAGATGTTCTACCTGGCACTAGACTATCATACTGTCATGCTATTTGAAATCTCATCTCTGTTGCATTCCTATTGTGCATCCACTCTTTTTTTTCATTACTCTGAACTGAAAAACTTCCTTTATGTAATTTAAAAGTAAACAACAAAAGAAAACACCTCAAGAACAACAAAAAATATTCTTCACAAGAGGGAATAAGCCTACATATAAATGTAGACCAAAAAGTTGAGATAGATGTACTTTACAAAAAAGATAACAAGTTAGCGCATTTTACTTTATAAATTTCTGCAACATTCAGAAATTCATTAACATGTTCTTATTTTCTTGGCTTGTCAAAAGACTTTTATGTTTCAAAGTCAGTGAAAGGTGTGCCAGGAAGAGTTTACTGAAAACAAATTAAATCAGACAGGCCAAAATACAGAACTAAAACCACCGGCCACTTATTTTCCTTCTTCAGATATGAGCAATGTTCCAATCGCTGTCTTCTAAGAAAACGAATTTTTATGTGTAGCTCAATAAGCCCTCAAACAGTCTGGTCATCATACAGAGCAGTAAATTACAGAGTAAATTGTACATCTGTAATGAAGTACAAATTAGAGTTCATAAATACATGATAATAATACTAATATTCAAATATAAAGCCAAACGAAGGGCTCAGCTGAACATGATTCAATCAGACTGCATAACTCCAGGGAAATTTGTCAAGTCGTCCTGGGACGGGATGGGAACGGGAGAGAAGGGGAGGGGTGGTGAGTCCCTGACAGAATCCCGGAATGCTTGCGGCTGGAAGGGACCCTCCCCGCGGGTTAGGATGCCATGAGGGAGAGACGCCTGTGCCCCAGTGAAGGCGCAATGAGAGTATGTGACGACACCAAAGGGATTTTATTGCACATGGATTTTATTGAACCAGAAATGGCAGGGAGAGAGATCTCGGAGAGAGAGAGCTCAGAAGATGCTCCGTTGGAAGTCGAAGCTTTTTAACGTCCTTCCCTGCATTCTGGGGTTCTAGAGGATGAGTGGATGTGTATTTTGATATTCTTCTTAATACTATTCCTATTTCCTATTTCTT
>VWZT01000009.1:7848-25770 GCA_013397055.1 Pachycephala philippinensis
CTAAAGCTATACACCTGGTAAGTTTGTATCTCTTTTCTTTTTTTTTTTCTCTATTCTGCATATAAGCAACTAGTTAGCTATATACTAGCTATTACATGTTATAAAAAGTTATTCATATTAGATTATATGGGTATCAAAAGTTATGATTTAGGTTATAAGTATCTGGTTATAGGTAGGTTATAAGCATCAAGTTATAGGTGCAGAAGCTATGATTCAGGCTACATAAGTAAAAGCTATGATTTAGACTATATAAGTATAGAAGGCTATGCTTCAGGTTATATTGATATTCTTCAAGTTACATTGAGAAAAAGTCATGATCTGGGTTATATTGACATTAAGGTTACACAGATATCTTCTAACCCAAGCTGTGTAAGCACTTTGTTGGTGTGACCCGAGTTACACAGACATCGCTGCGTTTGGGGATTGCTGCCCCTGTGTGTGGGGCTGTGTGCAGGATGCCACAGCGGGGTTTGATGGGTGGATGAGGGGCTGGGGAAGGGCTCCAGAGCTCCCCGAGTGGCTGCGGGGAGTTTGTCCCATGTAGGAAAAGGTAAAAGGATTTTAGGGCCTGAGAACTAAAAGCAGGTTTCAGGATTATAGGGAAAGAGTTTAGAGATCAGCTTCGCCTGCAGGAACTTTAAGAAGATACAAATATATAACAGGCAAGGACACTGAAACAATGGTCCAAGCTTCTAGGTTCGGCTGAGACAGCTCTCAGAGCTGCCAAAATTCTGCTCAGTGAGACAGATAAAGCTGGGCTGAGCAATGGAATCCTGTGCAAGGCCTAAAACAAGCAGGGATTGTTTATAACAAGCACACGGGCACTGTCAGAGATTGGTTAAGAGAACTGTCTGGAGTTTTTATAAGAATGCCATTGGCTGAAACACTTTTAAGAATGGTCTGTGACCAGGAAATTCTCTGGAATTCTGTGGCTACATGAGCCTGTGTCATCTCCTGTGTGTGGGACTGATAAAATAATAAAAGGGCTCATGGAGCTCGGTGCCAGGTCCCCTCGGCAGCCCCATAACCTCAGGGCAGCAGCGAGGGTTTGGCCCTGGGGTCTGTCACTCCTTAGGGAAGGACAGGGACTGACCCTGCTCTGGCTCAGAGCACGGGCAGGGCTCTGGAACAGCTGAATCCAGGTTTCCGTGGTGCTGAGGAGCCTCTCTGCCTTCCAGAGGGAATTCTGAGCAGTGCCTGTGCAGCTCTGGTGCTGCAGCTGCTCCATCCCAGCTCTCACTGCTCTGGAGGTGATGCCTTGGGTTTTAACTTTTGGATTTCTCAAACCCTGCACTGCCTGGAGTGTAACCCTGAAGTTTGTGTGCCCTGGGAGCTGCTGTTCCCTCACGCTGGTCAGACACAACAAACCTCTCTGGGTTTGCTCTCCAAGGACACCTCCAAGGATTCTCCAATGATTCTCCAAGGAATCTCCAAGGATTGTCCCAGGCCCCAAAATGTGTAAACTAAAGCCTTGAGAGGAGGGGCAAACTTGGGGTAATTACATCATTAACTGAGGTTAAAATTGGAGAATTAACCCTGATATGCAAATGGACCAAAGCTATAAAAGTGTGAAGAACTCGTGACTCGGGGTCCACCTTGGGTGTGCCTTTGCCCTGTGCCTTTGAAGGCCCTCCAAATAAATTTTTTCCCTTTTGTTTTTTCCCTTTATCCCCTTATTCCTGTCTGACCTCTGCTTTCAGGTGGCCACGTTTAGGCATCAGAGGGAAGCTGAGCTCAGGCTTTGCCCAAGCTCCTTGGGAGCACCTGGGGAGGTTTTGGGGGTAAACCACAGCCTCCCTCCCAGTTCAGCCCCAGTGCCACTCCTGATCCCAGGAATTTTGGGAGCCCCTCTGGATGCTGCTCTCCACCAGCCCCACTCCTTCCTCTGCCTGGCCACAAAGGAAAACCGTTATTTTATTAGGAGTGGGGTTTTATTTGCTTCGAACACTTGGAAAGAGCTGACCCAGAGATAAGATAGGATAGGGTAGGATAGGATAGGGAAAGAGGAAAGGAAAGGAAAGGAAAGGAAAGGAAAGGAAAGGAAAGGAAAGGAAAGGAAAGGAAAGGAAAGGAAAGGAAAGGAAAGGAAAGGAAAGGAAAGGCATTCTTTTTTTAGGAGTGGGGTTTTATTTCCTTCAAAAACCTGGAAAGAGCTGACCCAGAGATGCTCTCACGATTCATCACCTCCTGCTCTGCACTGGTGGAGACCCTGCCTTTGCAGGCAGCTTTAATGGATCATCTCACCGATGTCTCCAGGTTTTCCATGATTTTTCACTGCCCAGGCAGCAAACAGCTGGGCTGTGACTGCAGTGGGTGCGGATTCAGGGCAGCGTTGGCTGAGATAACAAATCTGTGTGAGGCAGAGGAGAGGGACAAAAGCTGTTTGTGTGCTCTGCTCTGTTTGGGTGACCAGAGCGGGCTGGGCTCCTCTGGCACCTCGCTCAGCTCACAGGAGCTTTCCCAGCCCACAGAAGGTGGTGTCTGCTGCCAGCCACCAGTGGCTTGGAGCTGGAGGAGGGCAGGGATGGATGGGATATTGGGAATTAGGAATTCCTGGCTGAGATGGAATTCCCAGAGCAGCTGTGGCTGCCCCTGGATCCCTGGCAGTGCCCAAGGCCAGGCTGGACACTGGGGCTGGGAGCAGCCTGGGACAGTGGGAGGTGTCCCTGCCATGGCACTGGATGGGATTTAAGGTCCCTTCCAATGCAAATCATTCCATGATTCTGTGATTCCATGGAAGAAGAGGGTGTTGGGACTCTTGAGGAGATCTGTGTTCAGTCTGATAAACACCAGAAGTGCTGCTGTCAGTGGCAGCTGACAGGGGAAGGGAAGTGCAGATAAGGAGCTGAACCACGGGGCTGAGATCCCTGTCCTGAGCTGTTTTATCCCAAGTTCCTGGTGTTGATTTGCCCCGTGGGGCCCTGGGATCGGTGTAATTCACACATGGATCAGCAGATTGGCAGAGTCTGAACCCCCTCAGATGGGAGATAAAGAAACACCTTTGATTAATGGCATGGCAGAGACTCAGCAGCTCAGGCTCTGGGAGATGGGCTCACAAGTTGTGAAATAAGATCCTTTTAGGGCTCTGAATTGATTTAGATTTGGGTTGTGTTAGAAGGGACCTTAAATCCCACCCAGGGACACCTCCCACTGTCCCAGGCTGCTCCCAGCCCCAGTGTCCAGCCTGGCCTTGGGCACTGCCAGGGATCCAGGGGCAGCCACAGCTGCTCTGGGAATTCCAGCCCAGCCCCTCCCCACCCTCCCAGCCAGGAATTCCTTCCCAATATCCCATCTAAATCCACCTTCCTTCACCTTAAAGCCATTCCCTGTGTCCTGTCCCTCCATCCCTTGTCCCCAGTCCCTCTCCAGCTCTCCTGGAGCCCCTTTAGGCCCTGCAAGGGGCTCTGAGCTCTCCCTGGAGCCTTCCCTTCTCCAGGGGAACATTCCCAGCTCTCCCAGCCTTTCCTCATGGATCAGTGGCTTCCCAGCTCCAACCAGGACACTCCAGGGTCCTGTTCCAGCCCCTCCCGAGGGTGTGGAACACCTTCCTTGTACCTTTGTTTCCCCACCAGCTAAATTTGTTTTTATTGGTGATTTTCCCTCTGTTTTTCTCTGCCAGAGAAGTTTTTAGTGACTCCTAGACGTTTCCAGCAGCGTCCCTCAGTCAGTGCAGGGTTGCAGAGGAACCTAAAAATGATCAGTCCCAATCCTTGACACTGTAAAAAGCAGGAGATGATTCCCTGTCCTCCTGGAACAGCCCCAGCCTCACCAAATTCCCGCTGGGACCCACCACAGCCTTCCCTGAGTTTGCCTTCAGTTTGTACCTTTAAGAAAAGCTGTGTAAATAAATTGTAAATAAACCCCTGGAGCTCCTTTGATCAGGAGGAACCAAATCCATGGATCCCCCGGATCAGAACGAATCGATTTGCTACTGCAACTCCTAGGGACTAAGAGATACGGCTGGGAAAATTTAAAATTCATTGCAATCCCTGCAGTCCTGGCAAATCATCTCTTCTCTGATTAATGAGCATTGTTTACGCCGTTGGTATCTGAACTCCAAATGAACAAAACCCTTCCAAAGAGCACCGTGAAATGCTGGGTTTGAATCCTGATGTTTCTGAGGCCGTGGAAAGCTTGTCCAAACTCAGGAAATAAAAAGATTGGCTCCCTTGGTCTCTGCAAGGCTGGGATCAGCCCCAGTGCCGTGGATTGTGCCGTGGTGGGGTTAATTCCCAATTAACGGGTGTTCATTTATGGCTCCTGCTGCTCCATGGGATAAACTGTGGCATTGCATGGGAGCTGTGATCGGTTCTGTTGTAATTAACAGATTAATCAGGCAGTTCTTGGTTTTACAGGTCCGAAGTGAATTAATTCTGTGTCTCGTAGCCTCCATACCAAAGTGTGGCCCTGCTGCTCAGCTTTGCTGGAATTGTGCTTTGTTTTCCTCCTCATCCAAACCCAGAGCGTGAGGGGAGCAGGGCAGTGGCCGAGGAATCCCGGGATGGTTTGGGATGGAAAGGACCTTAAATCCCATCCCATTCCTACCCCATCCATGGCAGGGACACCTCCCACTGTCCCAGGCTTCTCCCAGCCCCAGTGTCCAGCCTGGCCTTGGGCACTGCCAGGGATCCAGGGGCAGCCACAGCTGCTCTGGGAATTCCAGCCCAGCCCCTCCCCACCCTCCCACCCAGGAAATCCCAATATCCCAACCCAATCTCCCCTTTCCCAGTTTGAAGCCATTCCCTGTGTCCTGTCCCTCCATCCCTTGTCCCCAGTCCCTCTCCAGCTCTCCTGGAGCCCCTTTAGGCCCTGCAAGGGGCTCTGAGCTCTCCCTGGAGCCTTCCCTTCTCCAGGTGAACATTCCCAGCTCTCCCAGCCCCTCAGGCACAGGATTTAGGCAGGCCTGGGATATCAGTCCATGATCTCATTTGTGCCAGGCTTTAAGGCTGGCTTTAATCTCATCTAAAGAAGACAAGAGGCCCGTGGGGAGGAGGAAGGAACACAATGGGATAATTGGATCGGGAATGTGGGGCCGACTCCAGCTCTCATGGATCCCACACAAAGGATTCACACGGAGCCAAGACAAAAGCTCAGCCTGGCGCAGTTAATGAGGAAGGAGACACAAAGGGGTGAATTTCCTCCGTGCATCCATTAAAAACCTTCAAAGGAGAGCGGCGCAGTTGGGTGGAGGAGTAAAAGCCTCGTGGAGCCTTTGTGGTGCACAGGGACACGAGGAGAGCTCCTCTTTGGGAAAAGTTTGGAAGAGTCTCCTGTCAGGAAGGGCATTACCTGGAAATGGAAATGGAAACCTGGAAATGGAAACTCTTCAGAGTTCTCCAAGACTGGCAAAGGATCCCTCTTCAGTCCCAAAGTGTCGGAGTGGTTTGCGTTTGGGACTGGCACAGGAAGGGTGACATCCCTGCTTGCCTCCATCCCAAATCCGAGGGAATTCCGTGGGCTCTGGGAGGTTGTAGCAGATGAGTTAGTGGGGTCTCCATCCCTGGAAGTGCTCAGAAAACGCAGGGATATGGCATGGGGAACGCGGAGAACACGGGGGGCTGGGGCAATGCTGGGCTTGGTGTGAGGGGTCCTTCCCAACCCTGAGCATTCTGTGATTCCCTGAAATGGCAAATCAGCCCCAAAAGCAGGATTTTCATCCTTTATAACATCCATTGTTGTTAATCACATCCATGCCAGCAGCTCTGCCTGCATCCATCCCCTTCCCACACAGGGAGTCCAGACAGGGAGAGCAGGGATTGCCCGGATCCCCCACTCACAATCCAGGGATTCCTTTGCCATTGTCCAGACAGGGAGAGCAGGCATTGCCTGGATCCCCCACTCACAATCCAGGGATTCCTTTGCCATTGTCCAGACAGGGAGAGCAGGGATTGCCTGGATCCCCCACTCACAATCCAGGGATTCCTTTGCCATTGTCCAGACAGGGAGAGCAGGGATTGCCTGGATCCCCCACTCACAATCCAGGGATTCCTTTGCCATTGTCCAGACAGGGAGAGCAGGGATTGCCTGGATCCCCCACTCACAATCCAGNGGCAAATCAGCCCCAAAAGCAGGATTTTCATCCTTTATAACATCCATTGTTGTTAATCACATCCATGCCAGCAGCTCTGCCTGCATCCATCCCCTTCCCACACAGGGAGTCCAGACAGGGAGAGCAGGGATTGCCCGGATCCCCCACTCAAAATCCAGGGATTCCTTTGCCATTGGAACAGCCGAGTTTCCTTTATCAGCTTCATGTCCCAGGTCCCTGTTTGCTGTGCAAGGCTGCCCGAGCTTCCATCTGAGCCCCATCCGTGGGATCCCAGGGATCCCATGGGAGCATGGCCTCACTGGGAAGGATCCCAGGGATCCCATGGGAGCATGGCCTCACTGGGAAGGATCCCAGGGATCCCATGGGAGCATGGCCTCACTGGGAAGGATCCCAGGGATCCCATGGGAGCATGGCCTCACTGGGAAGGATCCCAGGGATCCCATGGGAGCATGGCCTCACTGGGAAGGATCCCAGGGATCCCATGGGAGCATGGCCTCACTGGGAAGGATCCCAGGGATCCCATGGGAGCATGGCCTCACTGGGAAGGATCCCAGGGATCCCATGGGAGCACGGCCTGGCTGGGAAGGATCCCAGGCATTCCATGAGAGCCCGGCCTGGTCAGGAATGCTCCCAGAGATTCCATGGGAGCACAACCCGGCTGGGAAGGCTCCCAGGGATCCCATGGAAGCACAATCCAACCAGGAAGGCTTCCAGGGATCCCATGGAAGCACGGCCCAGCTGGGAAGGCTCCCAGGGATCCCATGGTTGGGAAGGCTCCCAGGGATCCCATGGAAGCACATCCTGGCCAGGAAGGTTCCCAGAGATCCCATGGGAGCACAGCCTGGTCGGGAAGGCTCCCGGGGATCCCATGGGAGCACGGCCTGGTCAGGAAGTTCCCAGGGATCCCATGGCTTGGAAGGCTCCCGGGGATCCCATGGAAGCACAACCTGGCTGGGAAGGCTCCCAGGGATCCCATGGAAGCACAACCCCCCAGGAAGGCTCTGCCCATGTTTGGGAAGCACCAGGGATTGCCCAGTGCCGCTCATTTACAGCCCCATTCCAGGCAGCGAATAAAAAGGTCAGGGAAATGCCAAGTGCTCCGTCTGGTTCTGTTATTCCGGGCTCTGTCACGTTTAATGAGGGGCAGCAAATCCCTGGCAAAGGAGATAAAACAATTCCTCTGGGCCGGAGGTCGAGTGCTGTGCTGTAAACACTCTGATGGGCTCCCACTGACGGCTTCCCACATTTCAGTCTTACAGCCACCCCGAGGTTTCCTCTCCTGCACTCCATTGCTGAGCTGGAATTTTAAGCAGGATCCGTTTATGTGAGAGTTGTAAGCTCCAAAATGTCAGCTTTGTCCCATGGAAAGGATGGAAAGGCACAGAAAGTGGGAGCACAGGTGGAGACCCTCTGGAGCCAGGAGCTGCCCCCCAAGCCCTGGCCCCTGTGGGACCCTTCTCTTCCTCCTCCCCACATCTGGTCTTTTAGAAAATGTTTCAGGTTCACCCAAATGCTCCTTTTGGCTCACCTGGGCCAAGGGAGAAAAGCACAGCAGGGAAAAAATGGGATAACATCCTTCTTGAGCTTTCCCAGGCTTTGCTACTTAAATAAATAAGCAAATGTTGATAATTTTCTGTCCCAAAATCTCTGTGCCCGATGCCCACCTTGTCCCCAGCCCAGAGCTCTGAGTGCCACCTCCAGGAATTCCTGGGACACCTCCAGGGATGGGCACTCCAAACCTCCCTGGGCAGTTCCAATCCCTGAGCACCCTTTCCATGGGGAAATTCCTGCTGATGCCCACCCTGAGCCTCCCCTGGCCCAGCCTGAGGCCGTTCCCTCTCCTCCTGTCCCTGTTCCCTGGATTTCCACATTCTTTATTCTCAGAGGTGCCCAGGTGGCAGATCAGCCCCTGAGGAGTCTCCCTGCAGGTAACTCTCCTCTCAAATCATTGGTAAAATTTGCTTTAAAGCTCAATTTATGAATTTTATCAAACCAATTGCATCGATTTGAAAGGGTTTAAATCAAGTTCTGGAATAAGGAGTGAGCATCCCACCAGATCCTGCCTGGAGAGGACTCCCAGCACCTCCTTTCCCACAGTTCAAGCCTCACAAATTCCGGAACCTTTTGGGTTTGACCCACTACTGCATTTCCAGTCTATTTCCATGTCGATCCAGAGAGATAACAAATGTCCTAAAATCCTATTTCCAAATACTGGGATGGATCAGAAACCCCCTGGAGCTGGGATGTGCTCTGTGAATACACAGGTCCCTTTGTCATTGAGGATGTTGAGAGGTGAAAATAAATATTATCCCTTCTTCTTAGGCACTTTGGGCTCCCTCAGATGAATCCCAGAGATAAAGCAGGTGGATATATGAATTAAACACTGGCAGCTCGTTCATTTCCCTTCCCAGGGGCAGAAATCCATTAGGAGGAAACAAATCCCTTCCCTTATCAGGGTGCTCTGTGTGGGCTGCCTTTGGAGATAAGGCCACGGTTATTTATCACAGCCCAGGGGAGGTGGGGCAGCCTCAGGGAGCTCCAGGTGCCCCCAGGGACTGGGAATTCGTCTGGAACACCGGTGCTTTGGTGTTGTTGTGGCGGTGCCAAGAGGCAATGAAGGACTCTGAGACATGAGAGTGGTCAGCAGAAATAAATGAATTATTTAATTAATAAAAGACANTTTTGGGGCTTTTGTGCTTTTCCTTCACAGCTCTCTGAAGTCAAATCATGGGATCATGGAATCACAGAGGTTGGAAGAGACCTTTGGGATCACGGAGTCCATCAGCCCAGCACCTCCTTGTCCACCCCTAACCCATGGCCTCAAGTGCCACATCCACTCCTTTTTTGAGCATTTCCAGGGATGGGACCCCACCTCTGCACCCAGCAGTTGCTTTAAAACCCTTCCCATGAGTTTCTTCCCCNTCCCATGAGTTTTTTCCCCCAATATCCAAAGTGAACCTCCCCTGGCGCCAATAACAAGGCTGTGGGATCAATCCCCATTTATTTAAGAGCTGGATTCAACCTTTGTGGGTCCCTTCCGACCGGGAATATTCTGTGAATCCCCGGCTGCCCCCTCCTGTCAGGGAGTTGTGCAGAGCCACAAGGGCCCCCTGAGCCTCCTTTGCTCCAGGCTGAGCCCCTTTCCCAGCTCCCTCAGGAATTCTCCAGCCCCTTCCCAGCTTTCAGATTTCTGGGATCTGAGCTGTGACTTTGTCCCAGCGAGCTCAGAGGGGTCCCACAGGGATTGGGAACGTTCTGGGCTCCAGCCACGGCTGCTGCAGCCCCTTGGAGCTGCTCCAGAAGTATTTGGGGATAAATCCATGGGATTTCCAGCCCGCAGAGCTTCCCCCCTGTGGCAGGACGTGTCTCCCCTCTCTGCCACAGATGGTTGGTGCACGTGCAGGAGATGACTCGGGCAGTCACAGGCCCAGCGTGGGGTCATCTCTGGTGCCAAAAGGGCTCAGGCCTCAGCTAAGAATCAACATCTTAGCCTGGAAAGCAATGTGGGAAGAGATGAAAGAAATATTCCTGACCAAAAGACACGGTTCTTATGTCTATAAAAGCCCACACAATTNACACGGTTGTTATGTCTATAAAAGTCCACACAATTATCACAGAGGCAGAAGTCTCTTACACACCTCTTTGAGAACATGTGAGAAGATTTCTCCCCAAAGCTGGATGCAGCTTTGAGGTCCCTTTCCCTGGGAATTGAGAGAGAGGATTTCTCATCAAGATTGGATGGTAAGAAACACAGGATCCTAAGTTAAGCTATTTCTTAGCTAGCTCTAAGTTTAATGGTACCTTTAATTCCGTGTGTGTCAATACCAGTATCCCTTTTTGTCTTATCCCTGTGCAGTGATAGTCTGCCTTAAGTCTTATGTCTGTTTTGTGTCTATAAATAAATAATCCATATTATAATAGAGCGAATCAGCCATTATTAAGGAACTTGTGAATGAGAGTGGGTTTTGGGGTGCTGAAAACCTCAATACAGCTACTGCCTGCTGCCAGAGGCCTGGGGAACAGACAAGAGCTGATGTGAACCTGCATCATCCATCCATAAAACCCCAAAGCCCTGCTGCCCATTTGCTGCCCTCATTTCACCGAGGCAATGTGATATTCCCTTTATTCCTCTCAAATCCACTGGGAGAGGCTTCCCCGTGCCTGATGTCGTTAGGTGTGACATGGGAACAATGGGAAGACTCCCAGGGGAAAATATTTCTGCACGGGCAGGACACCAGAGAGCAGGAGAAAGGAATTTGGAGGGGGAAGGGAACCAGAGCACAGTGAGGATTTTCCTCCTGGTATCCTCTGGATCTGCAAATTTATTCCAGGGCTGGTAAAAGGGGATGATCTGCTCCAAAGAGGGGTTGGGGTTTGTTTCTCTTCAGCCTCTGACCTCGCCTGGGGTCGTCGTTCCCAGGGAGTTCCCATCCCTCAGTCTGGGATTGGCTTGGAAAAGGAGCTGAGCCCTAAAACAATTCCTCAGAGAAAGAGAAACCCAAACCCAAAACTCACTGGGAGCAAGGTCAGAGAGCACAGGAGAGCCAATCCCAGAATCCCAGAATGGTTTGGGTTGGAAAGGACCTTAAATCCCATCCCTCCACCCTTTCCATGGGCAGGGACACCTCCCACTGCCCCAGGCTGCTCCCAGCCCTTTCCAAGCTGCCCTGGGACACTGCCAGGGATCCAGGGGCAGCCACAGCTTCTTTGGGAATTCCATCCCAGCCCCTCCCAGGGAGGAAACGAGGCTTTGGTGTCCTGTGACCCCTCTGGCCCCACCAGTGACAAATGTCCTCCCACTGCCCGCCCTGGGCTGCAGAAAGGCTTCAAGATCCCTTTTTTTTCTCCCGTTGCCTTTTTGAATTTCCAGACAATTTGTTGATTAGGGCCGACATGGCTGAGTTATTTCCAACTCTGCCTAAATGAGCTAATTTGGGAGTTATTAACAGTGAACAAATTTCATTCTGTAGTTGCAAAACCCCCAGAAGCCCTCCAGGAAATCAATCCCTCCCAGAGCCCGAGCTCAGCCGGACTGAGAGAGATAATTACACACTCAGCTAATTACTGGCTTTGGCCTGGGCTGCAATAATTATGTCCAGGCCATGAGAGGAAGCCAGAGGTGAGTGCAGGGACTCCCAGTGGGAATTCTGGGTGTTGTGGGATCCATCCTGGATCTGGAGCCTGGTTTGGGGACTGTAGCAGGGCAATTCCCCAATCCAGCTCTTTGGGGGCCACTGGCTGCTTTTCCTTAGGTCACTTCCATGTTTTTCCCTCTCAGAGTGGTTTGTGCTCAGCTTCCCAGAATTCCCAAACCACTCTGGGCAGTAATTTGGGATGCAAATACAGAAGCAGCTCAAACCTGGACAGTCTGGGAGCTGCCTCTCCAGGTAATGGAAAAATGGGACATTTCTGTTATCCCAGGACACCGCAGTGCTCCTCAGGTTCCTGCCATCCCCTGAACTGCTGGAATTCCAGGGGACTGCTATCCCCCCTCCATGGAATCCCATTAAATCCCTTTTATGTCCCTTCCCACCCAGTCCAGTCTGGGATTCCATGATCCAGCAGCATCCAACAGCAGCAGGAACAGAAGTGACCTGGCTGAGGACTCCGAGGTGTTCTGTGCATTCCAGCCAGAGGGACACAGCTGTGGGGATTATTCCTGCACCCACTGGGGACATCCCTGTGGGAATGGGAGGAGTAGAAACCCCACAAACACTGATGAGTTTAATTTACAGCCCTGGAAAGAGCTGGGTTGATGTCATGATGAAGGTACACAGATCTTAAGCAGAAGAATTATAAACCCATGTTTCTGTAGTTATAAGTAAGAAAATGCATTGGGTGATGTGGTGAAGGGTTTTAAGTATGATAATGTGATTTTATAGTTTAAGTGAAGAATTTAGATGTTACAATAGAAGTATCTGTGTGTAGTGAGCTAACAAGTTATTGGCCAAGGAACAGACACAGTGCAGTAAAAAGTACCAAAGGTGATAGGTTATAAAATCCAAACAAAGTTTGGTGTTAATTGTCTATTGGACTGAAAAGTTATAAATTGCCATGGAACTCTGAAACTCGTGACTTTCTTCAGTTATGGTGACTTGCTACTAAAATACAATCTCTGAGACTGAGGCCTCGTTTGATTTTTCAGGTGATAAGTCAAAAATAAGAGTTGGTCCCATCTCTTGGATCAGGCTCTGACACTCCCCCTCTGTTCCAGGGGAGAAAGGGGCAGTGCCAGCTCTGGGGCAGCACGAGGACGTGGGAGATGCCACCAGGAGCAGGTCCTTTGGTGTCACCTGGGGCTCCCGAGCCGTGCTGGGAAGTGCCCACTGCTGAGATGAGGGAGCTGGGATGTGGCTGGAACTGAGGAATGTGGAATATTTCATGGAAAGGCAATCAGAGAAGACACAGACGAGCTGCTGAGGCAGAGGAAATGCCCGGGGTACCACGGAGATAAAGTGGATCCTTGGAAAAGTCAGTGGGTGAGCCGAAAAAATTGGAGCTGTCCCTTTGGAATTTCAATTCCTGGTCACTTTAACTCCAGTGAGCTTTTCCTGGAGCATTTACTCATCTACTGCCACCTGAGTTATTACCTGTAATTAAACCTCCTCGAGTTTTTAGGCAGCAGGAGGAGGGAGAGCTCAGCAAAGTCACAAATGGATCCAGGAGAAGCTGGAAAAGCACAGGAACAGCAGCTGGATTCCGATGAAAGTGAAGGAATAAATCCCTTCCAACATTTACAGATGGGACAGACTCCGTGCTGAGTGCCTCCCACCAGGAATGCAGGAATTCCCTTTAGTCCGGGAAAAGGGAAAAGCATTCCCAGCGCAGCTCGAGGCCGTTCTTGCCGAGCTCTGAGCTGTGGTGGCGTTAATTGCATGGAAACCACACCAGGCTCATTAAGCTCAGCTTAAAGGAGCACGGAGAGAGCTGAGCTCTCTGAACGGGGCTGGGGCTGGTTCCCAAAGTGCCCTTTGGAGCACAATTCCTGTCCCACAGCAGGGGAGAGCAGCAGGAGGAGCCGGCCGAGGTCGGAAGCAGCAAAGCCAGGCAGGAATTCCGCGGATGCTCATCTGGAATGACGGGGTGATTCCTCTCCAAGGACTTCACGAAAACACAGCCAACCCTCAGCTCCGAGCTTCCTGGGAGGTTGAACTCTCCCAGGTGAATTCCTGCTGCTCTGTTCCCACCCACCCGACCTGGGCTGTGGTGCTTGTGCTGCAGAAGGACAATAAAACCTCAGGAACAACCTCCACAGGGATCCCTTGGGAGAGATTCATGCCAGAGGAATTCAGGCCATGGAGCTCCAGATGCTCAGGATGATTTTCAGGTGTTGTCTTTGACAGATCTCGGCTGAGAGATGGGAGAAGGCTTTGGAATGTGTTATTTAAAAACCCCAGCTTTGCTCCTAAACACCTTCTTTTTGGGATATTTTCCGAGGAGGGAGATGGGTTTGGAATGTGTTATTTAAAAACCCCAGCTTTGCTCCTAAACACCTTCTCTTTGGGATATTTTCCCTAGGAAGAGCCTCCTGCTCATGGAGCTTGGACTGGAGGACCTTTGGAAGGTCCCTTCCAACCCAAACAGTGCTGGGATTCTGTGAGAAGTTTAATAAAGGGGCTGGAGCATCTTTCCCACAGGGAAAAGGGAGGATCAGGGAGGTCCCATCCCTGTGGATAAATGGGGAGGGAATTCCCTGTGGGAGGGAAGGGTGAGGATGGAGCCAGCCTTCTCCCCGTGGTGCCCACAGGAGGCGATAAGCACATGGAAACAGCACTGAAATTCCAAGAAAACCCTGTTTTCCCACCCAAACACCAGCATGGATTGCCCAGGGAAGCTGTGGAGGTTCCATCCTTGGAGATGCCCCAAACCCAACCACACCTGGCCCTGAGCATCCTTGGGTGAGCCTCCTGGAACAGGGAGCATGGACCAAATCCCCCTGGAGGTCCCTCCAATCCCAGGAATTCCCTGAGGGCCCAAACTGCTCCATCCTGACCTTGAGAGTGACCATCCTTGTGCCAAGACAATGAAGATTTCATTTTCCACCTTAAAAAAAAACAAACCTGGATCTGCTTTTATGTGAAGCTACAAAAAAGATTTACAGCTCCAAACCCACCAAGAAAACCCCCAGCCACGCAAACCCTACCCACAGCTCATTTTCCTGCTGTAACTTTTTAATTTTCCTGCTGCCATATGGCTCCGGCTGCGAGTTAATATTATTCATAAATGCAGGACAAATAGGAGTAAGACCGGATAGAGCGAAATATTCCTCATCTTTTAAATCTCCGAGGTTCTGGGGAAAGCTGTTCTCGTGCAAATTTAATATCTTAACCAGAACCACGTGGGCTGCAGGGTTTGACTCCTGCCCCGTGCTTCCCGTCGATGTTTTGCCAACAAATTAACGAGGGGGAGGATTCCCGGGAATTCCGATGAGCCAGAGGGAATGTGCCGCTCTCCAGGAGTGATTGGGGTGGGGAAGGCTCCAGCTCAGGGTTTGTGCCTTCCCTGCTGTCCCAGGAATGTGGGAATTGCTCCGGGTACTCTCCAGGGAGTGATTGGGATGGGGAAAGCTCCGGCTCAGGGTTTGTGCTGTCCCAGGAATGTGGGAATTGCTCCGGGCACTCTCCGGGGAGTGATTGGGATGGGGAAAGCTCCAGCTCAGGGTTTGTGCCTTCCCTGATGCCCCAGGAATGTGGGAATTGCTCCGGCCATCTCCAGGGAGTGATTGGGATGGGGAAAGCCCCGGCTCAGGGTTTGTGCTGCCCCAGGAATGTGGGAATTGCTCCGGGCACTCCCCAGTGTGGGGATTCTCCTCTAAAAGCCAGGATTCTCCTGGATTCCCGAGGCCTGCTCAAGAATGAATCCCTGTGGGATGATTCCATGGTGTTCCTGTTAAATCTCCTGTGGTGGCTGCCTGGATTTGCCTCACATCCCAGCTCCATCTCTCCTCAGTCCCACAGGGATTTAGGGAAGAAGAGGCACAGGCAAATTCAAATTTCCATGGATCTCTTGCTGCCAGGGACCTGCAGTTGGGGAGTTCCATGAGGAAAATATCCTTATCTGCATTTTTAGACTTTAATTTTCCTGGATTGACCATCTTGGATAAACTCCTGAATTCCAGAGGAGGGCGATGGCACCGCAGTGGTGAGGGTGGGGTTTGGAATTCCATATTTAGGGACAGAAAAAGAGGAGCCTGTTCCTCTTGTGTGGAGACAGAGAGAGCTGGGGTGGGACAAGGGCTGGAGGGGCAGGACACAGGGAATGGCTTCCCACTGCCCAGGGCAGGCCTGGATGGGATTCCCTGGTTCAGGCTGAGGGGGATTCCCTGGCTCAGCGCGGAGCCAATCCAAAGATGTCACAATGGACAAATCCCCCTTTTTTTGGCAATGGAGAAGCTCCCTGTGCTTGTCCAAGGAAAATTGGTTTCCTGTAGAAGCTGAGCCAGCCTGGCAGTGACCAAATCCAGGATCCCACTGCAGATCCAGCCCCGGGATGGCTCTGTTTAATCATTGACACCAAGTCCCTCCATCCGAGAATTCCTGAGAAATCCAGGGATCATGTTTGGATACACGGAGCTGAATTAACAAAGGGAATTGAGGGAAGTTGTGAGGGACAGCAACAGAGTCTTTCCAGGAGAGGAACCAGTTCTGGAATGAATTAATGCCACGTGCTGCTCTGGGTGTTGGACCCACTCCCTGCATCAGTTCCAGCCACAGGAGAGGGGATGAAGAGGAAAATGGCATGAAAAACAAATAATGCATCACTTTGGAGTTGTACCAAAGCCTGGCCTCCAAGCAGCCCTTTGGAATCTGTTCCAACACCCAGGATTGGAAAGGGCATCACCAATTTTCCATAAAGACCTCCTTTATTTTGTTGTTCTGTTATTATCTCACCCAATTCCGAGGCAGAACCTCCAGGTTCCCAGCCAGGCTTTGAGGTGGTTTGGTTTGAAATGGAAAATATCCGTGTGAGACTTGATAAACTGCAGGGAATTCCTGGTGGGAACACGCAGTGGGACAGGAGCTATCACCTCTCCTCCCTCTCCAGCTCCAGTTCTTTGCAGCTGGAGTTTTCCTTGGAAATCCTGCTCCAGGATCCCAGCCATTTGGATCCTTTTTTGCTCTGAGTCTGGCTGGAGTTACAGGGTTCAGTCACTAAATGTGGGACAGCCAGGACTGTGGTGGGGGTGTAGGAAATACCAGCTTGAAAATTTCCTGAATCCCATCCTCTGGCACAATTTAATTCCTTTGGTCTGTGATAGGAGTGTTAGTTTAGAAACACACAATCACAGCATGAGTATATGCAGGTGCTTTCATTGGAGAGCTCTGGGAATCGGGGTGCAGACCCAAATCTGATTCCCACGTGGATTTGAGATGGATGCATTTTATACCCTGTCCTTACATAACTGTTGTACAATCATATGTTAATCATTAACTATACATTGTTCTGCTGTAATCACTCGAGTTTGAGCTTTAAGCCCCTTTCCCACAACATTTCTCGTGTTCGTTGTTCCTTTCTCATGATTCTTGTTGCGATTAAACAATTATTATATTTAATTACCAAGCAATCATGGCATTTAACTTTCTCATCTCCCATCCAGGGGGGACACAGGTGCAGAGTCACGAGATTTAGCAGAGACAATGCCCATTCCCATTCCCAAGGCCTGCTTCAGCTACCACGATTTTAGAAACATTTTAACCCTATGCTATCAGGAGAGCAAAATGAGCTGTGGACTAAAACTGATATTCAGACTTTGGGTTAGATCTCACTGCTGATTCCTTGATTTCATGGAAAAATGGAATCATGGAATGGTTTGGGTGGGAAGGGACCTTAAATCCCACCCCATTCCACCCCTGCCATGGCAGGGACACCTCCCACTATCCCAGGCTGCTCCAACCTGGTCTTGGACATTTCCAGGGATCCAGGGGCAGCCACAGCTTTGCTGGGAATTCCAGAGAATTCCTCCCCACCCTCTCAGGGAACATAAAATGACCTCCCGCTGTCCCTGTGCCCCTGCTCTCACCCATCCCTGCAGCCCATCCCGCTGGATCCCCGGATCCACGGCTCTCTGCTCCTCTCTGATATTTATTCTCCTTCTCTTTTCCAAGTCTCTCCTCTCTCTCTTTTCTCACCCGGCCTGGATTAGAAATGCTCTGTTTGCCTCAATTAAAGCGCAAAGTTCAAACACTTTTTAGCTTTTGCCTGAAATATCTCTGTCTGCATTTAATGGGCTTTGCGGGCTGCATTTCCAAGTGGTTATTAATGGGATTTGGACAAGGAACTCTTGCTTTGTGCTATTAAAATAACCGAAGGGATCCTTGCACTGGTGTTGAGTTCCATCCATGGCGGCCTGGCCTGTCTGTGAGGGGCTGCAGCACATCCAGAGCCCCACAATTAACTGCATTAATTAGTGCCTTTTCCTTTCCTTAATGCTATTGCTGCTCTCCTGGAGGATGTGGCCGTGGAAAGCTCCCCTGAGGGGTGAAGGATGAGGATGGAATTGGAAGCCAGGTTTCAGCCTGGAAAGAATCCGTGAGGGAGGTGGGAGATGGAGCCTCACCTGGGAATTCTGCAGCTCCACAGGGAGCTGGGGCATGGAGATCTCAGGGAATGGGGCAGAGACTCATCGGGATGGGACAGGAAAGCTCAGGAAGCCTTTTCCAGAGGACACCCAGCTGTGGAGTGCCCGTCCCTGGAGGTGTCCAGGGAATTCCTGGAGGTGGCACTCAGAGCTCTGGGCTGGGCACAAGGTGGGCATCGGGCACAGGTCTGGGAAGGCTTTTCCAGCCTAAATGACTCTGGAATTCTGTGCTGTGCTGGTGGTGTGTCGCTGTTGGCGTTTCCAGAGGGCAGTGAAGGACTCAGGGACACGAGTG
>VWZT01000010.1:0-24911 GCA_013397055.1 Pachycephala philippinensis
TCCGTGGCCTCCTCTGGGCTCATTTGAACAGGTCCATGACTTGTGTTGGGGCCCCAGTGCTGGACATGGTCTGACCCCATCCTGTGGGCAAGCACCTGGCAGGGACCAGTTCCTTGCTGATGTCCACTGGAGACTTGCTTGAAGCTTCTGAAGCTTCACGTGGTGGCCAGGCTGGTGTCCCTGTGTGGTGTGACAGTGCCAGAGGGTCACTGGGATGGGAGGGCAGCGTGGGAGCAGCACTGAGAGCAGCACTGGGAGCTGTGGGCCTCGGGGTGAGCACTGGGAGTCTCCATAAGACTCTTGGAGCACTAACTACTTCCCAATAATTAATGTCAGCATTCAGATGGTGGGCTCTGGATCCTGACAAGAAATAATTGAAAAACCAAATGTGCAATTATGTCTGACAAGCAGCGTGTGCTTTTCTTGGTCACCAGAGCCTTGTGTAGTCATGTGTTAGACACGGTTTTATATAATTATTATTGTTTATATGGCGGGTGTCAGAGGAAGGAGGAATTTCGGTTTCGAGTCCTCTGTTGGCTATTTATTTTAAAGTCATTAGATTTGTTTTCAGACTTAACTACACTTAATGTGCGAGACTCCTGCTGAATAAATCAGCCCCTGATATAGGAGCTGCATCTGTTTGTGGAGGGAACGGAGCCAGCTGGAAACTCAGCCCCGTCTGCACCAGGGCTGTCACCAGCCAGGAGCCCGCTCGCAGCACAGATGTAGCTGGGGAGAAGCTCTGCTCCCAGAACGGGGAAATCCAGGGCTCTGGGAGCTGGGAGCTGCTGGCCAGGGCAGGAGGGACCTCACTCAGGGCAGAGCTAACAGCACTGGGCACAGGGCTCTCACTCAGGGCAGAGTGAACAGCACTGGGCTGGAGCTGCCAGGAGGGGCTCGGGGAGGTGCAGCTCCAGCAGGAGGGCTCTGGGTGGGAGCAGAGCAGGAGTTGCCAGGGGTGCTCTGGGAGCTGGAGGTTCCCAGCTCTGACATGGTTCAGTTTTCCCAGGCACTCCAGACCAAGCCGTGGTGCCTCAGGGCTCTGAGGGTTTCAGTCTGTGCCACAGAAGATGAGACTTCCATGGAATCACAGAATCCCCTGAGCTGGAGGGACCCACCAGGATCATCAATCCAACCCCATCCCTGCACAGACACCCCAACAATCCCACCCTGGGCATCCCTGGCAGTGCTGCTCAAAGGCTCCTGGAGCTCTGGCAGCCTCGGGGCCGTGCCCATTCCCTGGGGAGCCCTGGCAGGAGAAGCTGTTGAGAAGTGGTTGTACCCCTTTTGCTCCTTCTCAGGTCACCTTTCTCCAGGCTCCCTGGTGGCACCTTTCCCTCTCCTCCCCACATTCCCTGCTCTGTCCCCCCCAGCAGCTCCTGTCAGCCAAGGGAGGGTCTGCAAGGGATGGCACCAGCTCTTCTTCAGGCTCCTCTTGCAGCTCTCCAGGGCCCCAGCACTGGGGAAGGACAATTTGTGAGGTCGTGGTCCTCTGAAGCTCGGGAGAGGGCTCCACACCCCGTGGAGGGGCAGGCCTAGGACTGGCTATTTCCAGGAAGAAAAATTATTTGAATTGTCTCCCCTTTCTATAAGAGGCAACCTGTGGGATTTTCAGTCCCAGAGCGTGAAGAAGCTTCAGACTCACCCTGCATCAGAAAAAGAGAAAACTCTTACTAAAGAGGCAAGGAATTTAATAAGCCTTGGCGCTCACTGAAGGGCTCTCACCCACCATCTTCAAAAAGAAACAAACAACCAACCAGCACAAACCCCCCAAAGTGCCCTCTGGCTGGTGTAAGAGCAGTGGATAGCTCAGTTCTGTACCACAACCAGCACAGGAGCTGTGGGGACCCGGGGCAGGTTTCCTTGAAACCCAAAAGAAGGGCAAATGTCCACATCCAAGGAGATGACAGCGCTCAGACCCATCCCAGCTCCGAGGGATCGGAATACTTTCTGTGTAAACCACACCAAGTTGCCAAATGCCAGGGTCCTGGAGAGCTTTGGATGGCGTGAGGTGGAGAATTGTCCCTTTCTGGAGCCATAAAGCACTGAGATGTGGCAGCTCTAAAGCCTTCAGGCGAGCTGAGCTACCAGGAAACCCTTGGGTCACCCCCTCAGTCCCCGTGGCACACTGGGGACCTGTGGCCACTTCAGCTCTCACCCCCTCAGTCGTTTCTTACTCAGGCAACACAGAGCTCTTTCACTGATATAAATAAACCCTTAATCTATTCTCTTTGTTTTTCCCTGAATTTCTTTGTCTCTGTTGACATTTCCACGCTTGAAAATTTAAAGACGCTGGCAGCTATTCCATTATCATCTTAAATTCAGTTTTTAACCTGCATCATTTGTGTGTCGCATTTTTTATCTGACTGAATTCTTTTGCTTTTGGCAAAGAGCGCGCGGTTGTTTTTTGTTGGATAAGCCAAATTTTTTTTATATTTGGTTAGACTTTCCTCTTCAAACCATCCTCAAGATATTCCTAATAAGGACTGAAGGGAATTTGTTTTGCTAATACCTTAGGAATTCTTTGTGGCTCTTGACTATTGTTCTGGTTTGTATTTTAATGTTTAATTTCCAGAGGAGAGGCAGCCTGATTTGGTCCTGGAGTTTACCTTCTCTGAAGGATTCGGAGCTGCCGAGCGTCCCTTGAGGAATGAACGCACGATTAAATTCCTCTTGGACTTCCTGAAGCAGAGTTTGCTGTCAGGAAAGGTTGTGTGTTTTACTAGACCCAGATAGCTGGGAAAACTTAGTATTCTGCTTTGTTTGTTTGTTTTCCCTAGATTTTAGCAGTGGCACCACACACACCACCGAGTGCTGCATTATGTATTTTGGGGTTTTTCAAAGCTGTTACCTCTGTTTTTAAGAGCTGGCTGCCCTCAGAGGCAGGGGGTGAACTTCCCTGAGGCATCTCTCTTCTACAAAACCTTCACGTCCTTTAAATTTATGAACTCCTTAATAATATTGGTATTTGTTGAGTAAATTTCTTCCAGGAAAACCTGAATGGCAGCTACTGTCACACTTCTGCTCTCCTGCTGGTGGAGAAGGGAATTCCCATTCCCCAAAATAATGTCAGGACATAAGTGAGCAGGTTTTTCCTGTAACCTTTCAGATGTTAAATGCAGCTTTGGGGATTCACAGTGGCATTGTGGTAAATGAAGAGAACTGAATGCTTCTGGTGGAACACGGATGACCATGAACCCCTCTGTGACCAAGTGAAAATTTGGGGTTCAGGCACGTGCTGCCATCGTGTGTGCCACCAAGAGCGCTGGTGGCACACTTGGGTATCCTGCTGGGGTATCCATGCTCTGGAATGGGGACAGGCTCCCAGATGGAAAGAGTCAAGGGTCAGAAGGGATATTTCAGTGTGCACACAGTGGACATTGAGGAAGTGTTTGCTTTGCTTCATTCGAGAGACAGCAGAGGGGCTTTTCTCCTGTGGAGGGGAAATTCCCAGTAAGAGAATCTTTTCCAGCAAATGCCCAATGACCAGAGGCAGCAATCCACACTGGAAGTACAGTGCCTATTCTGGAAATAATCCCTCAGAGGAGGAAGCCAAGGTGGGGTGGTTGTTCCAGCACCTCACACGTGAGCACCAGCACATCCTCTGTGAAGGATGCAGGCTCAGGCTGCAGAGGGGCTTGGGCAGAGGCTCTGAGCTGTGGCAGGGGTGGGGATTGAGTCCCTTGGAGAGGAGCAGCTCTGGACACTGACACAGGAGCTTGGGGAGGTGTCTTTGCCTCTCAGGGTGTGAGGGAACATCTGAAGCTGGGGCTGGAGCTGAGGAGCAAAGAGCTCAGGTGTAACACTGGGAAAGCAGCTCTGGCTTTGCTCTCTTTTCACCCTGCACTTGAAATCTTCTTGCCTGGTGATGTCTGCAGGAGATGTCCCCAGTGAAGGACACCAGGCAGTTCCTCTGCTTGCTGATCTTCTCCAGCTCCTCCTGGTGCAGGGCACGGGGCCCACCCCCCTGGGCTGCCCCAGGGAGCAGATGAGAGCCGTGGGGAGGGTGGGGAGGCCACCACAGCTAATTTATCAGACAAACAGATTTGCAGCTTACATCCTTCTTTTTCTTGTCTCTGCTTTCATCATCTCCATGTAAAATGAGAGTTCATTTACATCTGTTCTGTCTATTCCACTTCCCATAGCTCCAGTCCTGACAGGAACCTTCTGGTTCTTGTAAAACCATGGCAGACGTCTGTAAATTGAGCCCAGTTTCAGCCTCCCCCATTTTTTCCTTCCTTTGCTTTCTGACAGCTGAGGCCTTTTGGTTTAGCCTGGGATGAGCCAGCTGCACGTTGGTTTCCAGAAGACAAGGTGGGACATCCCCCTGATGCTGGTGTCCTGCTGGGCTCTGCAGAGCTGCCCATGGCTTGGTCCCCATGGGTGTTTGTGAGTCCTCACTGAACCTCTTGGGTGCTGCAGACCAGAAGAGCCTTCCAAGGACTGCCCAAAGTGTGTTCCAATTCTGCTCTGACTGGGCACACCCCATCCCCTGCCAAGGGCTGTCACCAGGAAGCACAGAGTGGATTGGGTTGGGAGGACCCTGAAGATCCATCCTGCTCCACCCCTGCCATGAGCAGGGACACCTTCCACCAGTCCAGGCTGTGCAGAGCCCTGTGCAGCTTGGCCACCATTGATATCATCAAGGCACTGAGGATCTCTGGGTTTCCAGCTTGAGTTTTGCTTAGAAAAAAACCAAAAGATGCTCCACACTCGCCGCTGGGGTGGGAGAGCTGTTTGTAGGTGTTACAGAGTGGTACATCCTCCTCCACATGTGTTTCCTTTTCCTCTCCTTTGGAGGAGCTGATGTTGAAGACTGATACTTCACTGATCTCACTGTGCCCCTCCCCAAAAACTCAGCAGGATGTGTGCTGTAAAAATAGCCTCATTAGAAGCCATCTGAGTACACATGCAATCACAGATGACTCAAAGGGAGCACGGAGCATGCATGTTTCTGTTGCTGTCTTCAGAGAATTACATGACAAATTATTCCTAGCTGGAAGAAATGTCCTTTTATAATTGGGGTTTTTTTCTCATTCTTTCAGAAGGGAGGAGTGTGTGTTTTTTAAGTAGCTTTTAGTCACTTTCATTATTTATGAGGATGCTACTCCAGATCAGAAACAGCAAACTGCCAGCGCAGTTCCTTGTGGCTGCAGCAGCTGACGGGCTCTGCTTGCTTTCACTCACTGCTTCTGCTCATCACAGCCAGAGACCTGCAGAGACCAGAGCAGCTCCTCTGCAGCCTCCAGCCTTCACCCTTCTCCTCTGTGCCGCAGGAGATCAGCTGGAAGGGGCTGCTGGATCTGGATGTTACCGTGCAGAGGGCACTGTGAGCACCCAGCCTTTCCTTTCCTTTCCATCCTTCCCTCTGGAATAGCTCCTGGAACGGCCCTCACCTTGCTCCTTGCACTGATGCTGCTGAGGCTTCACACCCAGAGCTGTCCTGGCACTGTTGTGCTGCATCATCGAGCTCTGCTAAAGCCTTCCCAGGTGCAGGGCTAAGGAGGCTGCACCCAAACGGTCCAGGAACCCACTTTTACCCCTGCCTTTCCAGTTCCCCACGCTGAGGCTTCATTAAGGCCTTCTGAAATCTCTTCTGCCTTAACACACTCGTGTCTGACATGAAAGTGGCCGTAACGTCATCGCAAGATGAAAGTCTGATGATCAAAGCAGGCAGCAATGTTGAAATGAGCATTGTGAGATGGCAGAGCTGGTATTACAGTAATTGGCTGTGTGGCCTACTTAGTGAGAGCAGTGATACATGCAAGTGCAATGTTTGTTTGCCTCTTTCATGTTGGAAATCACAGAGTCTGTTCTGGAAAGTGAAACAGGACCTCACCTGTAGGAGCAGTCAGGCTCCGAGTGAGCACTGTGATCCCGAGGCCGCTGCCTCCTCTCCTGGGCAAGGAAGAGCCTCTTGGATTGCCAGGGCCCGCAGTTCAGTAAAGACAAGCCATGGAACAGTGGAGGAGGTTGGTGCTTCCCAGGAAGGGTCACGGCCATGGAGAAGAAGTTAGATTTCCCTGTGGAAGGAGGTGGGGTTTGAGCCAGCTGTGCCTGTGCACTCTGCTCCTCCCTGGGCTGATGGCTCTGAGCAGTTTCTGTCCTGTGCCAGCAGAGCTGTGTTTGGAGAATCTCCTCTTCCTAGGGAACATCAACCCGTGGATGCTGAAATGCAGGCTGGGCCTGCAGAGGGAGTGCAGCTGAGCCCTGGAAGGCCACACTGAACACTGAACCTGCCTTGTTTCATGCAAAGGGTGGTGGTGTGAGGCTGGGGACCGAGCTCAGAGCCACCAGGAGAGGGTGGCCGGGGGACATGGCAGTGGGAGGTGGCTCTGGCAGGTTCTGCCCTGGCTCCTGTGCGCTGCTGTCTCCACCAAGTGGAGGCTCTGACCATCACTGGTCCCAGTGTGTCCCAGCAGTGCCCCAGCAGTGCCCCAGCAGTGCCCCAGTGTGTCCCAGTGTGTCCCAGCAGTGTCCCAGCAGAGCCCCAGCAGTGCCCCAGTGTGTCCCAGTGTGTCCCAGCAGTGCCCCAGCAGAGCCCCAGCAGTGCCCCAGNCCAGTGTGTCCCAGCAGTGCCCCAGCAGTGTCCCAGTGTGTCCCAGCAGTGCCCCAGTGTGTCCCAGCAGTGCCCCAGCAGAGCCCCAGCAGTGCCCCAGCAGTGCCTGCAGGGCTCTGGAGGCTGGGGCAGGTCTCTGTGTGGGCACCTGGGGACGTGGTCAGTGCCTGGGTCACTCTGGGGAGTCCTGCTGCCAGCCCCCAGGACTGACACTGAACTTACCTGACATCCCAAAAGCTTTGGGTCCTTTTCTCTCTGTGCCCTCACCCAAACCCGTGAGACCTGCATGGAGCCTTGGGAACTGCAGAATTGAAAATTCACTCCTTTCTGTACTCATCCTCTCTCTGAGCCTTTCCAGCACTTGTGCCTCAGCTCCAGCAGTTGTGCCTCAGCTCCAGAAGTGCTGCCCCGGAACAGGAGGGGCAGAACCAGGCCTGGACACGGCAGTGCTGAGGCCTGATGTCTTCCCTCCCCCAGGCAGGGTGTTCCTGTCCCTGTGTCTCTTGGGGAATTTCTGGAGAACAAGAATGTTCTGGATCTCCTGCTGCTTTATCCTCATCTCCAAGTGGAGGCTCTTTGTGCTGCAGTTCAGCACAACGCTGAGCAAGTGCAGCATCGTGGGCTTGCAGGGGCTGATCCAAGGACCAAAGGCCTGGGAATGAAATAATGCTTCACTGGGTCACCTCCCCTGGCTCAGGGCACGTTTGGGTTAATGCTGTGCATGGTGGAGGCTCTGGTGACTCCTGTCTTCCAAGGAAAACTGGTTCTGCTGGGCTGTGCACGTGCCCCTTTCCATCCTGCCTGAAGGTTGCCAGTGTCAGTAGTTTCCTTTTCTTTCCTGTTTTGCTCTGGGATGTTGGTACTCTTTCCCCAGCCAAACCAGGAGGCTTCAAACTCTGCGCTCCCCCGAGGATCATTCCCTGAGCCCAGCTCTGCCTGCACCCTTGGGAACATTTATATCCCAATCAGCTGCTGAGCTTTGGAAAGGCCTGGACTGGTCCTGGTTCTGCTCCAGCCACAGGAGCATGACCTGGGTTTCACAGCTGACCACGAGAAAGTTGTGCTCGTTCCTGCTGGGAGAGCTGGATTCCACCACTGCAGCCTCCTTCTCCTCTCCAGAGCTGTGCAGCCCCAGCTGAGGCAGCGAGTGGCTTTTGGAGAGCTCAGCCCTGCTTCCAGGAGTGTCAGTGCTGCTGTTTTTATGGTTTCACTTGTTTTTGAGGGCAACAGCAGGCTCCTTTCAGGCCTTGTGAGCCATGAAATCCTGTGGAAGGAAGTTGCTGAAGTGTCTGGGGCTGTGTCCCTCTGCACATCAGGTACCTGCTCAGGGTTAGAACGTACAGGGCAATGAATTGCTCTCAGTTAATATTTGCAGGGTTAGGTCCCACCCAGGAGCAGACATCCCAGCTGGGAAGTTCCTTTCTTGGCAGAGCTGGATGCACAAGGTCAGCGTGCATGAAGGGCAAAGGTTCTGAGGGTCCACTGTTCTGGTCTAATAATTTATCTGTTCCTGCAGCTCCAGGCTGAGTGTGGCCAGTGCACGTCTGTACTGAGCCCGGGGACCTGGGGCCAGCCAGACACACAGCTCTGGGTTTGGGAACTCGGGGGGATCAGTTCTCCCTGAGCACATCCTCTGGAAAATGGCTGTTCCAGGGGACCACCATCTGTGCTGATGTTTGATGCCTCATTTCAGCTGGTTCCAGCTCCCAGCAGTGAGCTCGCACTCGGCTCTTCCCTGCCAAGTTAAGGCAAGACAGTATTTTCTCCCCATGAAGATGAGGATGTGCTGCAATCAAATCATCTTCCAGTCTTATTTTGGCATGAGAAACAGATTGGAGCAGTTTGGTCTCACAGAGTCATAAAGTGTCTTTTCCCAGTCTTGAACCATTTCAGTGCTGCTTTTTGGAACCGTCTTCAGCTTTTCTGATCACCTCTGAAACCTGAAGCTGCTCACTGTGTCTGCAGCACGTGGGGAGTGGCTTCACCACAGCTTCAGACAGGGAGGAAACGACCTCCTCCTTCCATCTCAGGCACCTGAACTTAAAATCTGGTCAGTCCTTCAGCTCAGAGCAGCACCACGTGGGTGCATGCACAGTCCTGGGCTGGTGTGACTATGCTGCAGGCACTGGTCTTGGGCAGAGCCAGCTGTGGAGAGAGGGATCCACTGGTGCTGTGTCCCGTTCACAGCCTTTGCTCTCCACCATAACTTTTAGCAACAGTGGTGTTAAATTTAATGCTAGAGCATGAATAAATCTGTCCCACATCAACCATTCCAGGAGTGCTGTGGAAATGCCTCTCTCTGTTTAGGGGCAATGCACGTGGAAAACAGCTTTGCCTCGCAGCACGGGGCCTGTTGCTGATTTGGTTTGTGTTTGAATGTGACTGATGCAAAGCTGGGCATCATCAGAAATTCTTTGTATTCTTGCCCCATTTATAACCTCCTCAGAAGGCTGTAGCATCAGTCTCACTTGTATCAGCCACTTGTATAAGCTTCTAATCCCAAACCACTTGGCTCGTGCCTGGATTTTCCTGGTTTTGCCCAGGACTGGCAGGTCCAGGTTGCTGTGCCATGGATAACCGAGCTCTCAATCTTAATCTCAATCCCAGTGGGAATTGCACTGGCTGGCTTTGATCTTCCTCCACCGTCCTCACCAAGGAAGGGAAGGTTTTCCTATCTGCCCCATCGCTGCCTTTATCAGTGTTTTGCATTCCACACCTTGTGGGTTTGATTGATTTGCAATCAGTCCCACTCTTTTCTGATCCCTGAGTGTTCTGCACTCGCTGCCTTCCCCTCAGAAGGGTGCTGAGCCACGCCGTGGTGGCAGAGATTGATGGGCTCTGGGACACCCAATAATATTGCCATAAAGACTGTCCAGTTTTCAACCACATCTTCTCTGCCTCAATCCATCTTTCTCACTTGTAAGAGCCCTGTATGGGGAGTGTGTGTGAGGAGGCAGGAAATGAGTGGGAAGGCAGGTCAAGGCTAATTCTCTCTGTTTAGGGGCTATTAATTGTACATTTCATTCCATAATGAGAATGAAGGGATGAATAATAAAATCCCTGGCAATAGGATGTGCCTGACCCAGTTTGAAATAGCGACTCCATGTCCGTGTGGGAGGTTGGGCAGTAATTACTGGGGGATTGTTCTCTCTGTCCCTCTGCTCCCCTCATCCCTGTCCTCCCAGGAGCTCCACACTTTCACCTGCAGTTGCACCATCCTGATCTCCATAGGCTGTGTCAGAACCCTCTGCAGGTGTTGGTTCTCTAACACTCTAATTCATACTTTGTTCTGACTTTATAATGTTCCAAGCAATGGGATTTTTTTCTCTGCCACTGTAGCATGATCTAATGATCATCCATAAGTTCAGCCTATTTTTCACTTTATTTTGTTACTTCTGCCTAAAACGTTTTCAAACACCTTTGTCTGTTCCCAGTGTTTACATGACTCTAAATATGTCACAGTGGTTTCTGTTTCTGGGTAGTCTGAGCCATTATATATTTAGTTCTGATTTCTGCACAAACTGAACCAGCAATTATTTTATCTCTGTATTGCATGTTGGAGCGTATGAATAACCAGTATGAAAAACGGGGAGTCCATAAAGAGTGGTGCTAAAGGAGCTCCATTGACTGATTCCCACATCCTTATCTGGTGGGCTCACACCCCCTTTGCCTTTTGCCACCACAGCACCTGTTGATGTTGTTTTACAGCTTTGAGGTGTCCAGTTTCCTTTTCTTAATGGGTTTTGAATATTTGTTTAGATTGTTTTCTCCCACAAGTTCCCAGCTTTCTGTTTCCCGGATGAAAACACGTGCTATCTCCTAACCCGTTTCTGAGCACAGTGGACCCCCTCTGCCTTTCCCCCTCCATCAGGCTTTCCCTGTCATCCCCAAGAGTTGTATCTGTCCATAACGTGGTAGTCTCCCCAAATACCCTCATCCTGCAGATGATCCCCTTTGATCTGTGTGTGTTCAATAAAGCCTCTGAATACCACGGGATGTCAGGTTGCTTGAAGGGATAAAAGAGAGGATGCGATGGAGGGTGGAGATAGCTCCAAATTAAAAATGTCAGGGAATCATAGAATCATTTAGGCTGGAAAAGACCTTTAAGATCATCAAGTCAAACTTAATCCAGCAGTGCCAGGTCCACCAGTGACCCATGTCCCCAAGTGCCACAGGAGAATATGGCTTTGTGTGTGTGGGCTGGTGTTGGCAAATACCTGCAGTCAGAACTGCTGGGGCTGTGCCCGTGGCCTGCTGGCAACCAGGGCAAGTTCTGTGCTCTTCTTTAGGGATCCGGTGTGTTTATGAGCACCACTGTTGTTTGTGATGATTAAGGTTATTTTCATTATTAGCAAATCATTTTATTGCTTTTGTCAGGTTAAATTTTAATTACTTACCATGTATGGCAGACACACATGCTTATTAATATGCTTCTTTTCAATAACCTGCATAAACCAGAGTACCTTGAATTAGGTGCTGGTGATGAGAAAACGAGCCCTGGGCACTGAGGATTCATGTTGTCTCCTCTTTCCCCCCTCAGGGAGTGTTTGAAGAGGAGCCCGCGGAGCCCGAAAGCCGAGGGCTCCGACTCGGTGACATCTCAGTCCTCCCCCAGTGAAGAGGCTGGAATGATGACTGAGGTGAAAGTGAAGACAGAGGTACCAGATGACTACATCGAGGAGGTGATCTGGCAGGACGACACCAAAGATTCCAAGAAGAACATCAAGGACGGCCCGGGGGATGTGCCCGCGGAGATCTGCGTGGTCATCGGCGGCGTGCGCAACCAGCAGACGCTCGGTAAGGCACGGTGCGGCACAGCATGGCACGGCACGGCACAGCACGGCACAGGGACCACGCCCTGGGGGCTCTGGGGACAGGGTGAGGCTCTGCAGAGCTCTACCTGGACACCCAGCTCTGCTGGAGGGCCCAGAGCCACGGTGAACATCAGTCTCGGGGTCCTGGCTCAGGGTTACTGGCCCGCTGTATCTGTTTGCATCTGGCTGCCCCCAAAGGCTCAGCCAAGATCAGAAAGAAAAAGCTCCTTATCTTCTTCTGGCACGTTCAGGGACTTGCCCATCAGTCACCTGCAGCTCCTGGTGAGCCCAGGGCTGGGGGTGTGTTTGACATAGATGAGGAACTTGGAAAGGAAAGCCTGAGAAACAGCTGGGATGTTTTGAGGAAAGCTGCTCTGAGGAATGTGGATGCTTTCTGTAAATGAGACTGAGCTCCAGAGCAGGTTTTACAGGTTGCTGTTTGTTTGTTTTTCTGATCACTCCTCAGTTGTGGGAATACTTTTGACTCTGGGCTGGCTGTGGTGTGCCCTGTTCCAAACAGTGCTTCCTGTCCCCACCCCACCTCCCGCTGGGATGAGAAGAAGCTTTTTCTTTTTTCTGTGAACATCAAACTGTCCTCTCCTCCTGCTTCAGGGAAAGGGGCTTCCTGTGGGAACCTGGCAAGGCACCACTCCTGCACTGCCTCTGTTGTCCCTGGCCTGGAGCAGGTCCCTGCAGTGTCCCTGAGATCCAAAGGCAGTTGCTAATAAAAAGAAGGAAGAGCAGTAGGACCAGGTTTCCTTTAAGGGACTCAGGAGGAAGCTAATTTGAGCTGCCCAGCATTGCAGTTGGGGTTGGTTTGTCTTGCAGGGGGAGAGAAAAAGAGGAATTGATGTTGGATTTTCTCCTGGGCTTTGTTCATCATTGTCCACACTGCTGGAAAGAAACCCAGGGGATGTCCTTAGCTGGTGATTGTCTCGGAAGCATCGTTGTTCTTCCACAGGACAGCCACTAAGAACAGCAGGGTGGGAGGTCAGTGCTGTCTATGCAGCTCTAGGGAAAGCCTAAGAACTCCGTAACTATTTCTGACATAAAGATTTTACAATTTAGAAGAAATACTCTGTGTATTTTCAGAGTTTTTGTGCCTCTGCAGCTCTTGAGTGGTTGATAATTACCTGGGCAAAGCTGCAAAGCATCCCTGGTGTCCTGGGAGGGAGAGGTGGAGCTGTGACTGATGGGCAGCAAGGGGAGCTTCTCCTCCAGCCACGGCCACCAGCCCTTGGTGAAAGCACCTGCAGGTTGGGTGTTTGCCCTGTAGGACCCTCTCCTCCCCACAGCTCCTGGCTGGGCTGCAGCAGCTGCTCTGCAGTCGGTGTCCCCTGGCAGTGGTGGTGTCCAGCTGAGCGTGGTTGCATTGCTGTGCACTGGGGAGGGGCTTTTGCTCGTAGCTGATGTGGGTGGACTGGAGGGGAAGCCAGTGAGGAGAACTCACTGAGGGCTGCAGCTCCTCCTGAGGGAGAGCTCCAATCTCTGCTCCCTGGGACAGGGACAGCACCCAGGGAACAGCTGGAGCTGGGCCAGGGCAGGCTCAGGCTGAGATCAGGGAAAGGTTCTTCCCCCAGAGGATGCTGGGCACTGCCCAGGCTCCCCAGGGAATGGGCACGGCCCCGAGGCTGCCAGAGCTCCAGGAGCGTTTGGACAGCGCTGCCAGGGATGCCCTGGGTGGGATTTTGGGGTGTCTGGGCAGGGCCAGGGGCTGGGCTGGAAGATCCTGGTGGGTCCCATCCATCTCAGGCTGTTCCGTGGTTCTGTGACCCTGTGTTGTCCCTGCAGAGAGCGCTGGGGACAGGCTGGTGTGAGGGGGACACTCACAATGTGGGCACTGTGGGGAGAGGGACAGATTGATTGACCAGTACCAAGTGGTCGTTGGAAGCTCTATAAACTGGAGAGCTTCTGTCTGGAAGGGCCTTTTCCCATGAAACACACATTGCACTGGTTATTGGTTATTGGTTATTGGTTATTGGTTATTGGTTATTGTACAGCCTGGGCTCCTGTAAAGGCAGCTTGGTCCAGAGGCGATGGGAGCTGGTGCCAATTCCTCTGTGAACAGAGCCCTGGAGGTGCCCTGTTTGCCTGCCCTTCACATGACCCTCGTTTTTGGGCAGGTGGCTCTGAGTATCTCCTGTTTGGCCACCAGCTCCTGTGCTCTGTGTGCACAGCCCAGGGTGCCCAGAGAGCAGCTCCGTGTGTTTGCTGGGCTCTGGCACCTGGTCCCCTCTGTGCCCCCACAGAAATCACACACGGGCACTGTGCCCACCTCTGCAGGCACCAGGGCACCTCACACCAGGAATGTGCCCCGTGTGCCACTGCCCCACTGGCCATTCCAGCTGCCCCACTGGCCATTCCGGCTTGGGCTGCCCCACTGGCCATTCCGGCTGCCCCACTGGCCATTCCAGCTTGGGCTGCCCCACTGGCCATTCCGGCTACCCCACTGGCCATTCCGGCTGCCCCACTGGCCATTCCAGCTGCCACACTGGCCATTCCGGCTTGGGCTGCCCCACTGGCCATTCCAACTGCCCCACTGGCCATTCCAGCTGCCCCACTGGCCATTCCAGCTGCTCTACTGGCCGTTCCAGCTGCCCCACTGGCCACTTGGGCTGCCCCACCGGCCATTCCAGCTGCTGCACTGGAGCAGCCCAAAAGCATGACCCGCTGATGGTGCTGGTGCCTGCTGCCTCCGGAGCCAAGGCTTTGTGACCCTGCTGCTGCTCCCCAGCACTTCCAGGAGATTTCCTTGCCCTGGGATCTGGGAGCCCTGTATCTGAATCACTTCCCCCGTGCAGACAGCAAGGCTTTGGTAGGATTTTATTCACCTTCATCGGGGAAGCTGAGACTGGAGGTGTCGAAAATGGTTATTTTTATAACAATTGCTGATGAAGTGGTGAATCAGGAGTGAATGAATCCCTCTCCTCTGTGAGGAATTCCTGACCCCCAGCCTGTCTCCTTTCAGGGGGTGCTGGGGACAGCTGGTTAGACGGGGGATGTGTCTGAGCCGGGACCACGGTGCTGAAGGCTCAGGGCACACGTGGCTCCAAGTGACAGCTTTCCTGCAGGGCTCAGCCTCAGGGCTTGGCTGAAATGCACATTGCAAGATTTACGTCTCTTTTCTGAGTCACACATCTGCTCTATTTATATTTTTAGTTGTTACTTGGAGCAATTTATAACAGGGATTCCCAGCTCAGTCGCTGCTATTGCCTTGCAGTGTTTACATCAAACCAGGCCTTGTGTTTTATGCCTCCTGTTTGCTTGCACAAGCTCCTGTCTCTCCCAGCACTCTGGGCTACTCCAGACTCTGCCTCCGTCGATGTGGAGCATCCCAAACCCACAGGGGCTGGAAGGGGCTGGACCGGGTGGAATGGCTGGGGACAGCAGTCCCCCAGCTGAAGAGCTGGTGCTGTTTGTGGGTTTGGACCATTTTCCTTTCAGCTGCTTTTCCACAAAAGTCTTTCAATCCCATGGGATCCCCCCTTGGCATCCCAAGCAGAGGAAGGCAATGGAGAGGTTGGCTCTAACCTGGCTCTTGCCAGCTGCAGCTGCTGTGGATCCCCTGCACCCCCCGGCCCCCCACAGAACCCCGGGTGCCCCGGCCCCAGGGCAGGGTTCCTGCCCTGCCCAGCTCAGAGATGCCACATTTCCTGCTCTTCTCTTCTTCCTTCTGGCAAGTGTCACATGCTGACCTCAGGCCAGGGCCACCTGAAGAGCCCCAGCACATGAACACTTCTCAGGGCAGAGAGGCACAGAATCCCACCATGGAGCTGTCAGGAGGGGAGAGGAAAGGCAAAGGGCACTTGTGTTGTAATTCGAGAGAAAGAGGGGGAGATTTTCAGATGTGGATCGTTTCCTCCTGTTGGGAATAGCACCGGGTCAGTGTTTGTGTTCTGGAGGACTGAGTTATCAGCGAGCTGATCAGGAGAAGTTTGATACAAGACTTCTTAAGCTCTCAATCTGCTCTCCCAATCTGGTGCCTTACGAGAAACATTTTGGAGAGGACTTTTCAAGTAATGCATTCAATCAGAAATGTTTCTGAGCCAGAGTGAAGAGAGAATCCTCCTGCTCTGAGCCCCTCTGTCCGTCTCCCGTGCACATGGGTTCATGCCATGGTGCTGATGTCTCAGTGTCTGAGCTGCTCAGCATAGGAAATTCAAGAGCACTTTGGATTCTCCCTGGTGAAGTAAAATAGTACTGCAGAAGCCTTATAAATTCTGTGAGACCTCTGACATCTTGTCAGGAAGCGACAGGGACAGATGGGTCTTGGAAATTTTTAATAGGCTTCAGCCATCATTATTCCTTGGAAATGCATCCACTTTAAGGGCTTTTTTCTGATTTCTTTTTGCACAATTTAGATGGAAAAGCAGTGGAACGTGGCTCTCCCGTTGGATATACACGAAATCGATATTCAGGGACCTGGATTTTTGACCATGCATTGAGATACACGTCCGGTATGTGATGGAAGGGTGTGCAAGTCTAACCAGGGCTCAGGGAGCACAGAGAGCTCTGGAAGCTCTGGGTGCATTGCCTGGATTCCAGCTGTGAGGCTCAGGAACAGCCCGGCCCCACTGAGTGCACCAACTAACCCCAAACCTCCCCCAGCTCCCCTCCTGCCCCCAGCTGTACCCTGCATGACACTCCCTGAGTGGACAATGGCCTCCTGCTGCTGTCCAAGGCCACAGGGCACGTTCTCTGCAAGGCCTTAGCACACAGCCACGTCCTTCTCCCTCCACCTCACCTTTCCCCCACTCTAACAGCACATTTTTTGTAGCATCACCCCTCCTTTCTCTCATGTGAGGGCCTGTGGTGAGCACACAGCTGTTGTGTCTCTGCCTCAGGTCCGTAACACACCTCCCTCACACCCTCCCCAGCTCCCTGTGCCCCTGGGGCACTGCTCTACCCCCCGTGGGCAGGGGGTGAGTGCAGGTGCCCCCCTCAAAGCTGACTCCAGCCTTCCCTGGGTTCCACTTGGGACCTGGGAGCTTCAGGGCACCTGCACAAAAGCCCTGCCCTGGGACACGTGGTCCCTGTCCTGCCTCAGCTCCTGCCCCGGGTGTCCAGCACAGCCCCTGCCCGAGGGCTGCAGCCCTGCTCAGGCTCACGGTGCAGAAGGACGGCACTGCACAGTTACCTGGACAGGTGACCCTCTTGGAGATCTTCTGCACAGCCAGTGCATTTATGTGCCACAGATTATCTCCAGAGGAAGTAGGAAATACAACAGAAATGGGGAGAAAAATTGAGCCTAGAGCCCCTCACTGTGTTTGACCTGTTTGCACCAACTTGTAGAATCACAGAATGCTTTGGGTTGGAAGGGACCTGCCATGGGCAGGGACACCTCCCACTGTCCCAGGCTGCTCCCAGCCCCAGTGTCCAGCCTGGCCTTGGGCACTGCCAGGGATCCCGGGGCAGCCACAGCTGCTCTGGGCACCCTGTGCCAGGGCCTCCCCACCCTCCCAGGGAACAATTCCTTCCCAGTATCCCATCCATCCCTGCCCTCTCGCAGTGGGAAGCCATTCCCTGTGTCCTGTCCCTCCATCCCTTGTCCCCAGTCCCTCTCCAGCTCTCCTGGAGCCCCTTTAGGCACTGCAAGGGGCTCTGAGCTCTCCCAGGAACCATCTCTTCTCCAGGTGAGCACCCCCAACTCAGTGGCCTCCTCTGGACTCATTCCAACTCTTCCCAGTGCTCCGTGAGCAGCCAGCACTGTTGGGCTGTGGGTGGGCATCACTCACATTGGGCTGTTGGTTCAGCTGAACCTCAGCTGTGCTCAGGGCTCCTGTTTGCAGGGCCCAGGTGATGCTGAGTGCACTCATCTGCTGCTTTGGGGCTCCAGCTGGAAGAGTTCAGAGAAGAATTTTGGAGGTTGGTGGTGAAAATAACCAGTCCTTGAGCATAGGATGAGGGCTGGGAAATGCTGCTGACTTGCTGCTATCCAGGATTTCACTCAGGCAGCCTGTGTGGAGTGACCACAGGTGGTGGCTGTCCCACAGATGTGTATCTATATAAAATACAGTGAGCTATGAAAATAAAAGTGCTCTGGAGCAGATCAGACACAGCCAAGTGCCTGAGCTATCAGGATATGTGAGTATTTTCTCAGATGGGTGCTCTGGTGTATCGGACTGTGGCGAATGGACTCTTTCAGCATCAGTGACAGAGGAGCCTCCCCAGCTCGGAAGACAGCCCCAGGTGGTGCTTTTAGTGATGGACAGGGAATTCGGGGCTCTGGCACTCTGAAAGGGGGGTGTTTTCCTCCCAAGCTATAAGAATGGGGCATGGGAAGGGGAACAGGACCGTGGGCAGAGTGTGTTCAGACAGCAGCCTGGGTTTGCTCCTGCAAGAGCTCACTTTGCGTAGCTCCAGGTGAGTGTTGCTGGGAATGCTGTTTGGGAAGGTTTATCGGGATCTGTGTGAATGTTTTTGTTCTCCTTTGTGGCTCCTCCCTGAGTTTTGCTGTTTGGCATGGTCAGGAAAAGATTGTTTCAAGGTTGTGTGAGGAAGGGTCCATGGAATTCTGCATTTACAACAAATGGATTCAGCCCTTTTATCTCCCACCTCCTCTTCAGTCAAGTGCTGCTCTCACCCTCCCAAAGAGCACCAAGGGGATCCCAGTTCCACAGCTCTGGAGGACAGCTAAGAAACGCAGTGCATTCTGCAAACCAGAGCCTGGAAAGTGAATTTATAGCCTGTGCAACAAAGCGAAGTGGGGAAAAAAGAGATTGAATCAACTCAAATAACAAATCTAAGGAAATTTCTGTCTGCCTGTTCAATAACAGGAGAGTCTAAATTCATGGCATAACTTCACCATTACAAATGGTTCTCCCAGCTCTGTTCCTCTGGTTTCATTTCAAATGACTGTTTGCAGATGTGTGTTTTCTGGAATTAGAGACACAAATTGAGAAGAGGGACTACTGTGGTCATGTGCTTTTCCTTAAAAAGGGCAAAAGTTCTATTTGTATCTATTTGGTTTCCTCTGGGTGGATATTTACCAAATCTCTGTGGGTTTCTTGGGAAATTTGTACATTGTGCATTTCTTGAGAAATTTTGAAAACTCCTGGCCTCAAGATAACATATTGCTTTCTTTTTTCAGTTGAAAAGGATTTTTTCCCAGCTACTAGGAACTTACTGAAAAGTAATTCAAGGTTATTTCTGTCCATAGGAAACATTAGTCATTATTATAAAATTATAAGTCAGGCTATTTTGAGAGTGGCCCTTTCACGTTAGCAAAGTTAAAAAGATACACTGAAAATTTAAGTTCAGGGTAATATGCCAAGGAATCTTAAATAAGGCTGAAAGAAAGAATAGTGTCTGGGATAGTGATTTCCTGCATTTATCTCCATGAACCTTCCAAAAATTACTTTGCTGCAAAGTGCACTCTTCTGCCTGCAGTTCATGGAGCAGCGTGCAGGGAGGCTGCTTCTCCTGATCTCCTGTGGTGACGTGTGCTTCTCTCTCTTGTTTTCCAGGGTCTTACGAGTGTGGAATATGCGGGAAGAAATACAAGTATTACAACTGTTTCCAGACCCATGTGCGAGCACACAGAGGTATCTCAGTCCTGCTGCACTCTTGGGAATCCTGGGGTAGCACAGGTTCAGGGCAGGCTCAGGCTGAGAGCAGGGAAAGGTTCTTCCCGCAGAGGGTGCTGGGCACTGCCCAGGCTCCCCAGGGAATGGGCACGGCCCCGAGGCTGCCAGAGCTCCAGGAGCGTTTGGGCAGCGCTGCCAGGGATGCCCAGGGTGGGATTTTGGGGTGTCTGTGCAGGGCCAGGAGCTGCACTGGATGATCCTGGTGGGTCCCTTCCAGCTCAGGATATTCTGTGATTTTATGTCTGTTTTCAGGAAGGTCTTGAAGGTTGCTCTGCTGCTTCCCTGGTCACCAGTAATTCTTCTCTGGGGTGGCCCATTGGGAGGGGCCCACTGATAAACTTTGGGGCTGTCTCAGCTTTGTGGCTCTTTACTCCAGCACCGTTTCTCCCCAGGTCAGGAGCAGCTCCTGTGTTTGGAGCAGTATTTACTGCCCAGGCCTCTCGAGGGCCTCGCTGTGTGCAGGGGGAGCTGCAAATCCCAGAGTTTCTCCTGGCAGGTCCCAGTGGCAGCAGTGTGGTGGCATCTCCCCGAGGTGCTCCGTGCTCCTGCCCAGCTGGGAGTTCCATCCATCCCTGAGAAGTCAGCCTGGGAGGATATAAATCAGATATGGGCATTGTGACTGCTGTATTTTTGTGTTTGATTTCACAGAGCTGCTTCTGTACCCCTGGATACGCACAGAATTGTTTCTCCATGCTGGTATTTCTTTTCTAAATACCAACAAAATTCCTTAAAGTCCTTTAAATGTAGTAAACTTAGTCCTTTAAGTGTAGCTGCAAGTAGCTTTACTCTGCATCTTAAGGAAAAAAGTCCCTAAAATAATAGGGACATGCTTTACCATTACATCACAGCATTGCAATGATTTTGCAATAATAATTGTAGTATTTAAATCTGGGACAAGAATTGCTTTTATTTTACTTCTCTTCCCCAAGCACTATGGGATGTTTAATTCTGCTGGAATTTTAGGAGCTCTGTTAGTATGAGGTCACCTCCTAGTGTGTGATCTGATTGATTTGTATTTTTTTCTATTTTGATAATGAAATTAAGCTATATATTAAATTATATGGGTGCATCAATACAGACCTGTACATTTGATACCCATAGTTTTGACATGAACTCAGAGGAGACACGACTTTACCTTTTGCTCCCAAGGTCTTTGTCATGTCTAGTTGTAGAAGATGAAAATTTTCAAAATTTTGAATGTGGAAATTTGTCAGTAATGCTCACTTCAGTGGTGGAGAAGCAGAATTTATATCTGTGATACTTAGAAAGAGCTGGTTTATGTTACTGTAAATGGATGCATGTAGTAGTAACACTTAAAGTGCATCTGAATTGCCTTAAGACAATAAAAATACAAATGAGATATTTATTCATCTACACTCTTCAGCAAGAAATGAAACTGCCAGCGTGATGCAGCTCTGGCAGCAGGATTCTCCCAGGGAGCTGAGGCACTGGGCAGAGCGTGCCTGGCTGCAGAGGAATAACCTGCCAGGGAAAGGTTAAGGGTGAGGAGGAAAAAAGAAGAAGAGTCTTTGGAGGAAAGCCCAGTGTGATATTATCCAGGGAGAGCTGTGCATGGACTGGACCAGGAACAGTGCTGGGGTGGCAGAAGGCTGCAGGAGCGAAGGGAATTTTTGTGAAAGATGCTTTTATTGCCCCAAGGCTTCCTAGAGGAGAAGGGGCTGGCGCTGCCCCGGGGTGACACACGTGGGATAAGGGGGTGGGACCGTGGCACTGAGGGGTCACTCTGCACGTCCCTGCTCTCCCTGTGATCTCCAGCCCATGTCTCAGTGCCAGGGCACTGGCAGCCAGCTCTCCCAGGGCTGCTTTCCTCGAAGCACTGGAATGTGAGCTCCCTTGGCCCATTCTGTGCAACTCTCAGCTGCCAGAAACTCCAGTTCTGAACCCTTCAGTCGTTTCTCTCTGGCTGGGCAAGGGAGGAGCCAGACTGCAATGGCAGGACCTGGATTCCCTCTTTGCAGGACGCATTTTCTGGGTGCCAGCCAGGGTTTTCCCAAGGTCTGGCCACCCATCACTCACATAACTTTGCCTTTCCCAAAGTTGGACTGATCCTGGGAGACTCACCAGCTCAGCATCAGCGAACAAACTGGGGCCCCTTCCTTCTCTTTAGGTTTTTGGCCATTCCAGCAGGAATAGCTGCTGTTTGTGATTTGCTGAAGGATACACCCCTTCCCAGGCCTCTGCTCTCTGCTTGTTTGTGTGGTTCCTGTGTCACTGACGGGCCTTGGCCAAGCCCTGGGATGATCCTGCAGATGACAGAGTGGGGGAGAGAAAAGGCTCAGCCCAGGGGAGAGCACAGAAACTGGTGTGATCTGCTTTGGACCTTTGGGGCCAAACAAAGCATCTGTGTCACCAGCCCTTCTGTCACCACTCAGTGACACAAAATCCGAGGTTTGGGGGCCTCTAGTTGTCCTTGCTTTGACCTGGGTTATTTCTGAGCTGGTTTTTGTGTCCAGGGCCCACTTTGGAGCTGTGGCAGGGGAGCCTGGGCAGGAAGAAAGTCTGTTACCCTCTCTGCTTGTGCAGTCGAGCCATCCTTATCCACTCCTTGTTTTGCCCTGTGCAGAACTTAATGTCTTCTCATCCTTTGAGCTGTTCAGTTCCACATGAAGAGTTTCGCCCTGGCAACATCACATTTTTCTTTGCAATGAGCATTTTTTTGAGAAATTTTCTGGATTTTTTTTTTATAGCTGCACCTGCCTCCACTCCAGCTCTCTGTGGCAGACAAGCTGCGTTGGAGGTGACCTGTGTTCTTGAGGCTGATTTCTTTTCTTGTCCGCCTTCAGCAGCACGGGAGTTTATATTATAAAACAGGGCATTTTCTTAGTTTATTGAGCCTCTCCTGTGGTGCTGAGCGTTGGCTGGAGAATTTCAGAGAGCGACTGCTCTGGCAGTTTGCAAAAGAGCTGAGACAGCTCTGGTTCAGGGCGTGCTGCCTCGCAGGGACAAGTTCCCATTCTGCTTTCCCCTGAAAGCCGAGATCCAGGCACGGAAATCCCCGTGTAAGGGCTCTGCAAAGAACCAGAAACATAGGTAAGAATTTTCCCCAGTATGTTTCATGGAGGAAGAAAGGAAAAGGTTGTGGTCCTTCCCCTTCGCCTCCCCAAATGAAATAAAAAAGAATCCCAACAAAAAAGTGATGTTGTGGAGCTGAAAGGCTCCTTTGTGAGCTGCTGTGCAGCCCCACAGGATCACAGCTCTTCCTCCTGCTGGAGTTCAGCTGCAGCAGAGGGGCTGCGCGCTCCTGGTGCCGACGGAAGGCTCTGTCCCAAATGTTACCGCTTCGCCTACACGCAACCCAGGGCTTAAAAATGTTTTGCTTACGGTGCTTTTATTTTAGCTGTGTGGGGTTTTTCAGGTCATTAAAAGGTTTGGATTGCCTTCAGGAGTTAGTCAGCTAGAAAGTTCTGCTTTGTACGGTTGGGTCGTGTTTAAGCAACATGAGCAGCAAAACATCTGCATGTTTTGAGTCAGGAAAATTATTTCACTTTTAGATAACTCCAAAAAAAAAAAAAAAAAAGGCTGAAATTGCTTCATTAGACTTTCAAACAGCAAATTTATAAACCTCTGGGCTGAGGCCAAGCAAGGGAGATTTGTACCCAAAGGAGAATTCTTCCAAAAGCGAAGAAAGAAAATAGCAAGGTTCAAGTTTAACCCTCGCAGGATATATCGCCTCTAGCCCAAGAATTGGTGGAAGTTCTCTGTTTCCAGATAAGCTTTTCTGGGCTGAATGATGATTTCGCTCAAGTTGTTTTTCATTATTATTTATTTACACTGTGAGTTGTTGCATTGCCTCCCTCCAAGCCCATCAGCTCTCCAGGTCCTCCCCACAGGGCTCTGCCAGAGCTGCCCTCTCCAGAACAGATGCTGGATGCTGTGAGTGGGACTGGATTCTGCAGGCCAAGTTTCGAGTTTCACCAATTGTTAAAAAACTTCTCAAAGCTTTTAAAGTTTCAGATTAATGTTTTCCAAGAATGGGTTCTGCTCAATTCAAAAAATATGAAAAGGAAGATGACTCATTCAAATGGTGAATATGGAAAAATGCTTTTTTCCAAAGTGTGCATTTTTTGGAGTCTGAGTTAAAGCAGTTCTGTCACTGAAAGGATTTTGAGGTGAGGAGTAGAAAACTAATAGAGAAATAACCCTCCCTGAGGAGAGATGGTGTTGCTGAGCCATAGAAAGCTTGGGTTCATTTGTTTATTTGTTACTGAAAATTTTGGGGAGCTCTATTGCCCTCTGCCCTGCATCCAAAGATGCATTTTTCCTCTGCACATTTCCCAGCCTGCAGCAGATACTCACGTGAGATGTGGGAAGTTTCTTGGGACACAGGAGTTAACTGGCTGATTTTCCAGCTTCCCTGCCCACCTCCCTATTCTTACTGACTTTTGCAACTTTCTCAGAAATTCGTCTTTTGTTTCACAGCTGTAATTACTTGGTCTGAGCTCAAAGGTGATGTAGAGTGGGCTGTTAGGGGATTTTTAGTTGGTAATTTTTTAATTCATGAATAGTTTAGTTGGTCTTATGACTAAGAGTAACAACATTTCTTGACGCAGTTCAGAAATGGCTGTTCCTTAAACCTTTGTGTGTTGCCTGATTCTTGTTAAATTTGACTGAAGTACTTTTTAAAGCTATTTAAATAGTGCATATCTTTTATGGTTTATTTATGCCATTGCTTGTGAACACCAGGACAGCATTTTGCATAAATCCATTGTGCCATAGCTGCTTTTCCTTGAATGATGGGTGGGAATTCAAACAAGTAGCAGCTGTGGAAAAATCCTGGGCTTTTCTGTCAAGGTTCTGCATCTGATACTGAGGGTTTCTGATCTGGCCCCTGAGTTTATGAAGTTGTGCCAAATTAATACTGTTGCCTAGAAAAATGATCTAATCAGGCAGGTTAATCAAGTAGAAATGTAGAAATTCACAAACCCACAATCATTTGTTTTTATTATTTTTAAGAAATAAGGAAATTAAATGCAAACAGTGCTCATTACTTAAAGATTGCAAATTTTAAATTCAAAAATGCTGTGCTATTCTGCAGCTGTGGATTCCAGCGCAGTGCAAGCATCATTCCAACAGACATATGGAATATTTTGCAACGCAGTTACGTTATTAGATAATGTGACATACAGTATGTGTAATTCAGGATGAATATGAAACACTTCAAACTGGCTTGGAAATCCTAATCATTTATGATCCTTGACTTGTAACTTTGGGGGTTTTCCAGCTTGCAGCTTTGCCTGTTGCATTCAGTTAGGGCTTGAACATGATCTGTGCTCTGTGCTTCCTGCAGTCCCACACACGACAGTGGAGGGAGCTTTTTCTCCCTTCTTTTCACATCTGCCTTCAGTAGGACCAGGATAGAATCGCCCTGGGGGAATTCGCGTGGCCCATCTCTTGTGGAGGCTTTGCCATCGCTGCCTGCGGAGGGCAGGCACGGTGCTGGAGCCGGCTGTGCCAAACCCCGTGGGAGCTGAGCCGGGTGCGCTGGTCACTGCTGGATTTCCTGGGCTCACAGCGCTTGCCCGGGAGCTGCCTGTTCAGATGAGCCCAGAGGAGGCCACGGAGCTGCTCCAGGGCTGGAGCCTCTGCTCTGGAGCCAGGCTGGGAGAGCTGGGGGTGCTCACCTGGAGAGGAGAAGGCTCCAGGGAGAGCTCAGAGCCCCTTGCAGGGCCTAAAAGGGCTCCAGGAGAGCTGGAGAGGGACTGGGGACAAGGACACAGAGGGACAGGACACAGGGAATGGCTTCCCACTGCCAGAGGGCAGGGATGGATGGGATATTGGGAAGGAATTGTTCCCTGGGAGGGTGGGAGGCCCTGGCACAGGGTGCCCAGAGCAGCTGTGGCTGCCCCTGGATCCCTGGCAGTGCCCAAGGCCAGGCTGGACACTGGGGCTGGGAGCAGCCTGGGGCAGTGGGAGGTGTCCCTGCCATGGCAC
>VWZT01000010.1:25362-61059 GCA_013397055.1 Pachycephala philippinensis
CCGGCAGCTCCGGCGGTTGTCGCTTTTGCCCCCGCCGTGAAGGGAGCGCGGTGCCCCGGGAGGTGCCCGGTGAGCGCTGTGAGGGGACCGTGAGCGGAGCTCCCCCTGCCTCCTTCGCCGGGGAGGGGCAGGGCACTGCCAGGCTCCCTAGCGGCGTCCAGTCCCGTTTGATTTTTAAACCCGAAACTTGCAGTTTGCGGTGTGTGCCCCAGCCCAGGGGAGGGACAGCCGGAGCCGGCCCAGGGCTGAGGAGAGGGGGCTGAGGCAGCAGTGGGGAAGGTGTCACCAGAGGGAGCTGGGGACAAACTCACAGCCCCCGCGAGGGGTGGGTGGGAGGATGGAGCCAGGCAGCTCCCGGTGGCAGCAGAACTGAGAGATAATGGGTATAAAGTGGAGAGAAGAGAGGCTGGGGCTGTGTTGAAGGAAAAGCGCTCCCTCGTGCTGTGGAGCAGGCTGTCCAGAGAGGCGTGTCCTGCATCCTTGGGGGTTTACGACACCAGCCTGGATAAAGTCCCAGGTAACCAGGACTGAGCTCGGAGCAGACCCAGCTTTGAGCAGAAGGTTAGACCAGAGATCTCCTGAGGTCTCTGCTCAGCTGGGTTTTGCTATGTGTCAGGTGAGAGCCATGATTCCCACTGGAAAGGTAAGTTCCCAACACTGGTGGTTGCAGATGGCAGCTTGGAAGCACCAAACTTACCCTGGGTGGGTATAGAAATGTTAGATAAATAGTAAAGAAAAATAAAAAGTACAACCAAACCACCTTTTCTGAACTCTTTCTTCACCCCGGTCTGTGATAGGTGAACAATTGGCATTAGCATAGGGGGGTCTTGGCTTTCTGTCTGCAAAAGGAAGCAGGACTGACTTCACTGCAGGTGGGGAATGGAGATGCTCAGCCCTGAGCCAACACATCTCAGTAGCAGCCAGCCATCACACACCAGTGTGTGCACACAGTGTGCGGCTCACAGGGGCAGCTGGGCTCTGCAGCTGAGCCCTTCTCTTTGCCTTGACGGAGTCCAGCTCTGTGCAGGGCATGGAAACTCCTTCCCATGCTCCTGTCACCTCCTTTGGTGTCTCTCTTTCAGTCATTGCTCAGCTCCCCGTTGGTGTTTTACTCATCCTGAGGCTTTCCAGGCGCATCTCCTGGCTCCCTTGCTCTGAATTTTGCTGGCAGGCACTGCTGTGTTCTGGGCTAGGCTGTGTGCATCCTGGGCTTGCTGTTTGGGTATTGGGTACTTTTGCCAGAGCTTGGGAACCACCTTGTGCAAAGAGGGGGTTGTTTTCTGTAAGTCAGCTTCTCCCCGTCCCACCTGTTGTAGGAACTTTTTTGGCTGGAAAAGATAGGGCAGAGAGAGGTGTGAAGAGAGAAAAAGACACGAGGGCTCACACCTTTGCTGTGTGGGCAGACACGATGTTGTTGGAGCTATAGAAGGATTTCTGTGGATGTAAATGCCTCTTCTGTGGTGTCTGGGTCATGGAGAGAGGGGGAGAATGGAACATCATGGGCAGAAGTCTGGGAGAGAACAGCGAGGAGCGGCTGCTCCCTGTACCAGGCTTCCGAGGAGCTGCCGTGGTGGCCCTGGAGATGGAGCAGGGGGCAGCAGGAGGGGCAGGAACTGCTCCCATCTTCATGCAGGTCCAGCCCCATCCCCAGTGCAGGAATTACTGACCCCCTTTGGACCTGCCACGCTCATATCCCAAAATAGTCTCACCTAGCTGAAAGAGATGGAGATAAAGCAAGCCCCCAGAACAGGGAGATGGTGAGTGGTGGGGGAGGGGAAGGGGAAGAAGGATCCACCATGGCCGTGCCCTGCTGGAGGGACAGCCTGGACATGTCACCTGTCCTGCAGAGTGGGTGTGAGACCGCTGGGCCGGTGCTGCTGTGCCTAAGTGCACATGGTTGTCATTTCCTGACTGCTTCATCTTCCTCTTCCCTCCTTGTGCTGCAGTGAAACAACTCAGCTCTCTTCTTTCCTCCCTGTGCTCCCCTCTGAGGCTGGATTAGATCCCTGGCCTACCCTGGTTGCTTCTACACGTCTGTTCTTCTTTTTCCACTCAATGGCTCTCTTGTTCCCTTGTCAGTCTGTTTGCTCCTCGTATATTTTAGGAATTTTTTATTTATCTTTCCTTTCCTGCTATTTTTGCTTTGCCCGCTGCTGCACTGCTATTCCTATGTGACTCGATCTGGCTGTTTACACCCTGCCTTTTGCAGATGTCTGCATTGTTCCAGTCTTCCCCTGCTATTTCTATCTCATTGGGAACCTCTGCATTCACGGTCTCTGCAGGCATGGTTTGCTGCCCTCTCCCAGAATTTCTCAGCATTTAAGGGATACAGGAAGGTGGTATTTTCTCTCCTGTGCTTCTCTATGGGGAATGGATTGCCTCCATCCTGAACTCGTGGCTGTGGAGTCCCTTGACCAGCAGTGGGGCCCTGGATTAGTTCACATGACTGCATTATACTGCATTAACTCACATCACAAATGGCAGGGTTTGAAAAGCTGATCAGGTTTTCTCCATGGTCACCTGTTGGAGCCAGCTGTCACAGCCACCAGTGGTCACCCAGGAAGTGTTGGTGAAGGCAGCCTTATGTGTGAGGTGACATCTCAGCTGCTCCCTGGGCTGCCCTGGAGCAACCAGCTCTGATTTGGGAGGCAAAGGCTGGGTGTGAGAGCGAGCCTGGCCTACGGGGAGGGCGAGGGACTGGGCTGGTGGTGAGGCTGTGCTGGAATGTGCCCCTGCCTTCGGGTCTGAGGGGCTGTGGTAAGCAGGGGCTGTCAGGGAAAGGGCCATCCTGGCGTTTTTCCTTCCTGGGAAGAAGGGAGCCATGGGGCAAGCTGGGACTCAGCTGAGATCTGTTGTTTGTTCGCTGCCTGCCTAAAGAGGAGACAGTGGTGTTTAGGCTTTCCAGCTGGGGAAGCACTTTGAAGACTCCCTTGAGGAAAAACTGCTGCATTTAGTTAGTTATTCTCAGCCTTTGGGGATTAAAGTCTATAGAGGATGTCTCTGGGTCTGCCTTTATTTTTATGGACCCATTCTTGAAGAGACGCAGCTCTGTGGTGGTGAGGAGGGGATGTGCTCATGGGCTGCGTGGCTTTGGGAGCTCCTTTTCTAGCCTTGGCTCAGGGTCCAAGACCAGAATTCCCACATGAGAGAGAAGAAAACAATGCAACCCACAGTGCTAATGTGTTAAAGAGACTTGTCTGCCTGCTACCAGCTTTAACTGGCAGGGAAGAGGAAGAGAAGAGGGTGATTTTGAAAAAACCAGTCTGTGTGATATCTTTTCCTAGACAGGTGTGGCAAGTTTGACATCTGGGTCATCTGGGTCACTGACTGTTCCTGTAGAAGAGTCTTTTCTGAGATGCTCATGTGCCTGTGTGGTTTGCTCCAGACTTCGGGAAGTCCTCAGGGAAGGTGTTTGGGCTAGGCCTGTGCTCTCAATCTCCATGGAAATTCCAGTCATGTTTAGGGGAGCTACAAACTTTGCACAAACAGTCTTCCTCCTGCTGCTCGCATTCCACAGGACATTCTTGGCAACCGGACAGGTCACTGAACAAACCCAGGGGAACAGGGGCTCCAGGGCCCTGCGGGGGCAGGGACACGGCTGAGGCAGCGGCTCCTGTCACCTGGGCAGGTGTTTGCACTGTGCCAGGCGTGGGGTGGGGTGTGTTCACAGTGGGCTGTGGTCAGTGCACATGTCCCGGGCTGGGGGCACAGTTACAGAGTCACAGAGGACAGGGATGGATGGGATATCAGGAAGGAATTGTTCCCTGGGACGGTGGGGAGGCCCTGGCACAGGGTGCCCAGAGAAGCTGTGGCTGCCCCTGGATCCCTGGCAGTGCCCAAGGCCAGGCTGGACATTGGGGCTTGGAGCAGCTTGGGATAGTGGAAGGTGTCCCTGCCCATGGCAGGGAGTGGAACGAGGTGATCTTTAAGGTCCCTTCCAACCCCAACCAGTCTGGGATTCTGGTTCTGTGGCTGTCATATTCAGCCTGTTGGAAGTCAGTGCCATTCTTTTCTGTAGCAAAGAGGAGCTTACGTACAAGAACATCTCCAGAGTAACCATCACTGGCTTGCAGAGCTTGAAGCTGAACTGAGTTTCAAGGTTGCCCATGAAGTTCACCTGGGAGTGTGTAGGCACCTGAGCTTTGCTCTGCCTGCTCACTGCTGCTCTTTCTTACAGTGCTCTGCCTCTTCAGACCTGCCCAGGGCAGAATTCGGGTTGCTCTGGCAGATGTTAATATGACACTTGCCTCATTTCACCTCAGCAATGGCCTTTCAATACCAAAATACCAAATGTTAACAGATACAGCAGGTAGTGCTCCCAGTCCATAGTAGTTCCAAGCCCTTTGCCTGGCTGAGCCTCGGATCACTTCCCAGAGGAATCTGGAATTCTGCAGGCAGGCAGGAAGCAGCAGGACGGAAAGAAAGTGACTTGCCAGAGGCAACCAGCGGGTGAGTGGCACTGGAATAAAGTGCAGGTCCCTGGGCTGGCAGCCCAGTCCCTGAGTGCTGGGCACAACCCCTGGATTGCAGTTCTGTGCCCTGGGAAAGAAACCAGAAACAAATGCACAGGGAAATGGGCAGGGAAGGATTGCTAAAGCTGAAGGTATCTCCAAGTGCAGTGATGCAGTAACTTCAGGTGTGTCTGGTCAGTGATCTGGGACTCTGTGAGTGTTCCTCTTCCCAGGGGAGAAGTCCTGAGTCTGGGGAGCAATGCTGATTGATATTGCAGGGAAGAGTCCTACCATTCCTGGGTTCTTTAAGTAAAGCACTGTTAAAAGTGGGAAGAATCAAGATGTGGTGCTTTCGGGAGCCTTGGTCTGCAGAGGGTCAGTCAGGCTGGTGAATCAGGACAGCTTGCTGACAGTGGGGTTTGCTCTGTCATTTCTCCCTGGTGACACCTTTTTGGGGACCATCACAAGCAAGGTGCAGTTTGAAGCAGGCTGTGCTCCCAGGCTGTGCTGTGACACCAGCCAGGTGTATGGGCAGGAAAACAACATGGAAAACAGCCCCCCTACAACAGGCCAGCTGTACTGCTCTGCTTGCTTCCATTGCTGGGGTGTTGCACTTTGTCACTATGGCAATGCAGGGACATTGCTGGAGGCTGGAACACCACTAATGGTTGTTTGCTGGGAGATCCCGTCCTCTCTCTCTCCGTTTCCTGTTCCTGTCCAAGAGGCACAGCTGGGTTTTGTGCTGTTCCTCAGAAGCAGATCCCAGGGCCCAGCCTGGCAGCAGGTTAATCCTGCCCAGCTCTCCAGTGACCTCACATTTTGGGAGATGCTTGAGAGCCCAGCTACAGATCCTGTCTGTCTGACCACCCCTGACAGCCTCCTGCTCTCGTACCTTAAATCCTGGCACAAACAGGAGCAGCTGCCAGAGAACATTAGTGCTCGCTGTGACCAGCCCCACAGACTGCAGACTCCTTGGCCACATCCCACAAAATCCCAACGGATCCCAAGTAACACAACCTGATTTTTCTTTGTGTCTCTTGGCCTTTCTGTTGTGTTGAGCCCCTTTTCCTTGCTTGCAAGTAATTTTTGAAAATCGCAAATACCATCTCACAGGTGAGGATGTACCCGGGTGTTTCAGAGCACCCTCAGGCTGCAGGAGGAGCAAAATGTGGTTGTTGGAATTTGTCAGACAGTGTCAGCTCCACACAGCCTGATGAGCAGCAAATCCCAAGGAAGGCAGGGATGCACAGCACCTGCTGCAGTGTCACAGGGTTAAAAATAACTGCTTTTAAGGATAAATAGGGTGGCAAGAGGTGCCAAAATTATCTTCAGAAGATGTATGTTTGAAAATTTGATGTAATATATATTTTTGATATAAATACATCCTGAGTTTACTTTCTTCTTCCCTGTTTGTAGTTGCTCATACTTGCTTATGGTGTGTACCTGGGTGCTGGGCGAGGACAGGACATTTGGTGGGAGGGGGGTCACTAATGTTCACTGGGGCTGAGGATGTTATAGGCAGCAAACAGAACATCTTTCTTTCCAGTTTCTCAGCCAGATGCACTCAAACCCATTGCCTGGGCACAGGTGTACATCCACGTGTGTCTCCACCGCAGTTACAGCGAGGGAAAAAAGAAAATGGCTTTTTTTTTTTTTTCAGAATGGAATACGCAGTAAATATTTCAGAACCCCATAAATAAAAATGATTGATTTGATCTTTTAAAAACATATTCCCCTTTGGGCTCTGACTAAGTGTGAGAAAGTTCAGCCTGAGAAGGAATTTATTTGGAAAAGCAGTGAAAGGTTAGAAGCAGGGATGTGGGCTGGAATATGCCTTGCAAATGTTAACTGTGGAGGCACAGTGCTAACGCCTTGCATGTGCAAAAACATTTGGAGGGTTGTGAATTTAAACCATGAAATTAATATAGTCAAAATTAAGGTTTTCTTGCCCACACCTTACTCATACAGGATATGGTGTTTGTAATGTTCTGACAGGGATGGGAAGACGTGGAGGTGGTTTGCTGGTGTTAATTTATGGTTAAGGAAGAACCTTTAGCATCTCTGCTTCTTGATTAAATGTTCAGATTTGCAACCTAAATGTTTCCTTAAAGTAAACTTAACTTTTGGTTTCTTTTACTTTTCCGGGGGGTACCAGAGCAGAGCCCAGGAAGCTGCACTGTTGTGTGCACAAGCGTGATGTGAATGCTGTGTGTGTGCATCCACGTGCAGCCACCACGCTGACCCTTGAATCATTTACAGCTGCCTGATTCATGGTCCCAGTGCTCTTATTTCAAAATTCTCCTGCTCCTTGGGGAGAGCTGTAAAAACGGATTTTATTTTCCTAATGTGTTTGCATTTTAAGTAGGTAAAGTCTCTTTAGATTCCCGTTTGCCAAACAAGGAGATGAATATGTTCATCTTCACATGGAAGGGACCGATGGGCTGCGACCAAGAATGATAAATTTCAGTGCAGGAGGAGGAATTAAGAAAATAATAAGAAACCTGAATAGGAAACCAACGCATACAACTTCAGTATTTTAAATATTTAAATCTAAGTAGTTTCGCTCCTAAGGATCTTCATAACCAGAAAGGCAGGGGAATACAGGGATCAGCTTCCTGACACCTTTTCCTTTCAGCCTAAGCCAGAAGGGTTGGCACTCCTGATTGCCTCGGGTGATTGTGGGGAGGAGGGTCCTGCATCCCCCTGGCTTAATTTAATTTCATTTTGTTCGTTAAGAGGTTTTACATAGTCAGGACCTCTTCTTTAGTGCTGCTCAGGCATTTAACTAGCACTTTTCCTTTCCACTTTGGAAACCAGGCAGTGATAATCCATGTGAATTCCCATCTGGAAATCACAGTAAGAATAGAATTTCTAGTCCTGGACAAATGAGTAGGAAAAAGTCAGGATGAGGTTTGCTTTTCTTTTACGAAACTTTCAGTGCTACATCATTTAATCCAACCAGTTGTGAGACAGATGAGTGGTGTGCTCCCAGCCAAACCCTTTTGATTCCAGAAGGGGCTTTAAAAGAAAATGGCCTTTATTGTGTGTTATGCAGAACTCCACAGTGTGGGCTGAATGGAGTTTTCACTTGAGATGGAGCTTCAGATCCTTATTGATAGAAAAGATAAATCTTCCCTCATTTACAGGTTATGTAGGTTCAAGTACACCTGTTTTCTTAATTGTGCAAGGTGAGGTAGTTCATTGTCAAGTTGCTGGGAGTAGCACATTAAGATGCTCATTAGACCCTTCTTTATCTTACTCTTATTTACACTTTGAATTCACAAAAAAAGAATCCAGCCCTGCCCCGAAGTGACACCAGAATGAGGCAGGATGAGACACGACCTGCTCGTGTTGTTACATTGTGTGATGTGTCTGAATTTTGTCATGGAGCCTCAATATCCTGCTTCATGGTGCTGATTTGGGGGATAATTGTAAAATAGTAATATTTTTGCTTTAAATGGCTGATATTTGCTGACTGCACCTGTAAGAGCTCTTCTCAGGAGCTGGACTGGCCCTGGAATGCTTCACGGAGAAGCCAAGCAGGAGCCTGTGGCTCCATGCCCTCTCACCTGTCATTTGGCCCCGTGCCAGCTGGAAGGTGAGGCTGCACCTTGCACCAATTTTTGTGTCATTTCAGGGGATTTGACCCCTCTGTGTGAGGGTTTGGGATGATTCCTGGCTTAGCAGTTTGCATCCCAAGGTCCCCTCTGGGTGAAGCATGGGAAGCACTGTGTTAATCCAGTGTGTTCCTCAATGTCTCCTGAGCTCCTGACAGAGGCCAAATATTTGTGGGAAGGAAGTAAATTATTGTGAAATGAGTGATCTTGGAATAGTTTGCCCACAGGGAAAATTTTTTCCTTACCCTCACTTAGGATCTGGCTTGTGCCTTAGTGTGTGAGGGTTTCTGTCCTTTCCAGAATTCTGGATTTTATTATTTAATCCTTACTAATGTAACTCTGGGTACTTTAATCCTCTTAAAGGTTTGTTGCTGACTTTGGGCTCAGTCCTGCTCCCTTTTCAAGGAATTTTGCCATTAGACACCTTGAAGTTGAGTTCTGATGTAAATTGAAGCTGATTTTACTGGCAGCTCTGTCCCTGGCTCTGAAATGCAGCTGTAAAGCTGTAACCTGTGTGCAAGGCACAGTGCCAGTGGGGAGGAGAGGGAGGTCTGTGCTCCTGTCTGCAGCCCTGATCCTGCCTCTCCTCACTGCCAGTCAGGAATCCTCTAAAGAAAGGCTCAGGTCAAAGGAATTGTCCGTGAGCCCGCGCGGGAATGTCCTGCCAGCTTAGGAAGCCATAAATGTGTTCCTTTCCATCTAGGTGCCCCTCTGGCTGCGGAAAGGGAGAAGAAGCCTCTCTCCAGAGCTGTCTTTGTGCTGCCCTGGGTGGAATCCACAGAAACAAGTGAGGGTCCCAGATGTTTTGTTTTTTTCCCTGACGTGTTGTAAGGAAGCAGTAGCTGCACTCTGGGTCTTCTCCGGAGGCTGCTGAGGTAGAGTGTGCCTGGACACAGCTTGGAAAGGTGTTTCCCATGAAGCATGCAGCATGTTCCTCAGAAAATGCCATCCTTTCCTGTTCCTTTGCATCGGGTGGATTAGTCCTGGTGACCGGCTCTTTCTGAAGGGTGTTGGTGTTGCTCATGGTTCCTTTCAGTGAGGGAGATATCCCAGGAAAGCTGATGCTTTTTCCAGGTACTGCCACACAGCCACTCCCCGGCTCCAGCCCTCTGGGTTTGTCACCAGCAGGACTTGAGCATCTGCCAGCAGATTTTCAGGAAAAAAGGAATGTGAAACTGAGGATCAGAGCATGGCATGGACTGTCCTGTGATCCACTGGCCAAAGCTGGAGGGATGATGCTGATCCTTTGTGGTCACTTAAGCCCCACTCAGAAAGCCTTTTTGGGAGCAGAAACATGACAACCTCAAATAGAGAGGTGACATAAATGTACTGCAGCTGTAAGAAATCCAGCCCGTCCCCTTTAAGAGCTGCTGCTGGACTTTATGAACTGTTTGGGAAACCTTGTTTGCCAAGGTGAAGAGGAATGTGGAATTATCATGGAATGTATGATTTAGAATAGAATTCCTGAAGCTGGGTGCTTCCTCTGCCATTCCCAAACCTGCTGGTGCAAAGGAGCCACCCTGACCATGGAGCAGGACAAGCAGTGCTGTCCAGGCTGCCCTCTTCTAATTTGCCTGCTTTTGTCTTGTCTGGGACCTGCAGCACTTGTGGATGTTAGGAAGGATTCAGCAGGCTGCTGTAAGCTCTTTACAATCAGCAGTTTTGCCCTTCCACGTGTGGAGGCTGTCCCTGCTAGGCAGCTGTTCCTGCGAGAGTGGGATCAATAGCATTCAAGGGTATCTGCAGAGTGCCAGTTGCTGTGAGAGCTCCTCTATCAAGTACCTTTTGTGGCTTCAAAAAAGCCACTTGATAGAGTACCTTTGAAAGCTCAGTGTGGATTCTGGGCCAGGTGAAAATTGTTCTTCACCTTGGATAAGTCCTTGAGGAGCTGCTGCAGCTGCTGTGGGGAGAGCCCATCATGTGGGACCCTTCATGGGCTGTGCTGTCAGCACTGCAGGGATGTCAGCTGCATGGGACTGTTCCTAGTCTGGGTTCTGGGATGCTGCGCAGAGCTCTTGCAGCCCAGTGGAAACCAGTTTGTACCCAGCTTTTGTGATATTCCTGCACTGAGGAGGGTGGGTTAAGTGATCTGTATTTTTAACTGTATTTTTAGTGACACAGAGCTCCTGACCTTTCAACACATTTCTGAAACTCTTCCTGAGTTTCTAAAGCAAAATCCACTGAGGCCCTAAAGAAAGAAGCATCTTGTTCTGGCTGCCACTGCTGGGCATGTGTTCTGTGCCCTCTCTTTCCTGCCAAAATGAAATCTGTGCTTCCTTCTCTGTGGAATATTTGAATCAAACCAAAAAGAATTCTCCAAATCTTGAATGCAGGGTCTGGGAAGAGAGCTGAGCTCAGCCCTGGGGCGGGGGGGTCAGCAGGTCCCAGTGAGTGCTGGACACACCACGGGAGCCAGCTGGCAGCAGCCCTGGAGATGGGAGAGAAGAGCAGGAAATTCTCTCTCTTTTATTGGGGTCCAGTTGCAACCAGAGGGGTCAAAACTGCTTTCAGGCCCCGTGGAGTTATTTCTTGGGGTACTTGAAAAACCTGCCCATTTGCCATCTTAGTGTGACAGTCCTTTATAGCCGAGGAGCTGCCTTGTGACGAGGCTGTGCCTTGCCTTTTCTACCGCTAGCAACGTGAGGTGCTCTGTTTTGGCCTGTGTTAAAGATTAATTGTGAGCTGACTAAATAAGTACAGCTGGTTCTCATTAGACCTCGCTCTGGAATCCCTGCTCCCATTGGAAAGGCTCCTGAGCATGAAGGAGAATGATCCTTGCTGGAGGCTGGGGTTTGACCAGGTGTCTTTGGAGCATTTTGAAGGTCTGTGTTTGCAGCAGGGTGATGGCTCAGCTGGCAGCGGGGATGTGAATACCAGTGAGGCACAGCCCTGAACCCGTGTGCTGGTGGACTGAGGAGTGGCTTTCCCTGCCCTAATGGTGCCTGACGGTGTGGTGGTGCTTTGGGTGGAGCCTTCGTGTCTCCCTGAGGACAGCAGAGAGGTTGAATCCGAGCAAACTCGCCTAGGTAGTGTTGGTTTGGCTGTGTCTGGATCTGGATCCATCTCTCAGAGGTTTAGGGGTGGGTTCAGTGTGGGCTTGCAGCCACACCTGAGCATTGGGGTCCCTGGCAGCCCCCCCCATGGCAGGCTGTGCTGTGACATGTGTTGGGTATTGTGCCCCAGCTGGGGACCTGGGGGTAGGAGTTATAACCACAGCAGGATAACTGCACTGAAACAGGTTCCCTGTGGTCACAGCCTGACACAGCTCAAGAGGCGTTTGGACAATGCTCCGAGATCGTTGTGGTGTCTGATCCTTGTGGGTCCCTTCCAGCCCAGGAGATTCTGTGACTCTGAGTGGTACTGCAGGGCCAGCTCTGCTCAGGGAGTTTCTTGCTAAGAAAGCAGTTGCTGCTGGGGTCAGCACTGGCTGTGTTCGAAGGCTGTCAGCAGAGATGGCTCCATTGGGTGAGGAGGAAGAGCTCTGGCTCTTGGGAGCAGCCTGAAGAGGGACTGTTGTTCAGAGAGGTGAAGCTTGGCTGCACAGGGGCAGCTCTCGGCACTTTGTGAATTCTCTGGGCACTGTGTGCTGGGTGTTCTCTCCTACAGAGCCCAGGAGATCAGAGCCAAGCTGGACCAGCTGGAACAAATTCTTACTCCTCTGTAATCCCTGGAGATCTGCCTGCAGTAGGACAATCCCATACAACACAAGCAAGCCCTGCTCCCTTGGGCTGTGCTGTCACACTTGGTGATTGTTCCCATTCTCCCTGCACTGCCCAGGGGAGAAGTGCCCACACCCAGCATGGGCTCTGCTGGGGACAGTGAGGTCCCCCCTGTGTGACAGGCACCACAAGCAGCCATGCCTGGCCCTGTGAAATGGTGTGTTAGTTCGTTTTCTTCTGTTCTAACAGGTCTCCTTATTTACTGAGCTCTTTCCTTCCAAACTAAGGCCATAATAGTTTTGTTTTGAATGTGAAAGTGCCTGGTCTTTGGGACTCCTCTGAAGAGTTAATCTTCAGTTGGTCCTGCACAGCTCATTGCACTTCAGAAAGCAGGCTGGTTCCTTGGTTTGGGGACACCCATCGAGGTGGGACTGGTTGCTGATGCCACGTTATGAGTTTTCTCTGCTGCTTGACTTGCTAATTGGCTGTGCTAATTGACTGGGGGGTTTTTGCAACAGCTACACAGATACTCAGCAGCAATCATTAGATCCTCCTCACTGTGGGAGAGGGCCCAGCGCAGAGGGAGACCCTCAGCATGGTTGTGTGACCACAGAAGGAGCCTGCACAAGAAACAAACACAGTTAAATGTGACTCAGCAGTGCTTTTGCCACGGGAATGTTCTCACATTCAGGTGTGTTCTGCTGCTCCTCCTCCTCTCCCTTGCGCCATGCACTGTCTGTGCAGTGAGTCCCTTTCTCCTTGCCTGTCCAGCCTAGGCTTCTAAAAACCTCTTAACTCTAGTTCAGCATTGCTGTGCTCTGATGAAGATACAAATATTTTTTAGTCACAGAGGTAGAGTTCCAGTGCCCAGCTGTTCAACACTTTGGATTTGGCATTTTTCTCTGCTAGATCATCATAGCTCCTACAGTCACCCTGCCAAGCAGAGTGAAGGGTGACAGTGATCCTTTATTTAGCACTGAACCCCATGTGCTGCTGGACTGAGTGGTGAACCCAAGTGAGTGATTACACTGTGCCAATATATCCTAGCTGAAAATATGGAGTAATTCTAAAAGTAAAGTGATGGAGAAGTAAAATAAAAGCTTACTTTAACGTGCACACTGTGGTGTGTTTGAACACAGCATGGAAGAGGTAAAAACAAGGCTTTAACTTTGCTGTACCCCAGGGTGTGTCAGGCAGCAGAGTGGGGAACACCCCACCGAGCTGGCCAGGGCAGTCCTCCTCTTACACTGATGTCGTAGCTGAGCTAAAGACACCAACCCCATTCAGAACAAACCAGGCTCATAAACATCTGGAGCAGTTTTGCATCTGTCTGCCCCACACAGCTGTGGGGAAGGGTTGGTTGTTGCTGGGACACAGTGATGGGGTGTAGGGAACAAACGTATATGAAACGAAGCTTCCCTGAGCACCTCACTGTCCTGCGTGCCTTGGATGGTTGGTTCTCTTGGTTCTGTTGGCTCTAGCAGGATCCTGGCTGCAGTTAGGAATCAGGAAACAGCAGAGTGAGAGCTAGGTGTGTGCTCACATCTAGTCCATGTTGGAGTTGGCTGTGGTTTCTAACAGCTCAGGCATTGACACTGTTTAGTTGTGCCCCTTTGTCCCCATCCTGACCAGCAGCTGCTCCCTGAGCCCTGACCTTCCAGAGGAGATGTCAGCAGGGCCTGCTGCCCTGTATCCTCATGGCTGTGAGGGCTGTGGAGTCTGCCCCGGAGAGCAGAGCTCTCTGAAGAGGAAATAAATCAGAATATGCCCCAAGCCGTATAGTGTGGGGCACACAGGGGACAGTGTGGGGCAGTGGTTGTCTGGGTGCCTCAGAGACCTGACAGAGCTTGTGGGATGTGTCAGTGCATGGGGGTGTCTGATGGAGCAGTGGGGTTGCAGTGCTCACCTTTCACCTCAGAGTTTCTAAACTGATCTGTTTTCTTCTTCCTACAGACAATTTTAGGTACACGTGTGACATCTGTGGGAAAAAATATAAATACTACAGCTGCTTCCAAGAGCACAGAGACCTACATGCCGTGGATGGTGAGTAATGTTTTGACACTCAGACACCTGAACTAGGCTGAGAAGTCTCTGGGGAAGCAAACTGTGGTTCTGCAGGAGCGTGTGGCCCCTGGTGTGCAGGACATGGCCCTGCAGGGGTGGCCTGGCTTTGCCATGGAGGCACAGTCCACAGGATGGAGTTTGCTGTGCCTGATTCTCTCTGTGTGCACCAAAACAACGCCCTGTGCTGGGGCCTGGGCACCTTGCAGTCCTGTCTGCAGTGAGGTTCATGGTTAGGAGGGAGATCTGGGACTGAGTGCCTCAAGGTAAATGGTCAGCCTGATTATTTGCTGGGAAGGAGTTGGTTGCTTTTTTGGTTTCTGAATTTACAGATTTGTTCCCAATATACTTCTGTGTGAAGTATTCCAGATTTCAGAGTTGGGAAATGTTTCATTCTTGTTAATCACTGTGGTGGTGAACTGCTGAAGTTGTCAGTGGCCCTTACAGGCCAGTTGTTCCTCTGTGACTGTAGATGCGGCCTAGGCTGGTGACACTTGGACAGAAGCAGGCACCCCCTGCCAGAAGCAGTGTTTCTTTATTCTGCATTGGGGGAAATGAAGTATCAACATGCTGGCTTGCCCCCTGCTCACTGAACATCTAAAGCTCCTCACCTCAGAGCCCACAGATACTCCAGACCTCCCCTGGGTGTGCTGCCAGCCTGTCAGTACTGCTCCTCACTTGGCCAAGGAGAGTTCTAGAAGGAGGCTGCTGGGAGAGCAGCGGGTTTGACTGGCTGGGCTGTCTCAGAAAAGAGAGTGGTTTTTCACAATACATGGTTGTCCAAAAAATGGCTGTGTTTATGTGTGGGCATCTGAACGTGCTCTAAGGACAGCCAGTGATCTCCTGCAGGGCACCACTGCCAGCTCCCTTCCTCCTGTGGGGAGCCAGGAGGAATTAGTGGCACTGAGAGTCATTGTGAGGGGAACGTGGCTGCTTCAGTCAGAAATGTCTCAGGGAGCTCTGCCGAGGGCCACGAGAGGGCTTGGCAGTGGCTCCATGTGTGTGCAAGGAGTGTCCCAGCTCCTCCCTGGGGCTGGAGTGTTCGGCACACACAGGGGTGAGGCACCTGGACTTCAGCTGGGGCTGTATCAGGGGCAGAACAAAGGCCTTGAGCATCTGTGTGTAGTAGGGCTGGGCATGCTCAACCAGGTCCTGTGAGGATGCTGCTGGGAAGAGGAGGGACTGGGGCACAGAGCCTGGTTTGTTCCGTGGGGCTGAAGTATGCTGAAGCAGTATGTGAAATGCAGGAGGAAAGCAAGACCATTTAAGAGGATTTAATTTCTGTTTTGTTTCTTCCCCTCCTTCTTCTATTCTGTGTTAGTTTTTAGTGTGGAAGGGGCCCCAGAAAACCGGGCAGGTAAGCCGAGCTCCTTTGTGTGCTTTATTTCACAAACCTTTTTGAGCATTCAGTAGTTCAGACACAGCAGGTCGATTCTGAACTGGTAAGAGTCAAAGGAGTTTTGTCAGGGATTGCAGTGGGACAGGGAGCATCCTCTCTCCCTCCCCAGTGTCTACAGCCAGGAGGTTGATGCCCAGCCCTAGCAGATACCAGGCTTTTGTTGCACATACACTTGGTCAGGCTTGAGAAAATCAAAGCAGCAGGTGTATCATGTCTTTGGTGGTCTTGTAAACTGTTCAAGGCATAAAACAAAGTCTTCTTTAAGGTGGGTTGGGTTGTGATTTGTTGCTAGCTGTGCTGTTAGCTGGTACAAGTCCCAGGTCAGTATTTGTTGGGTGACTTGCCTGCAGACTGCATTGCCGTGCCCACTGGCAGCCAGTACAGCAGCATTAGAGGGGACATTCCCTGGAAGAAAATCAGGAAATATGGATCAGACTTTGCAATGTGTTCATTCAGTTTTTCTCTGAATTTTTTAAACATTAATACCCACAAGGCCTGTTAGTGGGCTGGGAGCAGAGGTGATTCTGGGGCACCTGAGGAGGAGGAGGAGGGACAAGTCAGACAGAGGGGTCACTGGTTTATAATTGCTGTCTTCCAATCCTGTTGCAGGTGGAAGTGTGATTACAGGTGCAGGAGCATTCAGTGCCCGTGCAGCTGTAGGAGGCAAAGCTGAGGTGTTGTCAGCTGTCCTCTGGCTCTGTTCTCTTGCAGACCCCTACGACCAGGCTGTCATCGCCGCCGACGAGGTGAAGGAGGAGGAGCCCGAACCCTTCCAGAAGATTGGGCCAAGTAAGAGTTCTTATGATTTCAAATAAAAGAGAAAGCACAGAGGGTCACAGCTGCCTTCAGCTGGAGTACCTCTGGGAAAAGCAGGAAGCACAGCCTCACAGAGGGGTTGGGATTTGGGTGCTCACAGATACGTTCAGGCTCAAAGGAGCATCAAACACCAACAGCCCTGGCCCTAAGAACTGCAGCTTTGTGATGTGTGCTGCTCAGGAGCTCTGCAAAGAGCAGGGAAGGGAGTTCAGGGGGAAAGCAGTCTGGCAGGGATGAGAGAGGGCTTGAAGGTGCACTGAGAGCTGGCAGGTGATTCATTCACACTGCCTTTGTGGTGGGTCCTCAAACAGAGCAGAGGGAAACAGAGGGAGCAGCAGGGTTTGCCAAAGCATTTCTCTGAATTGTCCATTTTGGAAACAATTGATTATCCGTGGGTTTTCCTTTGGGTTGCAGCTTGCTGCCAGTTCTGCACTCCCAGCACTGGCAGGAGGAGGAGGTGTCAGTGTGTGGTTACACCCCACTGTTTCCAGTATCCCCAAAGCAGGAATGAGCACAGTTAGCTCCAGAAAAGCCCCTTCTCCTTCAAGAGAACTCCACAACCCCAATATAAAAATTCCCTAATACTTGAACTTGACTGCTTGTGTCCTGGTTTGACTGTTCCTGTTGTCCACACATCGCAGACTTTCTGTTACCAGAGGAGAGAACTGTGTCATCTGTAATACAGACTTTAGAGCTGGATCCTCTCCCTTGTTTTGCACATTTGCTTGCTGTAATTTTTGGGGTAATCTTCTGCAGCTTGTTCAGTTCTATTGGACTTTTTATGCATGGTCCATCCCTCTGTCTAGAACTGTTTCCTTTCTTGGGAAAAGGATGTGTGGATTACAGGGCAGCCGAGTTCTCTGGAAATAATCAAGAAACTGGGGGTTGTGTGAGAGGGTTGTGCCCTCCTTCCTGACCTTTGTCCTTGTTCCTTTGACAGAGACTGGCAATTACACCTGTGAGTTCTGTGGCAAGCAGTACAAGTACTACACTCCCTACCAGGAGCACGTGGCTCTGCACGCCCCCATCAGTGAGTATCTGCTGCAGGGCTGGCACCTCCAGGGCTGTGGGGAGCTCCAGGCTGCCAGGAGAGCCTTCACTCCTGGGGATCCTTCCCTGGAGCTGTGGGATTGCAGCAGGCAGGGCGTGGATCGTGTGCTGACCAGGGCACTGTAAAGCTGAGCTGGGATCCCCTCTTCAGGGACACTGTTGGGCCTGGAATGTCACTGAGCTCCTACCCCAGCCCAGCATTTCCACACGTGTTCCATGTGGGATTGGTGGTTTAGGCTCTTGTTTAACTGAAGGGATGCACTACATTTTTAGACTCCCCTAAATAATAACTGAACGTACGTGTTAGGGAAGAAGCATCTTTCTTGTGAGCTTCTGGGAAATTATTTCAAGCAGGGAGTTAAAACTGGGTTTCAAAATCATGTAAATGACCTCAGCAGCTTCCTACTAAATCACAGTCAATAAAGGATTTATTTCAGGGAGCTCAGGACAAGGCAGGTGTCAGCAAACTGCACAGCACTGTGCTCTGCACTGCCCAGACAGAGGGGAGGCTTTAACAAGCATTTCAGTGTAACTCAGTGCAGAATTTCACTGAACTGGTTGAGAGAAATTTTTGCTACGTGCTGGATTTGAATACTTTAAAAGTGTGCAGAGAAGTTCTTTCCAGCTGAACTTCTGCTCCTTTCCCAGCTCTGCCCTGAGCTTTGCTGAGTGCCCGGGTGTGTCCTGCTCCAGGATTTGGGATGATGGAGAGCAGGGACGAGCTGAGCTCATCAGCCTTCAGCTGCAGCCGGCAGGGGGCGCGTCCACCCCAAAATCCCCTGGAATCGGGTTTTTAAGGGATTATAATGAGGCACCCTTGGGTTTATGGGAACGTGGTCCACCAGACTGTCACTTTTAAGGTTTGGTGGCTCTTGACACCTGCCACGCAGGTTCTCTGAAGCTTGGATGTGGATCAGGATCATGGTGGAAGATGCAGGGCAGAAAATATGTGTCCAACACCATCATCACAAAGTTCATCTTGTTATTTGCTGAAGGAACTGCCCCAGTGCTTATGGTTGCACACATCACAGTTACTCCTAGGGTTCCCTGCCCCTGGAAGCTCCACCTCTTCACTGAGGTGTTTTCAGCCCTCAGCAAAGCCACTGGTGACCAGCAGTGGGTCCATCTCCTGCCACAGACGGGCCCTTGGACACCAGGGCTCTGGGGTCTGTGCTCCCCCTGCAGAGAGCTCAGGAGCAGTGTGCTGGGAGCACTGGGGCTTTGCTCAGCTGGAGCCAATTCTGACCTTCCCAGTGCTTCCCATTCCAAGGGGATTTATTGCCACTGATGCCCTTTCACCTTCCCAGCCATTTGCAGTAACGCTGAGCTGCTGGCTCCAGCCCAGGCTGTCCAGCAGAAAGGAAGCCCCAGCTGTGTTTCTCTGGGAGGGGTGTGCCTGCAGTGAGCCCTTCAGCTCCAGTGGCCCCCACAGGCCCTGCCCCTCTCCTGGCAGGGGCAGCTCAGGCTCTGTGTGGCTCCTGGGAGCCAGCTCTGGAGGAGGAGGCATGTTCTGAGTGCTGGGCTGGAAGCCATTCTTGCACCATGGTTTCTGCAGTGAATGAAAAGAAGCTGCCCCTGCTGCAGGCTGGATCAGCATCCCTGAGCTGTGCAGATGGGTTTCCAGTCCTTTCAAGTATCTTTAACTATGAGGACACTTAAGATCAGATCAAGATAGTATTTTCATAAGGTTTAACCCCCTCCCCATAAACTTTTCTTTTTCCTTTTTTTTTTTAACCTTTTTTTTTTCCTCTCCTAGTTCCCCTGACCAGTAAGATTTATGATTTACAATGACAAACCACTAACCCTGATGAGGATACAGGAGAGGGCACGATGAGCTCCCAAGGCAGGCTGGCCAGTCCATCCTCCCACCTTTCTGCTGCTCAGAGTCTGCTCTTCCCAAAATCCAAGGTCCTGTGAGGCAGCTGTGAACACCTGACTTTTGAAAAGCACAGCTGGTTTTCCTTGGGTCCTTGCAGTCAGGAGAAGTAACGCTGAGACTTTACCCTGTGTCTTTACCCTGGTCTCATTCTTCTGCTTATAAGGCAAATGCTGAAAATTTAGTCATAATGGGAACGGGTGAGGAAACCCCTTCAGCATCACCAGTTCTGGTTTCTGGGTCTCTGCTTGAGTGCAAGCTTCCCTTCCAGAGCCTGTGTTTCTGGTTCTCTGTCATAATGGATAAAAATTCATTGGAAATGGGCTAAAACAAGGAAGGATATCCTGCAGCTTCAATAGGATCTTGGAGGATAACTTCTGGTCAGTGCTGCTGGATAGCTGCTGTCTGGAAAAGAGCTCTGCTGTGGAGTTCCCTGGAATTGTTAATGCCAAATGTCTCCTTCAAAAATGCCTTTTTTGAGTGAGGAGTAGGGGCTTTTTCATAAGATTAGAACTGGGCTATGACTCTTTAAAAATAATATTCTTATACTCTTTCTGTCAACGTATTCACTCTTTCGAAGAAGGCTGTCAGAGGCTGTTTCCAAAAAAAAAAAAAGTGGATTGTAGGCACATTCATTGTCCCAGTTTTAGAAACATTTCTGAATGGAGATTGATGGGGGAGGGTCAGAGATGTTTCTGTCCTCCTTCAGGCTCTGGCTGCTCTGAAAGATGGAACTGATTGAGCCACGTTTGCTGGGGCTGGGCTTTTCGGGTTGCTCAGAAGGATGGAGAGAGACTGTTTAGGGCATGAGGTGACAGAACAGGGGAAATGGCTTCACAGTGTCACAGGATGGGGTTAGATGGGATTTTGAGAAGAAATTCCTAATATCCAGTTAGGAATTGGGTGGTGAGGCCCTGGCACTCTGGGCCCTGTGCCCAGAGAAGCTGTGGCTGCCCCTGGATCCCTGCAGTGTCCAAGGCCAGGCTGGACAGGGTTTGGAGCAGCCTGGGACAGTGGGAGGTGTCCCTGCCCATGGCAGGGGGTTTAACAAGATGATCTTTAAGGTCCCTTCCAACCCAAAGCAATCTGAGATTCTGTGACTCTTGAGTTTGCACCACTGTGATCTCTGGACTGCCTGGAGGAACCCATTCTCTAGGATTGGCTTGATTGAATTGCACACAGATATGCTTTAGAGAGACATCTAACCTTGCTTTTGAGTGACAGAAAATACAGCAATCTCATAAGGTAATTATTTTGATGAATTATTGCCTCCTCTGAATTAAGACTAAAATTAGCCAGCTGTAGCTTTCAGGCACTGGGTCCTATTTATAACCTTGTCAGCTCAGTGAAGGAAGACTCAGTTACCAGGTTTCTGTCCTTTCCAGACCTGGCAGAGCCTGCTCTCCAGTCCCTGGTTAAATCAAAGGAGTGACTTGTGTTTCCATTGTAAGATCTGCTGAACTACAGGCTGAACAGTTTTTTCCCAGTGAGCTATTAGCTTCTCCAGAGTGCTGGAACTGATATTCCTTTGTCTGTCTTGCATTGCTGGCTCCGACTCTCTCTGCCTAGTGTCAGATGGAGCAGCCTTCTCTGTGGGGTCTCAATTTGAAGACGTACTGTTTGTTTAATTTGGGAGGAAGAAGAAGAAATTTTGGAGGTCATCATAGCATTGAGACTTTAATCTTCAGGTCCCAGAGCAGTATCAGGGCTGCAGAGGCTGTGCAGTGATGCTCTTTGTGTGTGGCACTGAAGAGCTGCTGATGGCTGTTTCTCATGGCATTGCTGGGGAATAAAGCAGCCATTGCTGGGAATGGCCCTCGTGGGAAGCAGAGGATCCACAAGCAGGAAATTTTCATATCTGACTACATTTTTGCTGGCAGTTTGGCAGCAGCTGGAGGAGGATTATCCATGGAGATTGAAAGGAAGTATAGAGAGCAAAACAAGCCTCCTGCCTATTTATCTGGCCAGAGCCCAAGCAGAGGAGAAGTATCCTGACGACCTAAACTGTGAGAAAACCAGTGCCTGATCTCCTGCAGAACTGCACTGATGTGGGGAAATGTCAGCTTTGTGTCAGAGCAAGTGAATCAAACCCCTGGAATTACAACCCCCTCTGAGTGTACACACCCCCAGCCCCCAGTGCTGCTGATGAGGATGAGAGGCACTCACAGTCAGGGTTTGTAAGGGCTCCTGGGGTTTTGGAAATGAGCATCCAGTCCCAGCCTGGGGGACTTCTCTCCTGCCCTGTCCCAGAGTCAGGCTGTGGTGCTGCCGTGGCATTCCCCTGAGAGCTGCTCAGGGTGGATGAGTATTTCTCAGTCACACTCTGTAGGATGGGCTGGTGTCCCTCCACCTTTGGGCATCCCACAGTAGAAATCCCTCTAGAAATCACTGGTAGGGAGCTGGGGCTGTGGGTTATGTGAACATTCTTTGTTAGTGATTCCTCGTGACAGGTGGTTGGAGTGGGGCTGGGGCTTCAGGACCAACATCCAGATTTCCATAGAAGAGGCCCCTTGGGAGTGAAGGGGGTTCTTAGACAGTTTCTCTATTTTTGTAATGGTTTATTTAATCCATGTGGCCCAGACGAAGGGCTGTCCTCCTGAAGGTGCTTCAGATGACTTTTGGCATTGAAAATTCCTGGTGATCCTCACTGTGTGTTACAGAGACCAAAATACAGATGCATTCAAAGAGCATATCCCAGTAATACTCAGAATTGCTCCACGTGTCCCCAGTCTGGAGATGGGACCAAAGGCCTTTAGTCCCTCTGCCTCCTAGTCCCATTCCACTCCCAACAGAGCCCTTTCCTTTGTATTTGGTTGAAGAGACAAGGAATAGTAGCTGGAGATCACTAGGATTTATTCAAGGCTCAGGAAACAAAGATGTGAACTTCTCCCTGCTCAGAGCTCTGAGCAGTTTAGAAACCTGCTCCCAAAGATCAGTCCATAGGAACGGAGGCCAGAGCTGCGGGTGCCCCCGGCCAGGCCGTGGCCATCACGCCGTGCTCCTAGATGGATGGGGTGATGCCTGCTGCAGGAGGAGTGGGGTGGTCACGGGGCAGTTAAAGGTGTGGAAGGGAACTCAGCAGCTCCCCCAGTGTCCCCCCGGGTGCGGGGGGAGCCCAGCTCTGTCCCTCGGGCTCGGAGGCTCCGCAGCGGCTCCGTGCAGGGATGGAGAGCGTGGCTGTCAGACAGCAGCTCCAGCAGGCCCCGCTCTGGGAGCTCCCTGCCCGTGCAGGCACTAGTTCTGAGTGTTCATATCCAGAGTTCTCTCGATCTCCACTCTTCGTGGCAGTGAAGACACAGACGAGCCAGTCCAGCAAAAAGTCTCCGGCGTCCATAAACCGCTGCTCCACGCTGCTGCACCGCAGCCCCTCCGGGGTCCCGCCCGCCTCCCAGTCCCAGATGTTCCGCGCTCCCAACTCCGGATCCCCAGGAAGCAAGGCCATCACAGGTACCACCTGCCTTTCTACCATCACCTTTCTGAACTGCTCGGTGGCCAATCCTGCCCTGGCTAGGCTTCTGACCCTTCCTGGCCTGCTCCATCTGTGGCTGTCCCAGAAAAGCTGCTCCCAGGAGCAGCGGAGGGGGTTGGATCCTTTATAACCCCATGCCAGTGACAAGGTGGTTTTGTTAAACATCATGGCAACCACAAGGTACAAAAGACCCTGTTTCAAATCCTGGTGTCACAAACTGAGGAGAGCTTCCTGACAAGGATTGGTGTAATGGCTTGCCAGGAATGGGGGCTTTTGCATGGTTTTCAGCACTGTTTGGCATTTGGTGTTTGTTTCTCTCAAGGTGATGTTTTCAGGGCTAGGCCTGTGCCCTTGGCAGTGAAATGGAGTACAGGTGTTTTCACAGTGCTCCATTCCCCACAGGAACCTCCGAGAAATAAACAGCAAAATCAGTGAATCAGTGCTATAGAACCATTACTGAGGTGCTAGAAAATGATCCTCCCATTGTCCCAGTTTCCTCCTTCCAAACAAGATCAAACCTAAAAAATTAAAAAAAGAAAGCCAAGACTATTGAAAAAGAACAGTTAATAAATAGGATGTGAGACACTAGAGTGCCATGTGCAGTCTGTGGGATGGGTGGATAGAGATCCCATCTGGGTGCAGAAGTAGGGCTGGTCCATCAGGTGGTGCTTAAACACCCCCAGAATGTCTGGTGTGGACAGATGCTGAGTACAAGAGGTGGCCGTGGTGGGAGAGGCCATGGGTGCTGAACAAGGATGGGTTTTGTTGGGTGACACACATCCACAGCTGCCAAGGACTTGGTCTGTACAGATAATTTTACTTCACATTCAAAAGGTTCCGATACAAGGAGAGAGAGCAGAGTGAGCTGCCCTCGCAGTGTGGGAAGGGCACAGTCAGACCAAGCAGATGCATTAAACCAGATTTTTCTTACTGCCAGACTTGCGGAAGGTTTTGGGGGGGCCAAGCCAAGGGATGAAGGCAAAACCACCATGCAAATTCCTTACAAATGTCTTTGGAGACCTCCAGCTCACTTCCACTTGTGACATAAGCCAGGACTTGAACCTGGGTCTCTTGGGAGGGGTGGGTTGACCCAAACCATTTTGTCACCATCTGATTTTCCTGTTATTTAATGCCTCTCATTCCTGTTATTTATCTGTCAAGTGGCATGGATAGATAATGTCTCCAGTTCCTTTTCAGCCCTGTTTTATGTGTTTCTGTTTCAGCTGATTTGGTTACCAAGTTTGCTTGTTCTCCTGAATTTTAGGAGCCAGGAGTGTAGTTGATTGAGCGTTTGAGAAGCCCGCTCAGGACTTGGAAGGGTCCACTGAGGACTGGCTGGGCCAAAATCCATGGGCTGGGCTCTTCCTGCAGTTCAGGTGTCTGGTAGCCCCAAAGCCCACGTGTGTGAGCCACGCTGCAGCCCTGGGAGCCAAGTCCTGACAGCAGTGTGACCACTCCAGTGGTCTGCAGGAATGAAATCATGACCTGGCACCAGTTTTCAGGTGTTCCCATCACTCCTGAGTGAAAGACTTCTGCCCCAGCCCTGCCCAGTGTGCAGGGTGAGCCCACATGAGCCCCTCGGGTGACAGTGAATGAGCGTGCAGGGCAAGGCTCTGCTCAGCACAGGCCACACACATTGCTTTGGCCAGTTCATATCTTTTTAATCTCTAGTTTGTCCTTTGAGTCACTGCAGTAAATCCATTTGCCCAGATACTACAAAGCCACTGAAGTGAGACAGGACCTGCTTGCACTGTTGAGCTTGTGCTGAGCTTGAGCAGGTGGGAGGCCCCTGAGCTGTGCTGGGCAGCGATGGCTCAGGACACTGTGGCCACTGCCAGGGGCAGGAACCACCTGTGCCCACTGGAGGAGGCATCCCAGTACGGGAAGGGGAGCTTACTGGGAAGCTGCCCAGTGCCAGGAGCAGGGCCTGCTGCTCTGGGAACAAGGGCACTGCTGGGAAGCACAGAGCCACAGGATCTTCCACAGCTGTTCCAGACATGGTGGGCAGGCCCCGAGACAACCCTTGAGGCCTCTGCTTCAGCATTCCCAGGAGGATGTTCAGGGAGGGAATGCAGGTGGCTGGGAAGCACAAGGAAAGCTGGCACAGTGCTTCTGTAGGTGACACCTTGCTGTGGTGATGAGGTCCCAGCTCAGTCTCAGACTGGTCACCTGTGCTCCCAGGCTTTAAGGGCTGCTTGTTCCCTTAAGGAAGAGTAAGATACGGGTTGGGTTTTTTTGCAGGGGAGGAAGCCATGACCTTTCTGGTTCAGTCAGGACTGGTGTTCATGGGCTCCCTAAGAGCCAATCCAGGCCACCTCAGCCAGAAGGCATTCAAGAAAAATACCCACCTGTTATCCCTTCACTGAATCTGGCCCATTTGCCTCCAAAATGAGGTATTTGACCTTTCTGCTGTATTCAGGATCTGTGATGATGTGGCACAGGAGCACATCTTGCCTCCTGTCTGCCCGGTTCTGCATCCAGTGTTGACCAGTCACCATCCCTGCTTTGTTCTCCACCCAGCAGAAAGTGCTTTCAGCAGAAGAGTGGAGGGCAAAGCGCAAAACAACTTTGAAGAAACAAACAGCAATTCCCAGAACTCCAGTGGTAAGTGTGGCCACCCCTTCTGTGTTCCTCTCCAAGCAGGATTCAGCTGTGCTCAGGGAATGTTGATGTGTTTTGGGGTGCATTGTCGAAGCTCACAGGCAGCCAGCCCTCCTGGGGCAGTGCCTTATTCTCCCTCCTGCCCAGGATCCTGGCACTCCAGCCCTGTCAGACAGGTGCTGTGGGAATCCTGCTGGCAAGGACCAGCTACTTCAGCATAGACTTTTCAGAGGGGAGCCAAGATGTGGAGAAAGGATGGCTGGAGACCCAGCAGTGCCTGTGCTGTGTGTGTGTCTCAGGGCAGTCCTGGTGGAGCAAAGACATTTGCAGCCAGCAGAAGTGTGAGGACTGTTTGAGAACAGCAGTTTGCAGGTCACAGTGATGCTGAGTGTGACAGTTTATTTAAGTGTCACTGTAGCCAGTGTCCAGCTGTTTGTGGAGTCACTGCCTGGAGGTCACAGTGAACCAGATGTGTGAATGTGGGACCAAAATACATGTGCTAGAAGGAATGAAAATCCCCTCCACTTGTGCAGTTTCCTTGCAATGTTAATTCCAAGTGGTAGTAACTGAACATAACCACTGGCCTGGACAATTCTGTTCAGATCCACCACCTGTGGAGATTTCTGTTCAAGGTTTTTATCCTGCCTGTGTATTGCCCAGCCTTCCAGTGGGCCTCTACCCTTCCTTGTGCTCCCTAATCGGAGCAAAAGTGACAGGGCAGGTGAAAGGTAATTTTGGCATCTTGCTGTAGAGATAAATAAAGTGCCAGCAGAAAAGCCTGGCCTCCCTCCATTCCCCATCCAAGAGAAGCAGATTATGTGGTGTTGGAACTGCCCCTGGCTGGAATGCCCAGGTAAGGGGTGGGATATCCCCCTGGAGCAGGTTACTCAGTGTCTGTTGGGGGTTTTGTCTGCCTCAGAAGCAAGTAAGGGGCTTTTGGAACCATGTGGAAAAGCAGTGATGTGGAAAACCCACATGTGGTAGCAGAGTGGGTGATGGGGAATGGGGAAAAAAGTTGTTTGTTGCTAAAATACTGCGTGTTGTGTTTTGGGGAACAACCCTGTACTAACCCATCATTCACCACAATTGCAGCTGGTCATTCGGGGACAGAAAAACCTAAAGAAAAGAGGTGTAAGCAGAACCCATCAGGTGAGCTTGTCTCTGTTTCAGGCCCTTGTACTCCTTAGTCCTGTTCCTGCTGGGCACTCAGGAGTCCTTGGGGCTGCCCAGGCCCTGCTCAGACACGGTTCAAGGCCCTGTAGTCACTGACTGCCAGAGTTCCCAGCCTGGGGTGCAGCCCTGGATGTGGCCCTTGCCTCTCAGCAGCTGTGTCTTGTCTTCTGTGGGTGCTGTCAGTGTTTTGAAGGGTTTCAAAGCCTTTAGGTGCACATCTGTAAATGCCAACACACCACATGGGGCCCTGACTCCTCTGGAGCCCTTGGAAAGCAGCAGCCTGAGATTGTACCTTTTTAATCCTGTCAAACCCTGTACAGCCAACAAAGGAAGGGCAGAAATATCTTCCTTCCTATCAGACAGCTCCTTCCTGAAGCCAAGAAAGCTGCATTGTGAAACCTGCTGGCTGCTCTTGTCAGGTTTAGCAGGAGGGGGATGAACCTGCAGCATGGGAGGGGGCCCAGGAAGCACTGACAGGGAACACACCAGGAGTGGCTGTACTCAGCAGTCCAAGGGTTCACTTCTCTCTGAGCTGTTAAATACTGCCCCACTGTTGCTGTGACACATCTCCAGGCTCTCCCTGCCATCTCCTTGTACCAGCTCACATCACACTCATCCTCCTCAGCCTGTTTCTGCCTGGACTGTAACATTTAAACCACGGGTGAAAGCTCACAGCAAAAACCAAAACAAAGCCAGAAATTTTTACAAGCTGAGTAGCAGGTTTCATGTGATTTGCTCATCTTGTCTCCCTGTAAGGAGTGTTTCTGTCTGCACCACGTGTAGTGTCAGTGTATTTCAGTGGCTCAGTGGAGGGCCTGGCAGGCTGCAGGGGAGTTACAGGGTACTCACCTAGACCTTTGTGTGAGCCAGGAACCCTGAGGAGCTCAAGTGAGCTGCCCAGGACTGGTTTGAGGGGAGTTGGGCTCTGGTTGGAAGCAGTTCTTTTCTGCATTAAGCAGCTGAAATGCTCCTTAAATCCATGCTGGTGCTTGCGGATGTATAAACTTCTTCCCTTTTTCCTTCCTTTATCTGTCCTGCATCCTCTTTTCTTCCCCTGCCCTGTTTTCCTCCTTTGGCTCCATTTTTGTGCTGCTTCCTTTGTGTCCCACTCAGTGCTCTTTTCCAGCCCTTGCACCAAGCCATTTCTCCTTTTATTCCTTCTGGTTCTCAGGAGTCCCAATGGCCTCACTGACAGCAGCCTGGGTGAGCATCCCCAGTCCCTGTGAGTGTCCCTGGTGTCAGAGAGGCCCTGGAGGGCTCTGTGTGCTCAGGTGTCCAGCAGAGCTCTCTCTAGCTGCCTTTTGGAAGAGCTGACATGTCTGTGCCTCCCCGTGTTCCTCCTTGCCATGGCAGTGTCTCAGTGGGTGGGACAAACACCGTGTGGCTCCGTGTCACACGTGGGATGGCAGCTCTTGGTAATTCTGGCACCGTTGGCTCGTCCTCTCTCGGGTTGCAGCCAGCAGATCTCTCCCAGGCGGGGAAGCAGGTGGTGATCATGCAGCAGGGAGTGACAGAAGGACGGACACTTCCGTCCTCCCACTCCCATCTGCTGTTTGCTTGTCACCAAACTGCTGCTGTAAGGAACAGTCACCAGCTTGGGGAGGTAAATGTAGGTCCCAGCTGAGCAGCCAAGAGCTGTGTGCCTTGGCCTTGTTAAATGCTTGATGGCTCTTGCTCTCTGTGGATGTGAGTTGTGTGTCACAGGCTCGGATACAGAGATATCAAAGAGAGCAGCAGGAGTTTTTTAGGCCACCCAGCTGGGGACATTCTGCTCTTTCCCTGTGTCAGCGTCCTGATTGCAGTGGCACAGACCCTTGGGTGTCTGGAGTGAGGGGCAGGACAGGCAGAGCAGGGAGGACAGCAACTAAAGCCACCTAAAATCCACTGGGGTGCAGTGCTGGAGGGATCCTGAGTGGGAATAAGAATGGAACTAGAATGGAAAACGTTGGATTTCAGATGTCTCTTCCCTGTGCACAACCCCAGTCCTTGTCACAGTGAATGCAGGTACCTGGCATCCTTACCTGTGTCACCTGCCATCCTTATCTGTGTCACCTGGCATCCTTATCTGTGTCACCTGCCCGTGAAACAGCAGCTCCTGGCAAACCCTGCTTTGGGGCTGACTGGAACCCCAGGTTTGTCTCCTCCCAGCAGGGTGGGATGGACACAGGGAGTGGGTGAAGGACTCGAGCTGTTGTCCACGTTATGATTGGAGAGTGTCCTTTGTACTCATTGACAGGGTCTCCACAGCCACTTGAACTTGCTTTTGATGAAACCTGGAAGTTTCACAGTGCTTTAAGAATAGCATCCTGCTAAAATGTCCCAATTGCTTCCTTGTGCTGCCTGGGGAGCACAGGCAGCAGAGGTCCCAAGGCACGTGGGGCTTCTGTTCATCCCCTGCTGGACTAAGGGAGGTCCAGAAGGCAATGTCATGGCCTGATCCTGGAGCATGGAACTGGCTCACTGGGAGGAACAGCAGCTGTTATTCCTGAGGGTGCCATAAAGCTGCTCTCAAGGGAACCCTCCCTGGTGGGGGTTGTTCTGCCGAGTCTTGACACACACTGGGGTTTTCTGGTCTAAATTCTCCAGAGGCCACACACTATTCCAAGGCTGGCTTGTGCAGTGTAAAAGGCAGCGACGATCAGCCTGAGCAGGGGCAGGAAATCCCCAGAAAGGGGCTGAGCTGGGTGTTGTGTTCCACGGTGAAGGTCACTGCCTTCCTTTCCATCCCTGGGTGGTTGGAGAGGAGCCTTTGGCTGGGGCTGGGCCCTGCTCTGGTGCCCTCTGTACCCACAGGGCTTTGGGATCTCCCCGGGGTCTCTGGTGCCCTCTGTACCCACAGGGCTTTGGGATCTCCTCGGGGTCTCTGGTGCCCTCTGTACCCCCAGGGCTTTGGGATCTCCCCGGGGTCTCTGGTGCCCTCTGTACCCACAGGGCTTTGGGATCTCCCTGGGGTCTCTAGTGCCCTCTGTACCCACAGGGCTCCCAGGCTTTGGGATCTCTGTGGGGTCTCTGGTGCCCTCTGTACCCACAGGGCTTTGGGATCTCCTTGGGGTCTCTGGTGCCCTCTGTACCCACAGGGCTTTGGGATCTCCTTGGGGTCTCTGGTGCCCTCTGTTACCCCCAGGGCTCCCAGGCTTTGGGATCTCCCCGGGGTGTCCCTTCTCTGCCTCCAGACAGGGACAATGACCTTCCCCAGGGACAAGAACCATCTCTCACTCAGGTGTTCACAGCCTAATGCAGCTCCAGCCGTTGTTCTGGGCACTGTGGGTGGCTCCTTTGTGAAATGGAGGCCGAGAGGGATTAAGGAAACTGTGAGAATCCAAGAAGTAAAATAAAAGCAAAAAAAGGAGAAAAAAAGCTCTTTGGTTTTGACACCTTCGAATACAGCCATCAAAGGGGAAATTTAATTGAAATTGTCAGTGTTTGTTGAAGTCTGAACTTGCTCAATGTTACGAGTGTGAAAGAGAACAGTTAAAATTATGTAGGGAATTGGGAAATATTTTGAACTTTCGAGGTTGATTTAAGCTGTATAAATACATCTCAATTTCATCTGCTGCTTTAGGGAACTATTACTGTCAGAACTTCCAGTGCAACAAATTTTAGCATTTACAGTTTTTAAAATGTCAACGCTTTTCATTCCTATTTACACAGGGAAGCTTTGCTTTCCAGCACTGTTTATTCCAGACTGGGGACAGGGTCAATGGAAATGTCTCCTTTTTTTGAATCCGTTCGTGCCAAGCTGAGATGAGATTGAGACCAAAAACATTTGATTTCCTGTATTTGATTTAGAGTAAAAATTCCTGGAAAAGCCTGACAATCTCCAGTTGTCAGGATTTAAAGGACACGGGACTAGATTTTTAACATGGATGGCTGGATTTTCAGAAATCTCAAGCTTTCTTCCCTGGTGTGGCTATACGATCCCTTCTGCTCATCCTCTGCAGTCCAGTCATTATATAACCCATCTGGGGGGATTTCTGCTGGAAAGACAGGACTTTTAGGATAGGATTTTTGGTGGATGAGTGCAGGTTTGGTGTTTGGGGCATGATAATTCTTGATTAGTGATCGCAGTGTGACATTAGCACAGGCAGCCCCTGTGCCTCTGCCTCCTGAGGTGCACCCAGCTGCCCCTCAGGCTCTGTCAGCACAAACACAGCTCCCACCAACAATCATCTGGTAATTCTCTTTCTCATCTGTGCTTGGTGTGTGACTGCCACCAGTCTCCGTGGAGTTGGGAGAGCCGAGGGCCAAGTTTGAGGAGTGAGGAAAAGGGGAAGGGGGAGTTGTTCTGGGAGCTCCCACTTCGTGCAACACAGTTGCACAAATAGACAGAGCTGCATTTTCAAAGCTGCCTGAAGCTCTGTGCCCAGAAGGAAGGGCAGCAGCTGAGGGCAGTTCTCACTGGGAGAGTGAGAGTCACACAGGGAGAGGAGCAGTTAGGGAAGTGTCACTTTGCTTGGTTGCATAAATAAGTCTCTGTGTCCACTGGGCATTGGTGTGCAGTTGAGGTTTCTTGGAATGAACTGTTTATTTCTGGTGCCACATTCATTTAAGCAGTTCCAGACTTCTCATGTTGAACAGGCAACTTGCAGACAGGAAGAAATATATCTGGGTTGAAAGAAGCACTCAGCAGCCAGTCTCTGTGGAGGATGTCCTGCCGATCACTGCAGAGCCCTGGGACAGGGGGAAGAATTGAGGCAATCCATGTGAAAGCATCGAGGCAAGGAGCACTCAGCAGAACTGGGACACAGCCAGGGGTAGGACTGGGGGTTGCAGGCTGCAAGCACAGACACTGGGCAGCCAGCATCCAGGCCTCTGTTCCTCTCAGGCACACCTTACAGAGAGGCAGGGCAAGGTGTGCTGCACAGGAAATGTGCATTCTCAGCCTGCAGTAACTGCACTGCTCAGGAACTCTCTCCTTTGGCATCCAGGGAGAGTGAAACACCCTGGTTTTCCTTCCCAGCTTCAGTTTAAAGAAGCTGCATGGTGAAACTGGGAATTTGCATCTGGAGCACCAAAGAGAGCCTTTGTAAAGGGTTTTCTTGCCCTCGTGGCTTTTCTCTGCTGGCCTCCCCCCTTGTTTCCTTTGCTGTAGCACTGGGTGTGTGTTAAAGTCTCTGGACGTTTCAAATTGGACAGGAAAGATGCAGAACCCTGGGCACGAGAAATTGAGCGAGGGAGACAAAAGTCACAGCTGGGCATTTTGGATTTTGTGGTAAATGGAGCTCCCATCCTGCCCTGGATAACTCTGGAAGTGTGGAGCAGGGATAAGGAGCAGGGAGCAGATAGGCAGAGCTGTGTAGAATGCAGCGAGGTCTCTGCCAGTCTCAATATTTAAATCTCTTTCTTTTTTGCAGAAACCGCAAGTCCCCTGATTTCAAATCCTTTCCCGCTTTTACAAAGTAAGTGTGATGGATGTCTGTGGTGCAAAAGGCAGGGACTGCCCTCCTGCAGCCCTGCTGCCCTGCCCTCTGAGCAATTTTCATCAATAAATGGATTTTTATTAGGAGTCCAGGTGTCAAAGAATAAAATGCCTCACTTCTGTGGCCCTGGTGCCAGATTTAAACACAACAGCAATCCTCCAGGGTGTTTCTGTGCAGTCTGGGGCTGCCAAATGGCTGCATATCCGGTCTTCAGGGAGTGTTTTGTGAATGTGTTCTGAGACCAAGATTTGAAAATGAACCCATATTTAAATGAACCCACATTTACACACAGAGAAACTTGTCTCAGCTCAGTAACACCTGTGCAGAGCCTGGGAGCATGGGTGAGAAACAGGGAAGGAAAGCAGGTCTGGGGTGGGTGCCCAGGTGGGGTCTGCAGGAGGCTCTGCCCTGTGGCCTTGGTGCTTTCGGCAGGTGGAGCCTCTTCCTTTGCCTCCCAGGGTGTTTGGTTCCTGCTCAGCTTGCGTTGGGATTTTAGGGTGATTTTCAGTCTGGGCCAGCCCCGAGTGCTGCACCCTGAGCAGGACCACAGGGAGGAGGACAGGTTCTTCCCCCTCTCACAAACCTGAGAGGGAAGCAAGGGCTTTGCTGAGAACACGAGTTCATGTGGGAAGAGAAATCCAATTAATGCCAAGCTGTTTGACAAGGGTGGTGAATTTGGGACTCCCTTTTCCAAACATGCTCCAGAGCACCTTGTTACCTCTTACTGTCCAAGCTGGCTGGAGGTGTTCTGTTCTCAAGAAGTTCTGTTTTCAAGAAACTTCCACTGATTTTGGGGTGTGCTGGTGTTTTTGTACGAGCCTGCTGCTGGTTCTCCTGCCTTGCCTCATGGGTTTGTGTCGAAGGGAAGGTGCAGTTATGCTGTTAGCGAAGCTAAAGCCAATGGAAACATTGGGTGGAAACACTGAGAAGTTTTCCTCGCAGTTGTTCTGCATTTGTTTTTCACCAAGATGTGGACAGAAGTGTTGAAATGCGGGGCTTTTGTGCTGAGGAAGGAGCAGCCTGGGGCTGTCCCTGCTGAGCCATGGTGACACCCTGCCGTGTGTCTGTCACTGCTCAGGCACCTCGGGGCCCTTGCTGCTGAAACTTTCTGTCAAAGCTCTCGGCTCCTGTTCACTCCTGGCTTCAGACCAGGCTCTGCTATTTTCCCTGGCTTAGATGTGGCAACGAGAGTTAACATGGGAATTAGAGTGATTTATTTAACCTAAGCACAGGCACTGGTTTTCCTCTGCCTTGGCTCACACAGCTGCTGCCTCGCTCTGGGGCCTTGCTCATTGGGTAAAGCACTAATAAAAGTGTCTAATTATAGCCTTGGGGAAAGATGTTTTAAATGGTGCAGCCAGATGTGAGCGTTAGTTCTGTGCGACTCAGGACACTGAAGAGGCTTCAACAGCTGCTGGTTGAAACCTGCTCTCAGAAAACACCTCCACGAGCACAGGGGGCTGGTGTGGGCAGCACAGGGGGCCCTTTGCTGGGCTCGGCCCACCTGAGAGAGAACAGATCCCTGTGGATGCATAAACCTAAGCCTAAGTAAGGAAGAGCTGAAATTCCCCAGGGGAAGGACGAGCAGAAGTCCTGCAGTGGTGGGGGGCTGTGCTCCCAGGCACAGGTGTGGCTCAGATGGGTGTGCAGAGCAGTTTTGACAACTTTTCAAGTTCAAGTTACAGGAGAAATCAAAGGGAGGAGGATTTACTCTCTGTTACCAGCCCAGGTGAGCAGTTCTTTTCCAGCAATGACTTTGTCCTGGTTTGGGATACAGATTGCCTCTTCCTTCTCTCCACCCTGCAGATCCCTCTTCCTCTTGTAGCTCTTCCAGCCAGCCTGACTGTTCCCAGCTCTGCACTGTGGAGCGTGAGGGGCTCAGGAGCTGAAAGCTCAGAAGTGTGAGGGTTGAGAGGGCTCTGGGAAGTAAAGTGAGCTCATTCATTCCCACAGGGATTCTGCACATCCTCCCATGCATCCCTTCCCTTGGTCCTGGGAAAGACTTTGGAATTGTTGGGTGAATTTCATTTTTTTGCTTAGTTTTAATGTGACTCATTTTCATTTGTGGTAAACTTAGACTTCTGTGTGTCTTTGTCTCAGAATTATTTAGAAAATGCTTTGGCATTTTCAGAACGTGAAATCGGCTCTTGGAAGTAGGCGGTGATTTTGTTTCCAAAGTTGGACATTTCTGGAGTAGGACAGAAGGGGCAGCTTTTGGAATTGAGATGAGGTTGAAATGGCACACAAGAGCTGCCAGTGCCAGGGGACTGCGGGGTGGCACCTGCAGCTGGCAGCACCTTGGTGCAGCACTGAGTGGGCAGCGGGGTCTGTGCTCCCCTCAGGGGAGAGGGCAGAGAGAGGGGCTCACACAGCTCCTCTGATCTGCCAGGGGCCTGCCAGCAGCAGTCAGCAGGCTCTTGGAAGGGAGACTGCTTTCATTAGGTTATTCACACGTTAATTTTGATGTTTGAAGGGGCAGTGAGGATCCTCGGTGTGAAACGTTTCCATCTGAGCAGTCTGGGCAGAGGTGTGTCTGTAACACAGGTCACTGACACTGGAATATGATCCCAAGGGGGATGGTTTGCACCCACAGGGAGCCTTCTCCTCTCTGACAATTAAAAATAAGTCTAAACAATTAGATTGCATTGTGGCATTTTACCACAACTCCTTCACTGCTGATGGTTTCAGCAGACAGCCAGTCCCTGCTACTTCCCAAGGCCTGGAATCCCTGTGTGCCACTCAGCTCCCCAAGTCTTCTCTCTTTTTCTTAAGCACAGTTACTTAGGTACCCTCTTTCCAACCTTCTGTGCCACTGCAAAGCCCAGGAGCAGCATCACAAGCAAACACAGTGAGTGAAAGCATTGAGCACAACTCCTCCAGAGCTGGCTCCATCATTTCAGAGGCTGTAGGTTCTGTGGGAAAGGTTTAACCTCCCAGCATGGAAGTACAGCTTATACAGACTGTTCATGCACTCTTTTGTGTTTTTCCTCACGGATTCCTGCAGCGTTGAGGTGGGTTCTGGGGTTTGCTGCCTGAGATAGACTTCGCACAGGGTATAGGCAGGCTCGTGCTTCCCTGGGTTTTGGTTCTTCCATCCTGGGTGCTGCTGCTTCTGCTTATTCATTAGTACAGAATATGTATTTCCCTTTGAACTTAGACCTAGACTTGTGAAATATTGTAGCAACAGACCTTGCTCCGTGTGTGTGCCAGGCATTTGTATCTGAAATAGTTCATGTGCCAAATGTGTTCGTCCCTTCTGCTGCTCCAGGACAAAATGCCCTGGTGAGAGAGGGGCAGTGCTGCTGTGGCTGCAGGGCCAGAGGCAAACTGCAATATTCCATATTCCAGCTCTGTAGTTCGAGATCACATCTGTCAGCCGATGCACTCTACTGATACTGTTTAAACAGGCAACTGCAAACATTTGCTGTTAGGTTAATTCAGTGGAAAAAATGCACTTCCAACACAGAACAGGGCTAAATGTATCTTCCAGCTCACGAGGGAGCTCTGCACCCAGCTCTTTCCTCACTCCAGCTCGTCCATATTGCTCTGGCACATGGCTCTCCTGCTCTGCTCTCAGCCTTCAGGCACAGCCCTGGTTCCTGAGCTTCCTGCCCTCCACCTCTGCTTCCCTGGCATCCTGCTGCCACCCAGCCCCGTGACACTCACCAGCCCCTGTCCCACTGTGCTTGGTGACAGCCACAAAGCCCCACAAAGCCCCACAAAGCTGAGTTCCCCCATGGCACTGCTCCACCCCAGCTTCCAACTGCAGCGCTTGTCACAACCCGGTGCTCCTTGTCTCACTCAGGACAGGCAGCAGAGACTGAACTGGGTGTAAAATAAATTCACCAGGCTTTGCTCACAGGCTCTGAAATAGCAGGGATGTGCTCAGGGCAGGCTGCCCGGAGCAGAGCCCGGCCAGTGGGCAGCCTCTCGAGGCAGGGTGCCCAGGGAAGAGCCCGGTCTGTGGGCAGCTTCCCGGAGCAATCCTTGTGCAGATCCTTGAGATGCCCACACTCAGCAGCAGGTGCTTCCCTATAGTGCTCTGCCTGCACCCCTGGGCAGCCCAGCCCAGCCCAGCCCAGCCCAGCCTAGCTCAGCCCAGCCT
>VWZT01000010.1:63022-82083 GCA_013397055.1 Pachycephala philippinensis
CCCAGGAGCAGTGGAGGGGGGTTCCTGTGCCATAATGGGGCTGTGTTACCCCAGGAGCGGTGGAGGGGGGTTCCTGTGGAGTAATGGGGCTGTGTTCCCCCCGGGAGCAGTGGAGGGGGGTCCCTGTGGTGTAATGGGGCTGGGTTACCCCCAGGAGCAGTGGAGGGGGGTCCCTGTGGTGTAATGGGGCTGGGTTACCCCCAGGAGCAGTGGAGGGGGGTCCCTGTGGTGTAATGGGGCTGGGTTACCCCCAGGAGCAGTGGAGGGGGGTCCCTGTGGTGTAATGGGGCTGGGTTACCCCCAGGAGCAGTGGAGGGGGGTCCCTGTGGTGTAATGGGGCTGGGTTACCCCCAGGAGCAGTGGAGGGGGGTCCCTGTGGTGTAATGGGGCTGGGTTACCCCCAGGAGCAGTGGAGGGGGGTCCCTGTGGTGTAATGGGGCTGTGTTACCCCAGGAGCAGTGGAGCTCTGCTCAGGGCAGGGCTGCCCTCCCTCCCTGGCCTTGGCTCTGTCCTTGCTGGGTGTCCGTGGCAGTTTCTGCTGCCTCCACGCTGTGTCCTGAGCATCCTGTTCTTGCTCTGGGCTCTGGACCTGAAATGCAGCATTTTGAGTTGCAGGGTGACACTGAGTCCAGGGGCTGAGGTGTCTGAGGGGACAAGGGCAGCTCTCTGGCAGGGTCGAGCTGTTGCAAGTTTTAAGCTGATGCTGCCTGCAGCTTCCTCCTTCTCTCTTCTTTACAAATGACCCGTGGGGGTGGTGCTGAGGGCTCCCTGGGAGGGTGGGGAGGCCCTGGCACAGGGTGCCCAGAGCAGCTGTGGCTGCCCCTGGATCCCTGGCAGTGCCCAAGGCCAGGCTGGACACTGGGGCTGGGAGCAGCCTGGGACAGTGGGAGGTGTCCCTGCCCATGGCAGGGTGGCACTGGGTGGGATTTAAGGTCCATTCCGACCCAAACCTGTCTGTGGTCCTGTGACTGTTCACCTGGGTTCCTGTGGCCACAGAACAGGGCTGGGGGGAGCAGTGTCTGTGATCCAGCTCCTGTCACGTCAGCAGAGCTCTGTGAATGGGTGAATCCCCTCTGCCCAGCTCAGGATTACTCTTGGTAAACTCTGTTTTCTCACTGCTCCCTGCTGTGTTGGCAAGTCCCTTCCTCTGCCTGGCTGCCTCCTGCTGAAGTCTCACTGGTGCAGTGACAGTGAGTGTGTCCGTGTCTTCTTCAGCTGCTTCCTGCAGGTGCCACCAAGGCTGTGCCCTGCGAAAGCCACTGTCCCCTCCCGTGGCATCTCTGGAGTGCTGCTGCCACCCCTGTCCCTTGCTCCCCGTGTGCAGCCAGAGCGTTTGCTGCTGTGGGATGAGGGCAGAGCCAAAGGACAGGCAGGAAAACTGCGTGTGGTGGGTGTCCAGCTTTGGTGGGTGTCCAGCGTTGGTGGGTGCCCAGCTCTGGGTGTTCTGTGTCAGCAGGGAAGGCTCACAGCACCTGCAGTTGCCCTGGCAGTATTTTGTTGCCTTCAGTCTCACAGGAGGTGAGGTGAAGTGGGGGTCGGTCTCTTCTCCCAAGGAACAGCTGACCAGGACAAGAGGAAACGGCCTCAGGTTGTGCCAGGAGAGGTTTAGATTAGAAGGGTTCTCAAGCACCCCGAGCCCAGGGCAGGGGTGGAGTCACCATCCCTGGAAGTGCTCAGAGAACACGTGGATGTGGCACTTGGGGACACAGTGGTGAATGTGGTCTGATGGTTGGACTGGATGATCTCAGAGGTCTTTTCCAACCCAAACAAGTCTGTGATTTTGGGATTTCCATATCCAAGCAACAGCATTGCCCCAGCATCTCTGGAGTCTGGGACTGCAGGGACCTGGCAGTGGTCAGCAGAACTGGTGGCACAGGGGGCACAGGCTGGGGACACAGGCGTGGCAGTGCTTCATCCCTGGCTCAGGGATATTTCATTTTGGGGATGCAGAGAGCCAAGAAGCCTGTATGGGTCAAATGCTGCCTCAGTTCATGTGTTCAGGAGCCCAGTTTGGTTTGTCCTGTCAAATGCCAAGGGCTGATCTCCTCCAGTGGCTCTGCTGCCTCCCCTCTCCTCTCAGGAGGGACAGAAGGCAGGGAATGTGCTGCTGGCCTCCAGGAGCAAAATCAGGGACATAGTGGCTCTTGAGTCATTCAGAGGGCTGAGCCCGGAGGCTGGAAGGTAATAAGGAGAGATTATAGCTTCATAAAGCAGCTACACAGTGAGAAGAAGCAATTAGAATGTAAATTGGGTGCTGAAAGGCAGAAATAGAACAGCAGAACACCAGGCAGAGGAATTTGTTCTGTAATTACACTGAACAATATACAGCTTTGACTCCCTTTAGAGTACTTTGTTCAGGTCGAGTGCTGCCATATAATGCCCTTCCTACAATCTAGGCCTAAAAAAACAAAAGGAGGACTAGGCTGAACCTGGATTAAAGGATTGGAGGCATGAAGAAAAATTAAAGAACCATGATCTGTGTAGTTCACAGACTGCCTGATAAGGAAGATGAGGCTGAAATGTACAAATCTCATTAATGCCACACTGAATGCCAGCAGATATTTGTATATAATAAATCCCCTATTATTAGGAAATAGATAAAAGAGTTATGGTGAGGAAATACAGAGGGTTTCTCCCCTACCCATCCCTCACCAAGACAAGGAAGGCCTGAACCCTGAGCAAAATTAGTAGGCAACACCCAGCATTTTCCTTTGCCCACCCTCAGATGTGTGGAGTTGAGGACTCTGGTGACATTGGCTCAAGAGCGATTAGTCTGGCAGGGGCTGGGGCGCAGGTGATGTGTCACACTGGGCACTGCTGCTCTCTGGGGCACCTCGTGCCCTTCACAGCTCTGCAAAGCCCAGCCTCTGGCTGCAGCCTGAGCGTGGCAGCACTGCCCGGGCACCCAGCACGGCCAGGGGGGTCCCCGGGGACCCCCCTGGCCGTGCTGGGTCCCCGGGGACCCCCCTGGCCGTGCTGGGTCCCCGGGGACCCCCCTGGCCGTGCTGGGTCCCCGGGGACCCCCCTGGCCGTGCTGGGTCCCCGGGGACCCCCCTGGCCGTGCTGGGTCCCCGGGGACCCCCCTGGCCGTGCTGGGTCCCCGGGGACCCCCCTGGCCGTGCTGGGTCCCCGGGGACCCCCCTGGCCGTGCTGGGTCCCCGGGGACCCCCCTGGCCGTGCTGGGTCCCCGGGGACCCCCCTGGCCGTGCTGGGTCCCCGGGGACCCCCCTGGCCGTGCTGGGTCCCCGGGGACCCCCCTGGCCGTGCTGGGTCCCCGGGGACCCCCCTGGCCGTGCTGGGTCCCCGGGGACCCCCCTGGCCGTGCTGGGTCCCCGGGGACCCCCCTGGCCGTGCTGGGTCCCCGGGGACCCCCCTGGCCGTGCTGGGTCCCCGGGGACCCCCCTGGCCGTGCTGGGTCCCCGGGGACCCCCCTGGCCGTGCTGGGTCCCCGGGGACCCAGCACGGCCAGGGAGCTCCCTGGGCACACACAGGCCCAAAGGCTGCCCTGGCTCTGTCACATCCTGGGTTGCTCTGAGCTGGTGACCCAGCCTGTGCCAGTGCAGTGCCCACAGGTAACTGAGCAGCCTGGGCCTGTCGATGGGCAGGGAAGGGCAGAGCTGCTCAGCTGGAGAGGACTGGTGAGGAGGCGAGCACTGGAGCTCCATCCCAGCGCTGCTGCTCTCCCTGCTCTCCCAGGGCACTGGCACACAGGGAGGAGAGCAGCTCTGCCCTGTGCTGTGTGTCCTGGCCCCCCAGAGCAGCCTGGCAGAGCTGGGGGTGCCTCAGGGCACTGCTCCAAGCCCTGCTCCTGTGCCCAGAGCACGGGGCAGGGTCACTGCACCCTGTGCTGGTGTCCCCAGGCTGCAGGGCTGCCCCCTGAGCTGGCCAGCCTGCACTCCCTGTAACATCAGTGGCGAGTCAGTGACTCCAGGTGAGCTCAGACCATGGTGGTTCTGACTCCACAAGAGGACCCAGTTCTGCCTGGGTGAATGAGTGGCACCCCTGAGTGTAAAAGGAGCCAGGGCCACCTCAAAGAGAGGAATGTCTGACAGATGTGCAGAATTAGGTGAGATGAGTCCAGCTGTGGTGAGCAAATGGCCTGTTCTGTTTTCTCTGGTTTTATTTCCATCCTTCTGCTCAGCCTGGCCATCAGTCTCTCCATCTTTCTGCTTCCTCTTCCAGCCCATTTCATTGTGCACTGTGATGTTCCCTCACAGCCTGTTTCACAGCACCATTTCATACTGAAGCATACTAAGAACTAGAAAATGTCCTCTGGAGGGTGGGGAGAAGTTCTTGGGGCACAGGACAGGAAAGAACATGGATACAATACAGAATTTACTGATCTTGCCTGCATTTCCTCGTACAATCCCACCAGATTGGCAGCCAGTGTTTAGCCCAGTTACACACACAGAAATGGGAGCACAACACAGAGACTTTGGGGGCACTTGGTGTCTGCAGCCTCAGGGTGGGGTGGCCTTTGGTCACACTCTGCAGACTTTGGCTCTGTGTTTGCAGTCTGAGGCAGCAGTGAGAGCCCCAGAGGAGATGGGCCCTCGCTCTTCACGGGGAAGAAACCAGACCTGAAGATTGCAATGAGACCCTTAGATCCAGAGGAGCTGGGCACAGCCTGAAAGCCAAAGTGCTTCCCAGAGAGAACAGGGCAGCCACCTGCAGTGCAGGAAGAGGCAGTGAGGGAACAGAAGGATCAGAGTCTCTTCCACCTCATCCTGGAAGCAAATGAACAGCCCAAGTCAGGCTGAGCTTCCATTGCTCCTGGTGTGCAGCTGCAGCTCCTCAGGAGACATCCCTCAGGGTGTGCTGAGGGCATCAATGTCCTGGTGCAGAGAAAGATGTGTGGCACATTTCAGCCACATTTTGGGAAGTGATGAGTTGTGGGTCCAAAGACAGTTTCAAGGTCCCTGAGGGTGCTGTGCCAGCTCACTAAAAGCTGCCTGAAAGCCACAGAGAGTGTGGTAGTTCATTGTCCCCTTAGTTAAAGGAACCCTACGTAAATGCTGAGCAGTTGGGTAGTTTCCCCTTCTTTGTGCTTTAAGCATTTTTATATGCCTTTAACCCCTGCCTGTCTCTTGCCTCACAGCTGACAATGAGAACAACATTGCCTCCAGCCAGCCCAGGTCACCTCTCCCCGTGGTTGAAGAAAAGTGGAAACCACAGCTCCAAAGAAATAACGCCAACAACAGTACGTAGCAGCTCCTCACTCTGTCCCTGTCCCACGGGTGCCTCGGGGTGTAGCAGTGATGGGCACTGCACCAGGCCCTTGTCCTCACCAAACTGCGTTTGATTTCCTCCTTAATTCGTGTCCTGCCTGGCAGAGCAGAGCACCCCTTCCCACTACAGGAGTGCAACAAAGAGCCCCGGGGTGGTTGGAAAGGTTTGTGAGCAAGATGCATTTGGTAACTCCTGGAAAAAGGTGACTTCTGATCCAAGGTCAGACTTCCTGGCCTGGAGTTAAAAAACTAATCCAGGCGTCGTGGTGTGACACAGGCACAGGGTGCCCAGAGAAGCTGGGGCTGCCCCTGGATCCCTGGCAGTGCCCAAGGCCAAGGACATTGGGGCTGGGAGCAGCCTGGGACACTGGGAGGTGTCCCTGGTTTTAATGTCCCTTCCAACCCAAAGCAGTCTGGGATTCTGTGATTTGATGTCCACCTTTCCATCTGGGCTGAGCTGTGACCATCCCCACAGCAGGGACAGTGCAGATCAGCTCCCTGCTGCTCTGAGCAAGAGCAGTCCCTGGAGGTTCCTCTGTGCAGAAACCTTGGGGAAACAAATCCAAGGTTGGAGTTGTCTCTTCCATCATCTGGGCACGTTCCAGATCTTTGGGGGTCTCTGAGAGTTGTTTTGTGCCTGTCCCCTGCTCTGTCCTGCCGCAGGGGTGCTGACCTGGTCCTTTCTGTGCCCGCTTGTGTCCCCGCAGCGTCGGCGAGCGGCTCGCTGGGGAACAGCGCCATCCCGGAGAAGGAGCGGCAGAATATCGCCGAGAGGCTGCTGCGGGTGATGTGCACCGACCTGGGCGCGCTCAGCGTGCTCAGCGGCAAGGAGTTCATCAAGCTGGCGCAGACGCTGGTGGACAGCGGCGCCCGCTACGGGGCCTTCTCCGTCACCGAGATCCTGGGCAACTTCAACACCCTGGCTCTGAAGCACCTGCCTCGGATGTACAACCAGGTGAAGGTGAAAGTCACCTGCGCCCTGGGCAGCAACGCCTGCCTCGGCATCGGGGTCACCTGCCACTCGCAGAGCGTCGGCCCCGACTCCTGCTACATCCTCACCGCCTACCAGGTGGAGGGCAACCACATCAAGAGCTACGTCCTGGGCATTAAGGGCGTAGACATCCGAGACAATGGTGATTTTATCCACCACTGGGTGCAGAACGTGCTGTCGGAGTTTGTGATGTCGGAGATCAGGACGGTGTACGTGACGGACTGCAAGGTCAACTCGTCGGCGTTCTCCAAGGCGGGCATGTGCCTGCGCTGCTCGGCCTGTGCCTTGAACTCGGTGGTGCAGAGCGTGCTCAACAAGAGAACGCTGCAGGCTCGCAACATGCACGAGGTGATCGAGCTCCTGAATGTCTGTGAAGACCTGGCGGGCTCCACGGGCCTCTCGAAGGAGACCTTTGGCTCCCTGGAAGAGACCTCCCCGCCGCCCTGCTGGAACTCGGTCACCGACTCCCTGCTGCTCGTCCACGAGCGCTACGAGCAGATCTGCGAGTTCTACAGCAGGGCCAAGAAGATGAACCTCATCCAAAACCTGAACAAACACCTGCTCAGCAACCTGGCGGCCATCCTGGCGCCGGTGAAACAGGCCGTGATCGAGCTGAGCAACGAGAGCCGGCCCACGCTGCAGCTGGTGCTGCCCACCTACGTCAAACTGGAGAAACTGTTCACTTCCAAAGCCAACGACGCTGGCGTGGTCAGCAAACTCTGTCACCTCTTCCTGGAGGCGCTGAAGGAGAACTTCAAGGTTCACTCGGCACACAAGGTAGCCATGATCTTGGACCCTCAGCAGAAGCTGCGGCCCGTCCCGCCCTACCAGCACGAAGAGATCATCGGCAAGGTCTGCGAGCTCATCAATGAGGTGAAAGAGTCCTGGGCAGAAGAAGCAGAGTTTGAACCTTCAACCAAGAAGCCTCGTGCAGCAGGGGAGGCCACAGCAGCTCAGGAAGAAGATTGGTTCGGGAAAAATGAAGTCTATGATTATTTGCAAGAACCTCTCTTCCAGGCCACCCCTGACCTGTTTCAGTACTGGTCGTGTGTTACCCAAAAGCACACGAAACTAGCCAAGCTGGCCTTTTGGCTCTTAGCAGTGCCTGCTGTGGGTGCCAGGAGCGAATGTGTAAATATGTGTGAGCAGGCGCTCTTGATCAAAAGGAGGCGGCTACTCAGTCCAGAAGACATGAACAAACTCATGTTTTTGAAGTCCAACATGCTTTAAGACTGTCTTTTAATTAAAACAAAACTTTAAAACACTGTTCCAAACAAAGAAAAAAAAGAAATTTAAGTTCTAAACACTGTGGACCTCATTATGAATGCCCCTGGAAACCAAGTGCTTTTTTATATATATATAAAAATATAAATATATATAAAATTAAGTTTGAAAGGAAAGCTGAGCACGGGAGAGAGACAGCCCTCTGCCAGGAACGTGCTGCTTTCCATAGATAGTGTGTGGACTTGACAGACTTTCTAATGTTTTCAAGTGGGCAGACGAATGGGAGGCTGATGTTCTAAAGTCTTCAGGCAGCTGAGATCTAAAGTGACTTGAAGTTTCTTTTGTTTCTCCTCCACCCCACCTTTCCTCTTGTCCCCTGGGCCATCTTGCCATGGATAATCAGACTCCATTGACCAGACCAGTTCTGCACTGGACTTTGCTCCTTTGAATAACTGTACACCTTGAGGGCACTTGGCTGCAGCCTTCTTGGCACGGTGCACGAATCAGGGCAGCTGTGTTCCATCAACACCGGTATCTTTAGAAATCAGGAAGGGAGGCTTTAAGGTTTTTGATTTTTAATTTTATTTTTAACCTTTCCATATCCTTTTTTTTTTTTTTCCAAAAACCAAAAGTTACTCCTCTGTCTCTACTCCCAGTTTCGAGTTTAACATGGCAGCGAGTGGTTATAAGTTTGATTTCAAACCAAGAGAAATGGCTCATGGCAGAAACTGTCAGTAGTTGTTACGTTTCTTGGCTTTGTATTTTTTTACAGCAGAACTTCTTTTCTGAACTCCCGGTGTTAATTAGCTTTTCTGTGAATTTTGTACATCAGGTGTTCTCAAACTTGTTCTAGAGTAGCCCATTTGCAATTAAATAATATTCTTATGGGAACCACAGCAGTTGTTTATGTGGCAAAGCCTAGAAACCAGGAAAGGCAAATGGTGACAGCACAGGTGGCTTGCCAGGTCTGCCAGAGAACCCTCGTACCTGAGGTTTTTTGTTAAAAAGTGTCTCTGTGACACACAAACCACCCTCCCGAGGCCAAGGACAAACCAAGGTGTATGATTTTTCAGGGGAACAAAGCTCACCAGTTTCGTCAAACTGGGGTTTGAAGGAAGCTTAGAGAAGTGCATGGGCTCAAAGATCCTTCTGAATGTAAGTGCTCCTGATTGAGTGCAAAGAATATCTTCCCATTTTTGTTTGGAATGGTTTCCTCTAGTGGCACGAATGTCTTTTTGATACCTACAGTGCATTACACTACTTGTTCTGTTGCTGACCTGTTCTGGCCAGGAAGGCCACGGGCCCCTCACGGGCCCCACACGTAACTGGCTCACCCCAAATGCAATTAGAGATCCCCATAACCCCAAAGCACCTCGGTCACTCTGCTGTCCCCAGGGCCAGAGCTCCTGCAGGCACAGCTCCCGGGCTGCTGGACAGGCTCTGTCAGGCTTGGTGCCTCTTGGACAATTCCCAACCTCTGGTGCCAAATTGTGCATTTTTCACCCCTGGGACTTGTCTCCCAGAGGAACACTGAAGCAAATTCTCGTTTTTCAGCAGTCTCTCCTGCTTCCAGGAGCTCTGGAGCTGCGGTCCCGTGGCGTGGGAGGGTCGGGAGGAGGGACTGGCCCCACTGGGAGCAGCTGGAGCCCTTCAGCAGCCCTGAAGGGGAGTTTGCTGCTGGCTGACAGTGCAGGGGAGACTGGGGGCCTCTCTGAATGCTGCTGCTGACCAGATGTTAAACCAGGATCCCACCTGCCCAGCTCTGCTGTAACAGAAGCTGCAAGTTCCAAGACATGAGAAACAGCAAACCCAATCTCTCAGGCTTTGTGTGCAGATGCCTTGAACCTCGCGGGCACTCCCTGACACCTGCACTGCCACGGGACTCAGGGGCACAGTTTGCACCTGGACCCTTCCCCACGCCAGGCTCACCAGGACAGACCTTGGCACCAGCTGGCTTGCCCTCTCCAGCCCTTTCAGCCTTCCATTGCCTTGAGGCTGGTGTTTGGGGTGACCTCTCAGCACTGTTACTGCCACCAGGCCAAAACCGTTGTCTCCTCAAACGTTCAGTTTTTGCCTAAAGCACACAGCCTGCCACGTGAACAGGAGCTGCCAGGGCAGAGGCTCTGGGACACCTGATTTCAGTGGCTGCTGGAGGGGTTGTTTGTAGGGCCAGCTTTCCCTCTTGCTGGTTTTGTTTTCTCCTGCACAAATCCTGCTTGCCCAGCCACCAGCTGGGCCCGTGGCAGCACAGCAGTTTGAGGGCAGGAGAAACCTGTGACAGACAGAAATGACCCCTGAGTGAGTGAGTGAGGTGTGTGCTGGGCCCGCTGGTACCCAGCAGCAGGAAACCTTGGCTGGTGCATGTCCCCAGAGCAGGATTAGTGTGGGCACAGAGGGAACCACACTGCCCAGCTGATGGCACAGGGATCAGGACTGGCAGTTCCTTCTCCTGATGGCACATTACACCTTTTTGCGTGGTTCACCTGAGAGCTCTGTGATGCTCAGGGGAACGTGCAAAGCCCTTGCATCCCTTTGGAAAGACAGCTCCAACCCCAGCCCTCCTTTGCTAAGGGACACGTGGATGATTTCTGTGGGATTTGCAAACTCGGGCTCGTGTTGTGTATGCGAGGCACTGAAGGTGGGAGGTGGGCAAGGCAGAGCTAGCACAGCTGTAAATCCCTGGAACTGAGAGTGGGGTAAATGCAGGGATCTGTGCCCAGCAGTGAGCAGGGCTGTGGTGCAGAGTCAGGACATGCAGGCAGGAAGGGCACGGCACCCCTACCTCCCATCCCAGCTCCCCTTCCCCTCCTCACACTGTGGGGTTGGCACCAGAGCCGGGGTTTTCTTGCGGTGCTGACCAAAGAGAGGGACGGACTGTTCCTCTCCCCATCCCAAAAACTGCCCCTCCAAGGCAACTTCGGTTGTGGTTGCACTAATGATGGATGCTATTCAGTGATGTTGGGTGGATGAGATTCTCCCAAAGACCTAAAAACTCAACAGCTGGAAAAGCAAGGGAAAACCTAAAGGCCTCAAATGGAGCATTCTCGGGAGTGGGTGAGGAGAGTCTCTTCTCCAGAGACTCGGTGGAAGAAGGTGCAGCTTTTCCTGGCTCTGGAACGTGGTTGCAGGGTGCTCAGCTCAGAGGAGCTGTTCCTGCTGGGTCTGCTCCTGGCTCTCTCTGGGTCAGTCAGGCTTCAGTAAAAGCAGAGAAGCACATCTGTTGCACATCTGTTTACCTTAAATGCCAAGCTTTTGCTCCCCTTCCTCCTTCCTTCTTCAATGCTTGAATTCACATTCTAAGGAGCAAAAATACTTTACCAAGGTCTGAAATTTGGAAGCTCTTGTTTGCCAGGTTGCTCCAAGACAAGCTGCTCTGTCCCTGCTCTGTGGAGCAGCAGGGGTGTTGTAGGGAGCTCTGCTGCTCCTGGGGTGGGAGCCTGCACAGGAGGGGCTCTGGCTTTGGCCAGGGCTGTCGTGAGGTTCTGCTCCCTTCGAGCTGGGAGGAGAAATCCTCAGAATTGGGATCACCCTCTGGTGGGTCATGTTGGGAATTCGCCTTCTGCTTGTTGGTTTCCTTTAATCTCCCTTGTGAAATGTGTCAGGATGCAGAAATGGTGTGTGGCCTCCAGGCATTCACCTGTTCCTGCTGCTGACTCTGCAGACTTCTTTCTGGCTCCAGGGTTTGCTTTGGGAGCCTTCTGACCTCAGGTGGGGAACAAGCACCACCAGGTGAACTCTGAGAGGGAAGGGACTGTCTGAACCCTGTCTGAATATCCTTGTTCCTGAAGAGAGAGGGATAGAGGCAGAGCTCTTCAGGAGGCTGTTTCCGTGTGGGTGCAGAAGGTCAGGAAGGATTTGTCTCCTGTGTCTCTCAGTAGGCAGTGGTTGTGTTTGGCTTGGAGGATGGACTTGGTGTCTTGCACCTGGGTCGAGTTGAGGTGAACTTCCCTTTCTGTCCAAGCTCTCTGTCTGTGCTAAGGAAACTGCTTTGGGTGGGTTTGAACTGGTGCAATCTGCAAAACTTTCTGTGAAAGCCGACTGTGGGCTCAGGTTTTGTCTAACTCAGTTGTTCGTTCATTGCTGGTTAAGCCAGTTTAACTTGGAGCTGAACTGGTTTAAGCGTCCACACAAACCACCTGCACTGGTTTATCTGTGCTTGCTGGGCAGGGGTGATGTCCAGCAGCAGCTCAGGGAGTCATGACCCTCATGTGAATTTTGCAAATGAATTTGCAGCAGATGCTCTCAAAGCTTGGGAATGACTGAAAATAGAGGGGAGACACTTCTGGAAATGGCTTGAGCTCTGAATGGTGGCGTTGGAGTGTCCAGTGGGATGGCTCAGGTGGGTTGGGTGGTTTTTCTCCAGCTGGCTGCAATAACCCAGAAGGTTTAGCATGGGAAGGAATTACCAAAAATGTTTGTGTTGGTGGCTGAGCCTGCTCAGAGGGGCCAGGTCTGCTCTGGCCATGGTGAGCACAGGACAGGGGACTGCACCCTGCTGCTGCTCCCACAGTGCCCTGGGCATTTCTAGGCAGCACCACGTTACTGATGAGTCAAAAGACATTAAAAGAGCAGCCAGGAACGTGTTCCAAGGCTGGGAGTGGTGCTCTGTGCTGGGGGAAGGCTCAGATCTCTGATTGCACCTCTGGGCTGAGGGACAGGCAGGAGCTCCTGTGAGCATGCAGGAGCTGTTCCCTGGGGAGTAACCAGGAGTAATGGGAGGAAAATGAAAAAGATACTAAAGGCAGATTCTGGGAAACCTCTTTGGGGGGAGAACTCTTCCTCTGGAAGGAGGGGAATGTGTTTTGAGCCCTGTCATTGAAGACAAGGCTGCAGAGTGGAGCTCACTCCATGAGACACGAGGCTGGGCCTTGTCGAGGGAACAGGAACTGGGTGTGGAGGTGGGAAGTGCCAGGTTCCTGCCCAGAACCCTCCAGGAGGGCTCACAGAGCCTTTTCCTCCCCATGGTCCCACTCCTCAGCAGCACCAAGCCCTTCCCAGCTCTCAGAATGTCCATCAGCCGGGTTCCACCAAGGAAACCTCCAGTCAAGGAGCAAATCTCCTGCCAGGCTGAGGTGGGGAGAGTGTTCAAGGGTCTGCTGCTTCTGCTGAGCTTCTCCTGTGCTACACCATGCTCTCAGATCCTTGGGATCCCTGGGGAATGCCCAGAGCCATCGGCCCAGCCCCGTGTCAGATGTGAGGCTGTCACTGTAGCAATAAGAACTCCCTGTTCCATGTGTGGGACCTGTCCCCATGTGTGGGACCTGTCCCCATGTATGGGACCTGTCCCCGTGTGTGGGACCTGTCCCATGTGTGGGACCTGTTCCCATGTGTGGGACCTGTCCCCGTGTGTGGGACTGTTCCCTTGTGTCGGACCTGTTCCCATGTGTGGGACCTGTTCCCGTGTGTGGGACCTGTCCCCGTGTGTGGGACCTGTCCCATGTGTGGGACCTGTCCCATCTGTGGGACTGTTCCCATGGGTGGGACCTGTCCCATGTGTGGGACCTGTCCCATGTGTGGGACCTGTCCCATGCCACGGCTCCATCACCTCCCGGGGCTCCTGAAGTGTCCCTGAGCAAAGCCCAGCTCAGCCTGTGTGGGACAGGCCTGGGGACAGTCTGCTTACGCTAGGCCAGAAATGGTGAACCAATGACAGTGGGTTGCCCTGAAACTTTATTTTATCTCTTGAATGTTTGTGAGATTTCTGTTTAACTTCGGGTTTAGTTTGGCTGCTTAGTTGAGGGTTTTTTTCCTGTTAGGAGTCCTTTGTTTGTAACTCGACGGGAGAGTTTTGCTCACACAGACAACGGTGTATCCATAGACCCTGAGGGGTTCCTCATCCCCAGGCAGCTGAGTTGGAATCTTTAGCTCCTGAAAGAAGGAATGATGACTGGCAGGATTTTCTGTAGCACCCCTGACAGTGGGACCCAGGTGAGCAGCTCAGCCTTAACAATGGGAATATTGTAGGGTGGAGCTGATGAGCACAGACACGTCCAACCCTTGCTTTTTACAACCAAAGTTCCTTAAAAAGACACTTCCAGCCTCACTGGCCTTGAATCCTTGTTCTCACCTCCCGGGGGTTCTGGTGGAGTCTCTGCAGTGTCTGTGGATAGGCTGGGGTTGTTTTTCCAGCGGGCTGGAGGGTGGGAGAAGGGATAACTTCTCCTTGATGTGTAGAAGGACCTTCCCACTCAAGGAAGGAGTCGTGTCCTGGAAGGAGCAGCAGTCTTAGGAGGTTTCCATGGTCCCTTGAAACTTACTGGTACTTTAATACTCCTTTTTCTGAGTTCTTTCGAGGCAGTGGGTGAGCTGCAGGGTGGTGGCAGTGACAGCCCAGGCTGTCAGGGGGGAACACTCTGCCCAGGCCGTGAGGATCGTGGTCCACGCCGCAGCCAGACAGTGTCATGGTGACAACCCAAAATCAGGAGGTCCCTGTTGCAGCCAGACAGTGTCATGGTGACAACCCAACACTGGGAGGTCCCTGTTTGCAGCCAGTCTGAAAAGAGAAGCTGTTCCTCGCTTGTACGTCCCATTTCCCAAACCTCCTCCTCCTGGGAGCTGGATTCTTGTTTCATCAGGCAAAGGATTTAATGTTCTCCTGTCCCTCCTGGCCCTCCCTGCCCTCAGTAACTCGTGTGCATTTCCTTCCTTTCTGTAGATGCAGATGTTCTAGGCAATACCACAGAGCACCCGCGCTGCGAGTGCGACCATGTCATCTTAAAAAATACAAAAAAAATATACAAAAAATATACAAAAAATATCTTTTTTAGGCCAGAGTTTTCTACAGGTATTAATGAATATTTTTCTTAATCCTTATAAGTTTTATGTGTTTAATATTTCTTAATACCGGTAGCATTAATTTATACTTTTGTAGCAACACAATATTTTTATAAACCGCCACCGCTGGCTTTGTCTTCATAACGGGAAACGCGCGGGCAGCTGGCCCCGCGCTGTACCATGTACTGTATTTAAAAGGTTATCTAATGTCACACTTGCTGTGTTAATAAACAAAACAAAACCTGTTTGAAGTCTCATGTATTGTTGGTGTGGATCAAATGACTCACTAGAGAGCAATATTGCACGGGGTTGAGTTGCTGATTTTCATTGTGATATGCGAACGCTTGAGGCCAACTCAAGTTCTGAGGTTTTTTGGTTTTTTTTTTTTTCTTTTTAGGATTTTGTTTTGGTTTTGTTTTGTTTTGGGTTTTTTTTTTCAACTAAATGAATTCAGTGCTGTTTGAAACTTAGACTGACGTCAAATGAAAAGGATTATTAAAGAAAAAAAAAATCAAGGTGTTTAAATGTTGCTGTTTTTACAAGTCTGTTGCTGTCTGAATGGAAATATTCCACGAGAGAGGAGGAATAGTTCCACTTAGCTTCCAAAGGGGCCAAGCGCTCCAGGCCAGAGCTCGGCTATTTGGAAATACCTTAGAGACATGTTTCTGCAACATTCTTTTCAGAATTGATGCCAAGGCAGAAGACAAACTGTAACTGTAAGAAAGCATCCGTTGCTTGAGGATTTTCATGTCAGTGTTGTATTTATGGTTTTACAATAAAACAACCTTTAGGAAAAAAGCAGCGTCTGGGGTTTTCTATATCTTCTGTATTTGAAGCTTGTGGCTGGGACATCCCCAGTGCTGATGTGAGGAGGGAAAACATCCACAGAAGTGACCTGGATCCCAGCAGTGGTGTCTGATGGATCCCACAGAATCATGGAATGGTTTGGGTTGGAAGGGATCTTAAAGCCCATCCAGTGCCACCCCTGCCATGGCAGGGACACCTCCCACTGNCCTGTGTCCTGTCCCTCTGTGTCCTTGTCCCCAGTCCCTCTCCAGCTCTCCTGGAGCCCCTCCTTGCCACAGAACAGGGCCCCTGGAGCCCGGGTTCATTTGCAGAGAGGCGATGGAGGCAGCAGCTGTGGGTTCTGCTCTCCGTGGCACATTTGGCAGCCCGGGAGGGCGATGATGAAGATGAACAGCAAAGGAACCACTTGGGTGATGGATGAGCTGCGACGCCTCCCCACGCTGAGTGCTGCACTTCTCGGGAATCTTTTTTTAAATTACATCAGTTGTAAGTCACAGCAAATTAACAGATTCTTTTTAAGTGCCCGGAACATCTGTTCTCCCCTCGAGGAGCTGACTGGGAACACGTGCTGCGTGCTCAGTGTGTGGCACGGGGTGTTCCTGGGTCAGAGCTGTGCCAGCAGCTGTGGGGACACTGCCCCGGGCCTGGTTAACGTGGGGGAGATGTCCCTGAGTGGGTTAACTGGGGGGAGATGTCCCTGAGTGAGTTAAATGGGGGGAGATGCCCCTGAACTGGGCTCTAGGAGGGCACCCAGGCGTGGCTGTGCCCCAGCGGGGAGGGAGCTCCCAACCTGCTCATCCAGAGCTCTGCCTGCCCACGGGACACCCACTCCTGGTGGTCTGGCACTGTCCGGGCACTGCCCACGTGGGGAGGGACCGGCCCCTGGCAGTGGCACCAGAGCTGAGCATCCCGGACACCCCCGGACACCCCCGGGCAGGAAGGAGTTGGGCACAGGAGGCAGCTCCAGGCTGACTCTGGCACGAGGGGTCACCTCGTCCTGAGGGGTCTTGTGTCCTGAGGGGTCACCTCATCGTGAGGGTCACCTCGTCCTGAGGGTCACCTCATCCTGAGGGTCAGCTCATCCTGAANCTGAAGGGTCAGCTCATCCTGAAGGGTCACCTCATGCTCAAGGGGAAGGGTCACCTTGTCCTGAGAGGTCACCTCATCCTGAAGGATCACCTCATCCTGAGGGTCAGCTCATCCTGAGAGGTCACCTTGTCCTGAAGGGTCACCTCGTCCCAAAGGGTCACCTTGTCCTGAAGGGTCAGCTCATCCTGAGGGTCACCTCATGCTGAAGGGTCACCTCGTCCCAAGCCGCCTTTGTGGGAGCGATCCCTGTGGCACAGCCCCGTGGTGGCATTTGCCCAGCTTTCGGGGTGCTGAAGGAGGGCAGCAGCTGCAGAGGGCACAGCAGAGTTTGTTCCAATCGTGGTTATTTCAGTCGGGTGTTTTGCGTGAGTTTTTAAAGGAACAAGCCTGGCTTGGCTGCTCTGCTGCCTCTTCAACCTTCCAACAGCTGAATGGCTGCTGCATCAATGGATCCTCCCCCAGGTTCAGTGAGCTAAAAGGGGCTGCTTTTAGCTCCAGATGAGAGACTAAGAGCCATCACTGCCTCTCAAGTTCAAGTCATTCTCTGTTATAACGCTGCAGGATCATGTGTTGCTCATTCTTTGCAGAGGAATTAATTGTGGCATTTATATTTACCCGAGGTCAGAAAACGCAGCTCCTGCAGGATTGGAAGGCTGTTGCCTTCATTTTTTTTTTTCCTAATGTGGAAATGAGCACCAAGGAGAGGGTTTGTTCTTGCTCAGCCTCACACTGACGTGTGGGAGGTGGAATGAGGGAGAAGTGAAGTTTCTCCTTCAGTCAATGAACATCAGAGGGGGCAGGAGGAGCCCATCACTGCCACTGCTGAGTGACAGAACCCGGGGCTCCGGGTGGGATGAATCTCACGGAATCTTAAAGAGGGTTTCAAGTGCCCCCACACAGACAGAGAATGTCAGAACCATTCAGGTGGGAACAGACCTTTAATGCCATCGAGCCACACCAGCACGGCCGGGCACCACTGCCCCGTGTGCCCAGGTGCCACATCCCCGTGGCTTTAAATCCCTCCCGGGATGGGGACTCCACCCGTGCCCTGGGCAGCTGTGCCAGGCCCTGATCACCCTCTCCGTGAAGGAATATTTTCTCAGTATCCACCCTGAGCCTCCCCTGGCCCAGCCTGAGGCCGTTCCCTCTCCTCCTGTCCCTGTTCCCTGGGAGCAGAGCCCAACCCCCCCGGCTGCCCCCTCCTGTCAGGGAGTTGTGCAGAGCCGCAAGGGCCCCCCTGAGCCTCCTTTGCTCCAGGCTGAGCCCCTTTCCCAGCTCCCTGAGAAGTTCTCCAGCCCCTTTCCCAGCTCCCTCAGCCTCTCCTGGGGCTCCAGCCCCTTCCCAGCTCCCTCAGCCCCCGCTGGGCTCTGGGTCCCTGCAAACCCCGTGCTGGAGGTGCTGCTCATCCCAGCTCCCCAAAAATCCTCCTCCAACAAAGTGCCCTTGGTGAGCACAGAGAGATTTTAAATCACCCTGAGCCCTTCGGGTGGGTGGGAGCAGGGCAGGTGGCTGCAGTTCTGTTCTTTTAATACCTCTGGATAAAAAGGACTCTGAATTCAGCCATTTCAGATGAAATCACACATCTTGGCTAGTGCTTGCGTCTGTCCGGAATATTCTCCCTCATTTTCTGGTGAAACGCAGCATTGCTCAGTACTTGGAACCAAATCTTCATTCGGATGCAGCTCCTGACTGAATATGGGGGGAAACCACAGTAACAATATTTTTTCTGAAAATAACACACAGAGAGAAAAAGAAATTGCAGTTTGGTGAGATCTGTAAATTGTTTTTCTTACCCGTGGAGATGGAATGTTTCTTTCACTTGGGGAGAAATCACTTGTTCAGTGCAAAGCCTGACTTGTGCTGCCCATCAATGAATGTTTCATCGCTGCCCCATCGATCCAAACCCACTGAAGTTGAACTTCCCAGGACGACAGCTGAGAAACACAGGGCAAAGCAAAACTCGAGGTAAATGAGTTGGTGATTTCAGCTAATTAGTGCAGCCAGGTCACGTAATTGCTCCATGTGAACTTTGGGATGTTCTTCCTACACAGTCGACGCAAACCCTCTCTAAACAGTGGGGGGGTGTGAGAAGAGCTGTCCTGAATCCCAACCAAAAGCTTCCTTCCAGCCTTAAAAGGAGAATAAAATTCCCCTTGAGAAGCTGTTGTGTTAATGAGACACATCTCAGCAGTGGTGTGGTGTCAGCTGTCACTGCAGAGCACGGAATTACCCCTGGAACCCAGCAGCTCCTCAGGATCCACCCCTGAGGGATGCCACGGGTGGCTCAGAGGTAAAAATCTTCTTTTTTCACCGTGCCTGCAGAGCACAGGGGGTGTGGGGCTGTCAGAATTGAGAGGGGGGCACTGACACAGCGGAACAGGTTCTCAGTGGGAATCGTTCTCTCCTTTTAAAGCTTGAAGGGAACTTTTGGTTGGGATTCAGCAAAGCTCCTCACATTCACATACACCCACTATTGAGACAACCACAGTCCCAGCTCCCATCTGACACAGCAAAGGGCACTGGAACCCTGCGTTCCAGCTCCTGTGGAGCACTGGGACCGGGACAGCCCAGGAGGAAAATCGGGGTTCTGCACGAAACGGGGGAGTGGGCGCAGGGGGAGTGACTACAGAGACAACTTTCCCTTAATGAAGTAGCTTTTAATGGGGACACACAGGGCCGTCCCCTCTCTGCGGATGCTCTCCGTGGATTTGGGGAATGTTCCTTTTTTCCATGAACACTCAGTGCTCGGCCAGCGCCGGCCTCACCCCGCCACAGCCCGGGAAAGAGACGGGGAAACCCAGTAAAAACCAGTCCCGGGGGGCTTCGTTCCTTCCCTGAGGAAGATCGGAGGCAGGGCTGGAACACGGATGCTCCGGAGGAGGGATTGAACCACGAGATGGCACCAGGCAGCTGCCGGAGCCCGCAGGGACAGCGGGGACAGGGGGGAC
>VWZT01000010.1:116194-131558 GCA_013397055.1 Pachycephala philippinensis
AGAGGTGGCAGGGGGCAGTCAGGGTGAGCCAGGAGTGAGGGCAGAGCTGGCAGAGAGGGGCAGGGCTGTCCAGCACAGGTTTCTGTGAGCAGGGTGTGGGTGCTGCCATCTCCCCACTGCTCCCTCGGGGCTCAGCCTGGCCAACAGCACTGCAGTGCCCTGGCTGGGTCTTCCAGGGGGTTTTCTTCCACCTCTGGCTGTTCCTGTTACACAGGGTCCCCCTCTGGGTCCGAGGCTTTTACAGCAGCACTGACCTGCAGTGTGGGGTGTCACCAGCCAGGCTGATATCATGGGGAAAAGGGATTTCCTTGCATTTCTTTGGAAATGCCACACTTGCTGCAGACAGAGAAATGTCATGATGGAGGAACAGCTGGGAAGCAGCAAGTGAAGAAAGGGAGACAAGGGAGATTCATTTTAGCAGAGACACAGTCAGGAACCACCAGGGTCCTGCCCAAGATGTGGAGGTGAAAGGCCTGAGAGAGAATGGGCAGGATGTGGAAGATGGGCAGGACCCAGGGTCATTGTAGGGAGCCATGGACCCCTTCTGTGGGATGGGGATGGGTGGCAGCAGGACAGGTGGGATTTGGGACAGGTGGGATTTGGGACAGCCACGTGGGAAGCCCAGAGGCCCCAGGAGTCCTCAGTGTCCTCCTGGGAGAGGATGGGGAAGCCCAGGGCTACAGGTGGCCCAGGAAGGTGGTGGAGGTGTACCAGGAGCAAGAGGGAGGAGAGTGCCGTGCCCCTGGGGTGGGATGTGTGCTCTGTGACACCAAACTGCTGGGGTGTCCCAGCCCTCACTGTGCTCACAGGGAGCTGCCAGCAGCAGTGCCCTGACCCAGAGGGTGCTGGGGGTCACCAGAAGGGACTGGGGTCCTGTACTGCCTGAGCTCCAGACGGCCGTGGCAGGCAGAGGACCCGTGCGGGAGGGAACTGGGAGATGTGGCTCATCCCTGCATCCTTCTCCAACAGCTCTCTGAGCCCTGCCAGCTCCACCCTTCCTTGGGAGCACACCCTGCTCGTGGCTTGCACGTGGCTCTCCTGGCAGCGGGCGCTGCCCAGAGCTGCCGTGGGGCAGTGGCACTGCTGGGTGCCTGCTCACAGCACCGTGTGGGCTCTGTGAGTGTGTGTGAGCCGTGGCAGCCCCTGCAGCCAGCACACACGCCCTCTGCACAGCCACACGGGCACAGCTGTGCACACACATGCAGCCAGCCCACACGCCCTCTGACACTCTGCACAGCCACACGGGCACAGCTGTCCACCCCCATGCAGCCAGCACACATACACTCTGCACAGCCACACGGGCACCGCTGTGCACACACATGCAGCCAGCCCACACGCCCTCTGCACAGGCCACACGGGCACAGCTGTGCTCTCACACGCAGCCAGCACACCCTTGGCTCCTGTGTTTGTGGCTGCAGAGTCCTGGGACAGAGGGCACGAAGGCACAGCGAGTGTGTGCCCCAGCTGCCTGTGGCTGGTCCCCAGTGACTACCCTGTGCTGTCTCCTTGTGCTTGCAGGTCCCACGAGAACGGCTTCATGGAGGATTTGGACAAGACTTGGGTGAGGTATCAAGAGTGTGATTCCCGTAGCAATGCCCCAGCAACACTCACCTTTGAAAATATGGCAGGTTTGTTCTGCAAACCTCTTTCTCCCCCTTCGCTGGGTAGCCTGCTTTTGCTCCAGACATTCTCCTCTCCGGGGCTCTCCTCTCGGGCCAAATCTCTGCTGCTTCTGGGTTTGTGCTTTCCCAGTGCTGGCAGGCTGCTGAGGTGGGCTCCGTTCCCACCTCGTTCCAAACAAAGCTTCCCCCTCCGTCCCTGGGTGCCCTTCTCCCCCGTGGGGCTGCCCTGGCATGAGCACGGCTCCCCTCCCTCTGCCGTGGCCAAGCTGAGGCTGTCACAGAGCAGCCAGAGCTATCACAGAGCAGCCAGGGCTATCACAGAGCAGTCAGGGCTATCACAGAGCAGTCAGGGCTATCACAGAGCAGTCAGGGCTATCACAGAGCAGTCAGGGCTATCACAGAGCAGTCAGGGCTATCACAGAGCAGTCAGGGCTATCACAGAGCAGTCAGGGCTATCACAGAGCAGTCAGGGCTATCACAGAGCAGTCAGGGCTATCACAGAGCAGTCAGGGCTATCACAGAGCAGTCAGGGCTATCACAGAGCAGTCAGGGCTATCACAGAGCAGTCAGGGCTATCACAGAGCAGTCAGGGCTATCACAGAGCAGTCAGGGCTATCACAGAGCAGTCAGGGCTATCACAGAGCAGTCAGGGCTATCACAGAGCAGTCAGGGCTATCACAGAGCAGTCAGGGCTATCACAGAGCAGTCAGGGCTATCACAGAGCAGTCAGGGCTATCACAGAGCAGTCAGGGCTATCACAGAGCAGTCAGGGCTATCACAGAGCAGTCAGGGCTATCACAGAGCAGTCAGGGCTATCACAGAGCAGTCAGGGCTATCACAGAGCAGTCAGGGCTATCACAGAGCAGTCAGGGCTATCACAGAGCAGTCAGGGCTATCACAGAGCAGTCAGGGCTATCACAGAGCAGTCAGGGCTATCACAGAGCAGTCAGGGCTATCACAGAGCAGTCAGGGCTATCACAGAGCAGTCAGGGCTATCACAGAGCAGTCAGGGCTATCACAGAGCAGTCAGGGCTATCACAGAGCAGTCAGGGCTATCACAGAGCAGTCAGGGCTATCACAGAGCAGTCAGGGCTATCACAGAGCAGTCAGGGCTATCACAGAGCAGTCAGGGCTATCACAGAGCAGTCAGGGCTATCACAGAGCAGTCAGGGCTATCACAGAGCAGTCAGGGCTATCACAGAGCAGTCAGGGCTATCACAGAGCAGTCAGGGCTATCACAGAGCAGTCAGGGCTATCACAGAGCAGTCAGGGCTATCACAGAGCAGTCAGGGCTATCACAGAGCAGTCAGGGCTATCACAGAGCAGTCAGGGCTATCACAGAGCAGTCAGGGCTATCACAGAGCAGTCAGGGCTATCACAGAGCAGTCAGAGCTGCCACAGAGCAGTCAGAGCTGTCACCAGTGCCGGGAGGGGAGCAGCACCTCGGGGTGTACCCAAGGTGAACCCTGCTGCAGGAGGGGGCTGGAGGTGAGGGGCAGCCCCCACCCAGTCCTGAGGAGCCCTGGGCAGGGGCAGGGCAGGGATAATCCATACAGGGGTTTTTCATCTTGCAAAGACTGTGAGAAGCCCCAGACAGGCTCTCCCTCTGCACTGAGGTGTTGCAGACCGTGCAATGAGGGATGAGGGGTGTTGGATGGGACCCCGCCCTCACCAGTACTGCTGGCCGGGTTACAGGCATGGAGAAAGGGGCATTTGGCTCCATCTCCTCAGACACCACTCCAGAAACATCAGCCCCGAGGGCTGCAGGTACCCAAGGACAGCACAGGGCTCTATGCACGGCTGTGCTCCCTGAGGAGCCACACCAGAGCGCCAGGGCTGGGTTCTGGTGCAAACAACCCCACTGGGGATGGGCTCTGCCTGCCCCCAGCACTGCTGCAGCTCAGTGCCTCCAGAGCTGGCACCGACAGCCCTCAGGTGCCCAGGCTGTGTTCCCCTCCTCCAGGCCCTCCAGGACTGCGGGGGGATGGCGGGGGGACTGGGGTTGGCAGATGCTCCCATTGCTGAGCATGATGCAGAAGAAATGAGGGGTCATGTTGCCATTTCCACTGCCCCCTGTAACTTTCCTGCTTATTTCAGGTGTGTTTATGCTGGTGGCTGGAGGTATTGTTGCCGGGATATTTTTAATATTCATAGAGATAGCTTACAAAAGGCATAAGGACGCGCGGAGGAAGCAGATGCAGCTGGCGTTTGCGGCCGTAAATGTGTGGAGGAAAAACCTGCAGGTAGGACAAACCGTTTTTAGAGCAAATCTCCACCAGGTGCGTTTTCCATTCCTTCACCCAAGCAGTGAATGCAGAGCTGTGGATTAGCACGGGGCCCTCTGTCCCCCAGCCCACCCCAGCAGCTCCGGCTGGGCGTTCCTGGGTGCCTGTTAGGCTGTAGGGGAGCTGCCCGCGGCCGGTGCTGTCTGTGCCAGCACAGCTCCATAGGGCAAACCCCGGCCCCAATGCCCCCGGTGGAGCTCGGGATGGGGACTTTGCTCTGCTGGGGACCACGTGCCGGAGCCACACCTTGCCCTGGCCGAGCGGGCAGTGCCAGCACGGCTCCTTTGCAGGCTCTGCCCGCTGCCCGGCTCCGGCCGCGCTCACCAGCAGAGGGGAGGGTCAGCCCGCTGCCACTGACCATCCCTGCCCGGTGCTCAGGAATGCGCCAGGGATAGTTTCCATCGCCTGCCCTTCCCTGCCTGCTTCCCAACAGCGCGGTAGCCCTTGCCATACCCAGGAGCGACTCCCAAAAGAGGTGGTGCGTGCTCTTGTCCCTCGGAGACAAGGACATTCCCCCACACAGGAGCCAGCAGTGCCGGTCCCTGTCAGTGCCAAGGCTCCCTCGGGCTCCTTCCGTGGGGCTGTTGCTCTCCCAGGCTTCTCCCGTTCCTGGAACAGCTCTGTGCCGCTCAAGGCAGGGGAGCCCAGGAGGGTCAGAGGTGCCTGGCAGTGACACCGAGCCATGGGCACATCCGTGGGCCACCGGCCTCACGCTTCCCTTCCCCTGCTGCTTTTGGGGCCGAGCCCCACAGTGCCCCTGACCCCAGTGTAGGGCAGCTGGAGGCTCTGTCTGAGTTGCCCGGGCTGGTTTTTCCCTTGGGGAAGCACAGAGCAAGAGCTCCTTTAGGTGACTAAAGGACACTGCCGCTCGGAGCAGAGCCAGCGGAGGAAAGAGAGAGAAGGAGGCTGGGGGACCCCGCGAGGAGCCCGGCCGGGCCCCGGGGAGCAGCGCTGGCTGGGGCTGCGGGGGGGCTGCCCAGGTGGAGCAGCGAGGGGAGCACGAGGCCGGGCTGCTGCATCCTGAGAGCTCGCTGGGTTCAGTTCACCGGAAAGAGTCTCGGAAAAGCCATTTCTCAAATTTTTTTTTTCCTTTTTTTCCTTTCTTTTTTCCTTTGCTTCCAAAAAGCAGCAGCACCGAGGGGGTTAAGGCTGCTGGGACAGAGCACACTAGTCGCACTGCCATTTTTCACTTGCCAACCTTCTAGAAAATACTGCACTGGGTCCTTGGGCAGAGTCTGTGGGACTGTGAGCAAAGCATGCTGCCCTGTGGGGGTAAACAGCCTCATGGTAAAGAGCCGTTTGACATTGTAAGACTTTTCCACAGGAGGAAACGTCAGAGCACTAGTATCTGGTACATTGCTAGAAGGTAGGCAAGTGGAAAGATTTATTTGTTAAAACAAACAAACAAAAATAATGGTTTTTGGGATCACAGTTTTGCCATGGCTATTTCCTGAGATGCCATGGAAGAAAAAGACATTTCATTCCATTCATCTTGCTTTCCTTTCCGTTTGTGCATGTCCGCAAAAGAGAGAACTGAGAAGGAGGAGCAAATGTATCCCCGAGCATGCTCTACGCACCAGCGGGATACATTTTGGTTACCCCCGTGCGGTAGCAGAGCCAGACCTGGTCACTCCGTCCCCCGTCGGAAAGGTCACTCTCATTGGCACCAAAGCAATTGGGGAGGACTCGTTGCCAGCGCCCGGCGCCGAGCGCGGCCGGGCCCCCCGGCCCGCGGCCCCCGCACCATGGCGGCTGGTGCTCCCAGCCTGCGCCAACCAGGTCCGACTCGCTAACTCCAACGCCTACATTTTTCAGTTCTGTTTCTCTTTGAGTTCATCCCGACCCGACGACATCATGGCACTAACGCTTTGCTTCCTCCCTTTCTTTTCCTTTGTATTTTTTTTAATTTTTTTTTTTTACTTTTCTTTTTCTTCCAGTTTCCTTTTTTTGGTTTTTAGCCTGTTTTACTTTGGAAAACAAACCAAACCACCACCAACAACCACGTTCGGCTTTGCACAACTGCATCATTCGAATTTTTGAACACATTTTTTTTACAGAATATTCATACAATGACTTCTCTTTCAATGCAGTCCTCTCTCTCTCTTGTGGCGCTAGGATTCAGCCTCAGAAAAGGCCCTGAGCACTTTTTTTTTTTTAGTGGTAGGTGCAGCATCTCACGTCTCGGTCCAGCCAGGCTAGCGGTGGAAGCGAGGGGCAGGGCGCCAGGCAGAGCATCCCCAGGAAGCGAGGTCAGCTGTGCCGGCCTGGCTGCAGACACCAGGAGAGCAGGGCTGCCTCCCAGAGGGGTTCCCAGCGCTCCGGACGCGAGGCCGGCCCCCCGTAGCTGTAGCCGTGTGGTGGCTGTGCCGTAGCCGTGGGTCACCGAGGCCCTTGGAGGACTGGGAGTGGCAGAACACCTCCAGTAGCTTTCTCGCCTAAATGAAGGCCATGACACGGGGCAGTATTCAAATAGATTTAGAGTTTCCAACAACACACTAGAGATCTAATTACTTATACATATTCATTTTAGGATAGAAAAAGTGGTAGAGCAGAACCTGACCCTAAAAAGAAAGCCACTTTTAGGTCCATCACCTCCACCCTGGCCTCCAGCTTCAAGAGACGTAGGTCCTCCAAGGATACGGTAAGAGGAAGAAGAACAATTCTGCCCTCTCTCTTTCTCTCTCTTTCTCTCTTCTGCCATCCCATCGACTGCCACACACCCATCCCGAAGCTGCCAGTGTACATGCATAGCTCATGTTCGTCACCAGTCAGTCAGTCAGTCAGTGAGTCAGTCATCCCGTGTACCTGAAAGGATGCTGGGATCCTGGAGGGCAGGCAGGAGGTGGCTTGGAGTCCTGTGATGAGTTGGGAGATGCAACCGAGTTTTTGTTTTGTTTTTTTGTTTTCTTTTTGCCTGGATGATTTCTGATGTTCCTCTCTGTGCTTCGCTCACCTTACCGGTGCTGACCTCTTGAAACTGATGACATTTTTTCTTTTTCTTTTTCTTCTTTTTTTTTTTTTTTCTGTTCCTAAGTGTTCCTGTACCTGTTTGTCATTGTATGCCTAAAAACAATCACCCCGATTTAATTTGGGCACCGTGTCACCTCACCAAGAGCCATGCGTGTCACACTCTCTACATGTGATTTTTGTTTGTGACAATTAGCATTCGGAATAGTCCTCGCACAGGAGTGACAGCTGTCTCTGGTTATCGTCAGCAGTAACGCAGCTCTAGAAAAGAGATCAAAAGGCTCCAAAGAGGAGGTTGTTAAAGACCCAGCCTTGGTTCAAACTTGTGTTTTCCGCTGCTCTCACATAACCAGAGAAAATTTCCAAATTGCTGCCTCTAAAGCCAGCTGTTTCCAAACGTGCAAATGTGTCTGCTCGTGCTGGAGCTTCAGACACTTCAGCGTCAGGTTGGGCTGTTGGTCTGTCGGACTGAGCCGTGTCCCTCTGCATGTCGCCGTCTGTTGTATGACACTCTGCACTGTGGCTACTCTGTTGTCTCGTGTGGCAGCGCCCGCTGCGTTTTGCTGCCCGACCTCCTGGCGCGACGGGCTTGCCCAAATCCCCTCCCCGGGGCGGCCGGCGGGTTTGTGCCCGGGGTTGCTCAGAGCAGGTCCCCGCCAGGCTGCCCGAGGCGCGGCGGGGACGGGGGGACGGTGGCAGCGGGGAGATGTGGCCCCCGTGGCGGGGTGGCCCGTCCCAGCCGCAGCCTGGGCGCCTCGGGGACAGCATGTGGTATCGCAGGGGGTCTCGGGGCCACGGCTCTGTGTGAGAATGGAGGAGGCTGCCTTTGACACCAGCGCAGGCTCCATACCGAGAAGCTCCTGGAGCACCCCTGGAACGTGGCCCTGGGGACAGCTGAGCCCTCGGCCGGGCTCGACTGCCACCATCTCACACAAAGTGCTCCTCTCACTGTCACCTCGAAGCCTGGAAGTCATGGGGGGGACACCCACACTCTTCCCACTCATCCTTCGTGCCCCACGGGGAAGATGGGCATCCCTGTCATCTCCTGTGCTGCCTCCGTGCTCCCTGGGTGGCACCTCGTCCCAGTAATGCCCCATGTCTGGGGTCCCCTCTCCCCACTGCTGCACCCCTGAGCAGCTCTGCAGGGAGGTCACAGGTTGTGTCTTTGTGGCCTGAGCCATGACTGGGGCAGAGGAGGCAGAGATGGGGTGGGTGCTGCAGGGGATGGTGCAGGAGTGAGGAGGAGGAGGAGGGACAAGTGGAACGCACAGAAAAAAGAGGGGACAAAAATTCGCAGAAAGATCTGCGTGTCCTGAGTAGACCCCCATGTTCTGCTGTGTTTGAACCACTCCACGAGTAGGAAACCAAGAGGTCCTGTCCTGGCAGAGCAGAATCATGCTGGTGCCCTGGGCACCTGGGGGAACCAGTGCCACCGGTGGGCAGAGGAGAGGGGGAGAACCCAGGAGCAAAGGGGCAGCTGGCATGTGGCACCCCGGTACCTCCCACATTGCTCCTTCTTCAGGGAAGCATCCTGGTCCTGATCCTGCTCCATGGTGTGGCATCCATCCCACACCAGCCAGCCCACAGCCCTCTCTGCCCCATGCCAGGAGCACCCCAGAAATGCCCTGAGCTGACCAGGTCCAGGGCCCACCTGCCCCACAGGTCCCATGGATGGGCAACAGAGCTGTTCTCTCCCCTTCCCACACCCGTCGGGGTCCAGCACAACACAGGGCTCCCCGTGTTTGGGTCCCACTCATGCTCTTCCTGGCACATTGTCCATGGGCAAGTTGTGAGGGAGATGACCCCTCTCATCCCAGAAGATGGTCCCCACTTTGGGGCAGCTGCACGGTCCATTATTCCCCACCGCCCAGAAGCCTGTCACAGTGCTCTGCCTGCCATGGGGTGCCGTGGCCAGGGTCCCAGGACACATTCCCCAGGGACTGGGCTAGCTGGGTCAAGAACAGGCCCATGGGGTGAACATCCAAGCCAACGTGGCCACTTTGGGGGCTAGCAGCCATTGCAGGAGGTCCGTGGTGGAGCGAGCTTTGTGGTGATGTTGGGCAGCCCCGCTGGTGGCTCTGCGGGGTGAGCAGCCAGCGGGACGGGGGTGCTGCCACCAGCCCCTGTCACAGCCTGTGCTTGGTGACCTCCACTCCCGTGCAGCAGCCCTGGCTCAGAGACCCCAACGCCCTCCTGCTGGAAGGCCCCATGAGTCCGTAGCATGCTGGGGCACGTTGCCTGGGGTCCTTGTAAAGACGAGAAAGCAGCGAGGTGCTCTGTTTCATGCTGCTCAGCACAGCCGCGGGCCCTCACCAGGTCTTAGGTGGGTGAGGCTGGAGAGCCCATGGGGCTGGAAGGCCAGGCTGACCCCAGCCCCACGGGCTCTCCCAGCTAGCGAGCGAAAGACGCAGACCTGGTGGCCTTGCTTCTTTCCTTTCTGTTGTCGGGAGTTTTAAAAATGGATTCTGCTCTGCAGCCCTGCAGAATGGTCCCTCAGGAGTGCCAGAGAGACAGGCTGGCACCATGGAGCCAAGACAGCCCTGGGAAGCTTCCACCCCACTCTGAACGTCCTAGCGCCCACCATCACCCGAGCTGCACAGCCTCTCCGCGGCACATCATCCCCACCGCCCCAGGAGGAGATGCATGTGTTCCCCATAGGCAGCTCCTGCAACTCGAGTAGCACTGGCAGAGCTGACGTGTCCATCCATCGCAGCCACCCACGATACTGCAACCCCACAGACGCCATGTGAGACGCATAAACCACACAGACACCTCCGAGCCGGCACATTGCGTACAGACACGTATCGAGGTGCACAGGCCCCTTAGCCCCCCGCCTCGGCAGCCCCCGCAGAGCCACACTGCCAGCCCCAGGCACGGCCCCGCCAGGGCCCCGCGCCGCAGCCCCGCGGCCGAGGGCACGTGCCAGAGCCGGGCGAGAACCGAGGGGCTTCTGGAAAAGGTCACCTTTTCAGTGAAGGATCAGCTGTCCCAAAGCCAAACGCTTCTTGGCTGAGAAAGAGCCTAGTTTTTGGCCCAAAAGAACCAAAAGTAGGTCAAAGACAACTTTTTTTTTTTTTTCTTTTTTTCCCCTAAAGGGAAGTTGATATTTTCTACAGCAAGATCGCATTTAGCTGGAATCCTAATTTTTAATTGAAAAAAAATATCCACAACAACAAAATTCTTCCAGAAAATCTTCCACCAGCCAGGGACTACCATATGAGCCCAGTTAGGTTGAAGTCATTTTTAAAGACATTAAGTTCTTGTCTATATTTTCTTCCTGGTTGTCATTTAAAGTTTTTGGTGCCTTCACTTCACTTCCATACCTTAACATGTTTGAGTCTCTTCTACAGTTAATATTGATTAATTTCTTGGCTTTATAATGTTTGGTTTGGGGATTATTGCACCATCCCTGTAACATAATTTACTCAAATTATTGATATGTGCTTCTAGCATTAGTCCTACTTCAACATAGTTTTGATATGACCGTTTTCTTGCTTTTTTTTTCTTTTCCTTTTTTATTTTCATTTTAATTTTTATTATTAAAAATTGCATGCATGAACTTTACACAAAAAAAAAAAGTAAATGAGAATGTTACCCTGTGATAACTCTGTGATTGGAGGAGATATGCTTTCAAATCAAAAGCCATGCTCTTGTATTTTAATTTTTCTGGCCAGATTGCCCATTTCGCTTGGTTGTTTTAGCGTTTCCCACCCCCAGAGCTGTGCAGAGAGGCCAGGAGGCCCCAGCCTGCCCTGCTACACCACCACAGCAGCCACACGTGCACCAAGGCACACACACTCACACAGGCACACTCCGCTTCTTCCACCCCCCTCGAATCAGGCAGGATGTTTAACAAAGGACCTTTCTTCTACCCATTCAGTTTTGTATCTCCAGTTCCTCCTTCTCCTCCACCAGTGAGTCACCAGCCTCTCCCCTTTCTTTCCCCGTCACCTCCTCCCTGCGGGCGTCAAGCCCCATCCCATGAGCACACACCTCCCGGCAGCTCTGCCATGGAAACATTGCGTTTAGCTGAAATCCAAATTTTTCACCAGGAGGGGGTGGCTGCCCCCGATTTTGGGAGAGAGGGGTGTTTTTTGGTGGGCTGATGAATGGCCACAAAAAGCTCCCCCCAGGGCGGCAGAGTGACACCGGGCTGGCCTCAGCTCGCTCTGCGCCGACGGGCGATGGCCGAGCTGTTGCCCCTTAGCAAAGCGAGGCCATGGTCAGGAATTCCCAGAGGCTCCATTGGAATCTTAGCCAGAGATTCTCCCTGAGTGGCAGAATGACCCGTGAGGGCTCCCTGGGTGTCAGCGCGTCCCCAGCACGGCACCGGAGAGACAGGAGCGCGCTGGCCCCGGGCCCTGCCCCAGCAGCTCCCACCCAGGGCTCCCGGGAAGCTGGGCTGGGCAGGACACCCCCAAGGACCCCACGCAAGGCTCGGGGGACCCCAGCCCTGCCCGGGCAGGAGGCAGGGTGTGCAGCACACAGGGTAGCCACAGTGCCAGAGCTGCCGGCAGCGCCGCGGAGGCCACGGCCACCATCGACCAAAGCAGGGCGGGTGAAATCCGTCACCGAGGAGCCCCCCGGAGCCCCTCAAAACATCGGCCCTCCTGGGCAGGGCGGTGCAAGGGCTGGGAAGATGTCACTGGAGAGGGTCTGTGCTGCTGTACGTAAGACCCACAGAGACCCTTTCCTGCCCTGGCACCGGGTTAGAACCCCAGAGAGCAGCTCAGGATGCTCCGGGCCACCCGCGCCCACAGCAGGGCTGGACAGGGCTTCCAGGTCAGGCTTTGGAGTTAGGAGAGTGGCGCTGGGAGAGGAAGGGAGTGTGGAAGGAGGAAGGGATGAAATAACTGCCCAGCTGTAAATTCCTGCCTGGGGAGGAAGGACTTTTTTTTCTTGCCCATTGATGGGAATTTCTGCTCTCCCCACCCTTGCTGATGGGACTGCAGCAGGAGAGGGCTCTCACATGGCCTCTCCCACGCCAAGCCCCCCCAAAATCCAGGTCACATCCCCAACGCAGGCCGTATTTTCACATTAGCAATCAACGCCACACTTTATCACAAGTCAACCACACCACACATCTCACCTGCATGAAAGGACAGTCACGGCAGGGTCATTCAGGCAAGGAGGTGAAACGCCCTGGCCTCAAAGCACAGCTTGATCTGGCACCAGAGAGGTGCCAAAACCCAGCCAGACCCTCCAAACACAGGTTCAGGCGTGGGCTGGGCTGATGAGTCACAGGCTTTGTTTTGTAGCCCTCCCAGAGCAGAGAGGGCCTGGCTCAGCGGGTGACGTGGCAGCCACGCTCCGCAGAAGCTGCACCACGCTCCTGGTGTCCCCTCTGCCCAGCTCCAGGGTGCTTGGAGAGCGTCTGCAAGGACCTCTGCACAAGCATGGATTGCTCTGGGAAGGGGACCTCAGCCAGCAGCAGCTTTCGGGGCGTTGCATCACCCCCAAGAGATATCCTGTAGGGACACATGGCATAGAAGCAGCAGCGGGGACAAGTGCCAGGACTGCCTAACACTTCTTTCTGCTTGTCTGTCTATTTGTGTGTTGCAGCAGTATCACCCCACCGACATCACTGGCCAGCTCAACCTCTCCGACCCCTCAGTCAGCACTGTGGTGTGACCTTCTCCCCGAGGGCCATCAGTCCTTGCCCAACACAGTAGGAAGGCACAGCCAGGACTGCCTTTCAAGGGACACTGATGGGTTCTTCCGGGTGAGATGGGAGGAAAGCATCCTTCATCCATACACAGTGACTCCATTGTATATCTCCCTCCCTTCCTAGGCCTGCTGCCATGCTCGTGCCCCAGGAAGCACGGCAGGACCAGGACAAGGTTTGGACTTCACTGTACAGAGATTATTGCTTCCAAACAGTGCCACGATAATCAGAATTGCCACTGACTGGCTCCGTGCAAGGGGAAAGGACTGCGGAAGGCACACGGTGCCTGCTCTCCCACGGTAGCAGGGAAGAGCTGGTGCCAGGCCACAAACACGTGCTTGACATCGCAGGCTGCAGCCTTCTGAGCACACACAGCCCCTCAGACGTGTGCTCCACGTCTCCCACCACCTGGAGGGCTCCAGCGACGTGCCCACGGTCCTGAGCAGCCGGAGCAGCCAGCTCCTGGTGCGGCAGGTCGGGCACACGTCCCTGCGGTGCCGAGCGACCCTCACGTCTGCCGCAGGGGCTGGAGGATGTGTGCTCTGCTCCTTGCAGGGGATGGAGCCAATTCCCCTCCCTCCCATCGGCCCGCGGCTGTGACTCAGTTCCCGTCCGTGGTCCGGCTGCAGCAGGAGAGCTCCCGCCCTGCAGCCCCCGCCCCTGTGCTAATCCCGGTGCTCCGGAGCCCTGGAGTGCCGCCAGCCAAGATCCCGGCTCCCACCTCTCCTGCACAGAAGACATCCCCAGGACCTGGCCACGGCCAGCATGTAGCACTCACACAGCAGCTCTCCTGGCCAGGAATTCTCCACGGGAAATGGCTCCGGATGGTTGCACTGACCTCTACCCCAGCTCCACACTGCCTCAGCACCAGCAATGCAAGGAGAGATGCTGCTGGCTGGTCGCGGCTGGCTGCGGTGCTGCAGCGGCCCCCAGCCCGTCCGCACTGCCGGGGCACGGCGGCCAGCGCCGGCGGCTCCCCTGGCACCCTCACTGCAGCCCACGCTTGCCAGCAGCTCCCGCGGCAGCCCCGCTGCACCTGCCTGAACCTGGAGACGTGGGAAGCAGATCCCAGTTCGGGAGAAGGGAACCGAACGAGCCGGGCTGACGCCGTCCCTCCCCGCACCTCCCTCCCCTGGAGCCCACCCCGAGCCCCCTCCCCGTGGGCTCTGACAGCGCACCGGGGCAGCGTCGGGCACGGCCCGGCCGGGGACGAGCAGCACTGCACGGGCACGGGCAGCATCACACCCCGTCTCCTGCCGACATGGAACACCCACCTGCGGCGGGGTACCCAGCCCCGGCGGCACGAACTGCCCTCTCCCTGCCCCAGGCTGCCCCCGCGGGCAGGATTTTCACATGGCAGCTGAGGTCTGTGAGCATCGTCCCACTGACTGCTGTGGCTCCATCAAGTTCATCTAGCTCCAGCTGAGAAATCGGACCCATTCTACTTTATACGTCAATGTTACATTAATACCGAGTTTTTGCAAGAGCTCAGTAAAGTCTAGACTGGATCATGAAGTGGTTTATTCCAGAGCTGTGTGCCTCTTTCTGTCTCTGACTCCTGGCAAAGCTGGCAGGGAGCCCTGTGGTGAATCAGAGCCTCACCCAGCCTGGCTGCAGGGTCTGCAAACAGTGCAGGGACAGGAAGGGATGGAGAAACCAGCAGGGAGAAAGGCCAGGGGCTGTAGGGGAGACTGGGAGGGAAAGGGCATCCCCATTTGGGACGGCCAGGGGACAGCCAGGGTGGGGCACAGGCCTTGCACCGAGGGGATGGGGACAGTCTGGAACTGCCCCAACACCAGCACCATGACAGCTGGCCCTGTCCCACCTCCATCCTGGGGAAAACTGCTGGGCTCCCCATCTCCTGGGGGCCAGTGTGGGGCCTGGCCAGTTCCCTCTTTGGGAACCGAGGCACAGAGAGGCTCCTGGCTGCACCAAAAGGCAAATGGTGACTCTTGAGGCGGCCTGAAAGGCACCAAGAGGAATATGGTGAGTCCTGGGATGCACACAGGGGCTCCCAGGCTGCACCTAAAGGCACAGTGAAGCATATGGGGCATCCTAAAAACACCCTGAGGGGCCTGGGCAGCACAGGGGGCAGGACGAGGGGAGAAGGATCACCTGGATGCCCGCAGGAAGGGGATATGCAGATCTGAGGGTGGCCTTGGGAAGCCTCCCAAAACACTGAGAGCACCTGTGGTCAGCCTGTGCCCTGCAGGGAGCTGATCTGGAGGCTGCTCCCCCCTGGCAGAGGCCGCTTGGCACCACCTTGGGGGACTCTGAGGAAATCCAAAGCGATCCCAGGAACAGAACTTCCTCTCATGGTCCAAGGGACAGTTTGCAGCAGGTTGCAGGCACCTGGAGAGGGGCACGGGTGGAGCACAGCCCGCCCGGGGCAGGGCCTGCCTGAGGCTCAGTGCACCCTGCAGATGCGGGGCCTCCTCCAGCAGCGGGATTCCCGGCGCAGGCTGTGGTAGAACACGATCAGGGAGCCCATGAAGGTGCAGAAGAAGATGCTGGCGATGAAGGAGAAGGGTCCAATGATGAAGAAGGCGATGTAGTGCTGGGAGGAGAGCGAGGTCTCCTGGCATTGCCTGAAGGACTCATCCCCAAAGGCCATGATCGGATACTTGTTCAGCTGCTCCGGAGCTCTGCACAGGAGCAAACTCTTCTCTGGAAGAGAAAAGCAGAGCTGGAGGGCACACAGGGCAGCTGGGAAAGGTGGCAGATCTGCATGGGACAGATGGCACCAGGGCAGGGGCCAGGGTCACCAAGACCACCCGTGTCAGGCTATAAAAAGGGGGAACTGTGAGGTTCAGGACTCATCTGTT
>VWZT01000010.1:131600-142419 GCA_013397055.1 Pachycephala philippinensis
TGGGATGGGATGGGAGGTGGGCACAGTGCTGGAGGGGGCACAGGAAAATGGGTTTGGGGCAGGAAGGCAGGTGGGGCAGGCAAGGGGGCAGGACTGGCTCCCAGATGTGGGAAGCAGTGAGCAGCCAGCCTGGAGACTCCACAGAAGGTCCCAGCCAGCACAAGTGCAGTCACATATCCGAGCTGGAAGCAAGCAGGAGAGGGCAGCAAGGGTGGGAGAGGCCTCGCTGGCAGAGCTGTCTTTCCCTGGGGCTCATGGGGGAAGAAACGCAGGATCAGAACCAGGTTCATGAAGGCTTTGGGGAAGGTCTGACAGCACTGCATCCTGGATGGGCCAGCAGTGACATGCATCCTGACACTCAGGCTCCACCTGCCCCCTCAGGTGCCATGGTGCCACTGCTGGGGACAGCGCTGCGTGCCTGTCACTGGGACACTGCCCAGCCCTCCTTCCCAGGCAATCCCTGCCGGTGACCACAATCAAAATGTGGGCACCAGCTAAAGTGTATCCACCCAAGCAGCCACAGGAGCTGGCAGGACCTAAGCACAGGTTCTGGGGACCCTCACCCCCAGGGCACTGACCACCCAAGCCCTCAGCTGGGTGACCAGCCAGCGTGGAGCGGGCAGGGGGCTGGGGGACGCAGCCCTCGGGGCACTCACCTCGCACCTTGTCCCTGTTGTGGCTGAGCCAGCGCCAGAGGGGCAGGATGCCGCAGCTGCACACCCAGGGGTTGTCCTGCAGCAGGAGTGCCCGGAGCTGCGGCAAGGCGCCCGGCACCCCGGGCTCCAGCTCCCCCAGCCTGTTGCTGCCCAGGTTGAGCGTGGCCAGGCTGGTGAGGGGCTGGAAGGTCTCGGGGGTGAGCACGGTGAGCAGGTTGTGGCTGAGGTCCAGCTCCTGCAGCGCCCCGAGCCCCAGCAGGGCCCGGCCGTGGATCAGCTCCAGGCGGTTGTGGGCCAGGCCGAGCCGCCGAAGCCCCGGCAGCGCGGGGAACGAGCGCGGGCCCAGCACCGAGATGAAGTTGTAGCCGAGCCACAGCGCGCTGGTGTTGGCCGGCAGGCTCCAGGGCACCTCGCGGAGGCCCCGCTCGCCGCAGTCCACCTCTCCCGGGGCGCAGCGGCAGGCGGCCGGGCAGGCCGGCGAGGGCGGCGGGCACAGGAGCAGCAGCAGGGCCAGCACGGGCCCGGGGACCCTCCGGCAGCCCATGGCCTTCCCCCGGGGCACGGTGGGCTCCCGGGGCCGCTGTGCTGGGGCTGTCCCACGGACAGGTTCCCCAGAGCCCCGCGCCTCGCCCTGCCCGCTGCGCCCGGCCGAGTCCGGCGCTGGCCGGAGGTGCGGGGCTGGCCGGAGGTGCGGCGCTGGCCGGAGGTGCGGCGCTGGCCGGAGGTGCCCGGCTGGCCGGAGGTGCGGCGCTGGCCGGAGGGGCGGCGCTGGCCGGAGGTGCGGCGCTGGCCGGAGGCGTCGGGCAGTGCTCGGCTCCCTGCAGCCGCTCGCACTCATCCCCGGCTCACCCGGCTGCAAACCTGCACCAGGCTCCGCTCCCGGACCCGGTTTTCCTCGGGGTGGAGCTGCACTTTTTCCAGCAAATATTTTTACAATGATGCTTGCCCAGCAAGGTGTGGAACCGTGCCCACGTCCCTCCCTCCAGCAGGCACGGCTCCAGCCAGGTAAGCAGCCAGCTCTGCATGGCCTGGGATTAACTGCTTGTGTGTGCTGCAGGCTGGAGAGCTGGAAATCAGCACATCCAGATCCATCCCTAAGCCTCCATCCCCCCCGGGTGCATCCCCCATGGGCAGGGGGGTACAGCCAGGTACAGAGGGGTGTATGGGCCCAGGGCCCCCATAAGTGGCTGGGATACTGGAACAAAACATAACTGGGACATAATCATATCATTTGCAGGTCTTACCCCATCAGATGTGCTGTCCCACCACACCCAGGGGTCCTCAGTGGGAACCACAGCCCACCCTGCTGAGCCCAGCCCTTGTCCGAGCCCTGTTTGCCCCTGGCAGGAGACCACCAGCCATGCCAAAGTGAGGAGGGCTGGGACAAGGTCCCACGGGCCACCCTGCTCCTTCCCAGAAGGGACACACGTCTGTGTGCACACGGAGGGTGACCCAGGAGCCCCCCATGAGAAGCATGGCAAAGGTGAGCTTGCTGGGCTGCAGCCATCCAAAACTGGTTTGCCCTCACTCCGGCATGGCAGTGCCAGTTCCACGGGGCTCAAAGTCTGCCCCCACCCTGTTTACACCCGCTCCGCTCCAAAGCCACCCAAAGCCCGGCCGCTGAGGGCTGGGGAGGAGAGGTGGCACCTCCCAGTGCCACTGCCCCTGGCAGAGCTCGGTGGGGACTGGGGCACCAGGGGACACGGCTGGCAGCACCTCGCCCCACTTACAGCCAGGGTGGGGGCCCGGAGCAGGGACACTGTCCCCACTCACACCCATCAGGACCCCAGTGGCTGGATGGGCAGCAAGGCAGGGCACAGCTGCACCCCAGGCCAAGGCCAGGATGTTCCCAAATCTGCGACAGAAGCAGCAGGCAGACGGTTTATTAATAGCATCCCGAGGAGCTTTGGTTTGTTTATCTATCCTGCAGCAAACTCGGTTTGCTGCATTAATCCCCATCTGGAAGTAATTCAGAGGAATCCTCCAGCCCAGCCCAGCCCCAGGGCAAGGGCACAAACCCGCTGCCATGTGGAGCTGCAGCCCCAGCTCATCCCAGCTGCAGCCACGGGCTAGATGGAGACCTGGATTTTGAGGGAGCCCTGTCCCAAAATGCTCTTCCTCCCCAGGAGATGCATTGCCCACTGCGGGGGGACATCCACTGAGGAACAAAGGAAGGGCCGAGCCCCCCAGAGTGGTTCTGGTGCTGGGGGACACAAGGACACAGGGGACATGGGGTGTTGGACAGGAGCCATGGGTTTGGTCACCTGGCACTGTTGGAAAGCTGGAGCCAGAGGTGCTGGGCTGAGCACAGAGCTGCACAGAGCCGTGCCTGGGGCAGGGATGGGCCCTGCTCACACTGCTCCCACCGCCCCTGAGAGTTTGGGGACAAATGGAGGGCAAGGTGCATTAGGACTCAGTGACAGCTCTTACCCATTCCTTGAAGGCTTTAATTTTTTGCATATTCCCAGGTAATTAAAGGTCCAAGGCAAGACTCACATGGAATTTCTGAAGCACACCACACTTCTGTCTGCCCTGAGGCACCCCAGGTTAATCTTTCTGGGAGCATCTCGGCTGGGACTTTTTTATGGCAGGTGACACCAAGTGGCAGAATCGTGCATGAGCTCTGTGCAGGGCTGGGTGCTGTCCAGCCCTGGCCCCCAGCTCAGGGAACATCCAAGCACCAGGAGACACAAGGTCCCTGCCAGCCCCAGGGAGGCACAGGCTGGGGTCCCTGCTGAGCCCTGAGGGGTTTCCTGGTGCTGGGGCATTGCAAGAGCTCATAAACCACATGGAAAACAGATGCAGAAAATGGGCCCTGAGGAAGAACCACAAGAGCTGCCCAGGCAACACCAAGCCCTGCCCAAGAGCTGTTTCAGTGCCACCCTGTGCACCCCAGTGCTCCCTGTTTGGCCCCTGTTAACCCAGATCAGCTGCCTGGGCCTTTGTCCTTGCACCCTGGTGTGGGGTCAGGCAGGGGAAGCAGGGGAAGCCATGCAGAGAGCAGGGCATGGCTGGAAAAACAGCAGCAGGGCTTGTGTGTGCCTGTGAGTGAGGAGAGGGTCAGGCAGGAAAAGCCAAACCTGGCAGGAGGCACAGAGCACGAGGCCAAGCAGGAGCTTCCCAGAGCTCAGCTCTCCTCCCACACCGGAGCAATGAAGCTGGAGCAGCATCAGAGGTTTCCTAACAACTCTGTCATCCTCACTTTCAACCGTCCTGCTCATCCCAGTGCCAAAATTTCTCCTGCAAGCGGCCAGCAGAGCAAACACTCCCAGCACAGCAATCCGGCAGGGCAGGCCACTTCTCCCCCCACCCGCCCCGGGCCAGCCCCAGGCTTGCCAACCAACACGACCAGGATGTGCAGCCCAGCAGGGCCAGGAGTGTCTTTAACAGACGTGGAGCTCTCAAGGTGCTGGGCGCTCCCCTTGGCAGTGCCAGGCCCCTGTCCCCTGCCCAGGGGACACTCAGTGCCACTGTCCTCGCTGCAGAGCCACATACACAGAAAAAAGAGCACGAACCAACCCGTGCTGAGGGACCAGGGAACGTCCAGACCAGGTTTCTGAGCAGTCAGCAGGGCAGATGGGCAGGATGAGGGGGTGGGAGCCTCCTCATCCCCCCCTGCTGCACCCCAAATCCCGACAGGATGCACAGCAAGCCCTGCCCAGGCTGAAACCCTTCCCAAGCCGCCAGCACAGCCCCACCACTGCAGCCCACACGCGGGTCCGAGGCACGGCATAGGTCCCCAAAAGCAGTCCCAGGCTGTCCCCGGGAGCTCAGGCGCCCCGGCAGCCGCAGCTCAGCTCTCGAAGGCCGCGGTGACCCCGCAGCACAGGCACAGCCGGCAGCAGGCGCGCCGGGGGAACAGCGCCGGGGGCAGCGGCTCCGGGCACAGCCCCGCCGGCTGCTCGGTCACCGCCGGCTCCTTGCCGGAGCCCTTGGCGGGCAGCGCGGCCGGGGACCTGCCGGCCACCCGCGGGTGCTCCTTGTCCGCCTTGACGGCCAGGAAGGTGGCCAGGTCGAGGTCGAGCATGGTGACCCCTCCGCGCGGCGTGGGCGTGTTCTGGCGGCACTGCGGGCACGGGATCCAGCGCTGCTCGTTGCTGACGGCGTCCAGGCGCTTCAGGCACGCCTGGCAGAAGGTGTGGCCGCAGTACAGGCGCCGCGGCAGCCGCACGCCCAGGTCGTAGGAGGAGTAGCAGATGATGCACTCGACGCGCTGGCTGCCCCGGCTCGGGGTGCGCGAGTGCGCCCCGACACACGGCCCCGCATCCTCGGCCCGGGGGCTGCCACCGGCCTGGGACATGCTGGGGAGGGGGGAGAGGAGGCGTCAGGCCGTGGCTGGGGAGGGGGCACCGGGGTGGGATGTCAGCTCCGGGCGCACCCGACATGCAGGAGAGATGGGGAGCAGCCCGTGTGGTGGTTCCCAGGAGCAGCAGGGTCCCTGCCCAACATCCCTGCGTGCCTGCCCCGGGACAGCCCGGCCTGGAAGAGCAGGACGCTGCCACTGCAGCGGGTTGTTCCTGCATCCATGGGGGATGTGTTTTTCCCAGTGGGAACTCTGCAGCCTGCTCAGGGTGTGGCCTGGGACTGGGGGGAGCACGGGGTGAGGTGGCTGGGTGGGCCAGGGAGCAGCACTTGTGGACCAGGCAGTGGCACAGCCCCGCTCCTCCCAGCCCCGGGCTGGGCTGGCACAGCTGAGGGCAGCAGGGGGTGGGCACAAAGGCTCGCGGGGAGGGGTCTGAGGGGGTCCACCCTCCTCTCAGGTGGGGTCTGGTACCCACCAGCACATTTACAAACTTCTCCGGGATGCCACCAAGACTCTGTTCCCTCTCCTTAGGTGACCTCAGGTGTTTTGGTGCACACAGGCACTCCTCTCCTCCCCTCCTCCCAATTCCCCCATCCCTACCTGTCCCGAGACGCTGCCCAGGGCCTCAGGGTCGGTGGCAGAAGAGCCGTGCTGTCCCGGGGGGCTGTGGCAGTCCTGTGGGGAGCATCGGGGAGCTGAGCTGCCAGCGGCTCCCCAGCCAGGTCCCTGTGGCTGCCGGTGGCCGTGGTAGTGGGCAGGGGCTCACCTTTCAGGGACAGGTGCTATTGGATCTGCTGCAGGGAAGCCAAGCCCGGCAGATTGGGTTACAAGCACCTGGGTAACAAAGACCTCTGAAATCTAAGCCCAGGAATGGTCATTAACCATCAGCCTGTGCTTCATTAACAGAAGGAGCCGTCCCTGCGAGGCCAAGGGGCTCTGGGCTCCACCGTGGGCAGAGGGCTTGGACATCATCTGGATCTGGGCAGCAGCAACAGAGACTTCCACATCCTGGGCCACCCTTCACAGCCAGGAACATTCGGGCAGACGTTGGCCAGCGGAGACCCCATCACACTCCAGCCACACGCCCCCAGGTGTTCCGGGCTGCAGGGACAGCTGTGACAGGAGCAGGAGGGCACGGTGGGGTGGCAGGGCTGTGACAGGAGCAGGAGGGCACGGTGGGGTGGCAGGGCTGGGACTGGTGCAGGGACAGCGGGGCTGGGTCTGGTCCGGGCTGGGAGTGGTGCAGGGACACTGGGGCTGGGTCTGGTCCGGGCTGGGACTGGTGCAGGGACAGCGGGGCAGGGCCTGGACCGGGCAGGGACTGGTGCAGGGACACCGGGGCAGGGCCTGGGCAGGGCTGGCAGTGCCCACATGGGGGTGGTGCTCCCACCTGGAGCCTGGGAGTGCCGTGTCCGTGCCCTGCCCCTGCCCCTGCCCTTCCCCGTGGGGCTGCGGGCTCTGGCCTTGGGGGCTGAGTTACCAATGCTCAGCATCAGGCTGGGGACACCCTGGCACCCCACGGGGACACCTGCAAGGTTCATGGCAGTGTATGAGCCAGGGGAGGTGACAGCACCAGGGAAGTGCCAGTCTCTGTCCCGTGGTCCAGCAGCAATGTCCCAGCCTGGCGTGGAGGGTGCTGCATGAGGGGAGTGTGGTAGGGGGACAGATCCTGGGCCCAGGATCCTGGAGGAGAAAAGCCCATCCTGGAGGCAGGGCAGGACGGCCGGCAGCATTCCTGCGTGGAGCAGGGGAGGGCAGCAGCTCCCACTGCAGGCAGGAGCCGGCAGCGCTCTCCCGTGCTGTCTCCTCCTTTGCTTGGCACCCCAGCTCGGCACAGGCAGGGTTTGGGGCAGGGGAGCCCTTGGTGACAGGAGCTGTGCATCTGCCATGCTGACACCGAGGGCACTGTGAGCCCTGCCAAATTCCCACCTGGATCCAGGAACAAGGAATCGTGGAATCCTTAAGGCTGGAAAATACCTTTAAAATCAAGTCCAATGTCAACCCAGCAGCACCACCACGTTCACCTCTAACCCATGTCCCCAAGTGCCATATCCACACATTTTTTGAACACTTCCAGGGATGGTGGTGACTCCTCCACCGCCTTGGGAAGCCTGTGCCAGGGCTTTACAACCATTTCAGTGAAAAGTTTTTTCCTAATATTAAACCTAAACCTCCCCTGGCACAACCCGAGGCCATTTCCTCTCGTCATGTCACTTGTTACTTGGGAACAGAGACCAACCTTTACCTCACTACAGCCCCTTTCAGGGAGTTGTGTGGAGCGATAAGGTCTCCCCTCGGGGAAGGCAGATCTGCAATCAGCAGCGACACACATGGATGGGAAACGTGTTTTCCTGTTCGCAGGGCTCATCCCCGGGCGCTGCAGGGACCTTCGGCACGGCGGGGTGGGGAGCGGCACCCTCAGGGAGAGCAAAGGTCTGAGCGGGACGAGCCGGAGCCCTGCGCCGCCACCTCCGCTCCGGAGGCAGGAGGTGGCGGTCACCCAGCGCAGCCCTCCGCACCCGCGGGCACCTTGGGAAGATGAACACACCCCGGGAGCACCCCCGGCACTCTGCCCGCAGCTGCCTGGCTCATCAGAGCCCTGCCGCGGTCCGGGGCAGCCCGCACCCTCCGCTGCTCACCCCCCCTTTCCCTTTCCTGTGCTCCAGTTTAATCATTGCCCGGGTGGCTGGCAGGCTGTGCCCGGCCGCTCCCACCGTGTTTGCCATCGCCGCGGGGCTGGGCAGAGCGAAGGGCGGCGGTGACACGCGGCAGATGCTGCGCCCTGTCCTTCCCGAGCCCCCGCACACCCCTGGGACAGCTTTCCGTGCCCAGCCCGTGGTGTCCGCAGAGCCCCGGGCAGCCCCCGGCCCCGGACAGTGCCGTGTCCCTGCCCCGCCACACCGCGGGGCTCCGCCACAGGGCAGGGCTGCCGGCGGGACACCAAAGCAAACACGGCGTGGATCTGCCCGTCCCCGCCGCCGCGGTCGGGGCAGGGCGAACAAGAGAGCTCCTTGTGCAGCGGGCAGCGTGGGCTGAGCCCCTGGCAGCCTCCCCTGCGAGCCGCACATCCCCGGCCACCCACCGCCCTGGGACCTGGGGGGCCAAACCGATAGTGCCAAACCTCTGCCGAGCCGCTGCCAGCCCAGCCCAGAATGGCCCAGGGGGGTGGGATTTCAAGAGTGATGGGCTCCCAGGCAGTGGCAGGCTCCTGGTGGTGGGCTCCAGGGGTTGTGGGCATTCAGTGGGGTCTCAGTGTGGTGGCATCAAAGCAATGCTGGGCACCCAGTGCTAGTGGGGTCTCAGTGCAGGTGGGCTCCAAGCAGCGGCAAATCCCAAGCCATGGTGGGCTCTCACTGCTGATGGACTCCCGGGGGGTCACAGCCAGCCCGAGCAGTGCCCCAAAGCCCACCCAGCTGGCCCAGCCAGGAACTTCCCTTCGCCAGGCCCTTCCTCAGCCTCGCCCAAAGACTCACAAAGTCTTTCCAGACAGGACTGTCACCCAGCTTGGCAGGGCTGGGCTGGGCACCAGCCAGTGTCCCCAGACAGGCAGGAGCAGCGTGTACTGGGAATGCCTGGGCACTGCTGGACCCAGGCTGGCACTGCTGGACCCAGGCTGGCACTGCTGGACCCAGGCTGGCACTCACAGTTGGACCCAGGCTGGCAGCAGGGCACCAGGCAGCAGCCAAAGAGCTCAGCGAGAGCTGTTGCTGCCACGAGTCAGCAGGGCAAGAGTTAAGCCTGGTTTGGAGGCTTCAGCACTGCCCTTACACACCCGCCAGGGAAAGCAAGAAGTGACCCGGGAATCCCAGAACAGCCAGGGTGGAGGGAAGAGGCACACCTCGGCAGGGCAGGAGAGGGCTGTAATTTTATTTGCAGCACCCTGAAGTCATCTGCAAACACAGGCGCTCCTCCCAGCCCCTGCTCCCGCAGGCCGGGCGGTTCTGCAGCGGCCACGGAGCAGCTGCCGCCTGGCAGAGTGGCTGTCCCCGGGACGCCAGCGCCAGGGAGGGCTGCCAGCACCACGGAGGGCTGCCAGCACCACGGAGGGACGTCAACACCGCGGCGGGACATGAGCACAACAGCGGGCTTGTTCCAGGTCGATGGCAGCAGCCCCAGCCGAAAGCCCAGCCTGGAGGAGCCCCAGCACTCTGGGAAGCGCCAGCAGGCTCCTCCCGCCTTCCTCCAAGCCCAGGGAGCTGCAAAAGGCGAATGTGGGGGCTCTGCATCCCCAGCGAGGTGCCCCAGTGCTGCCCCGCTGCTGGAGCTGGGCCAGCCCTCCGCACTGGAGCCGGCTCTGGGATGCAGATGGGGCGAGAGGTTGTGCCCAGCACCCCACAAGCCTGGCAGGAGGAACAGAATGGGGCTGGGGGTTTCCTGGGACTGGGATGTTAATGCCCACATCCATGCTGTGCCATCAGGTGCCGCCCTGGAGCACTGCCCAGCACTCTGCCATGCTTTGGCTGTCTGTCTTTCCTGTCTCCGTCCCTCTGTCCCATGGGCAGTGTGGTGAGGAGGAGCAGGACTCAGATGGAGCTTGGTGCAGGGTGCCAGCAGCATCCCCGTGGTGCTGTGGGAGGGGCACGACTCACTTCTGGGGAGGGGGTCCCCGTTCCAGCTGGAGGCTCGTCCCCGGCTCCTCTCCACTGCTCCAAGACAGTGACAACGATGTCCCCTGTGCCACACACAGGGCTGCCAGCATCCAAACCCTCAGGCACGCGTCATCCTCAGGGCTCCCGGGCCCCACAGCCTATCTGGCAGGTGCCCATCACTGGCACACCTGGCTGCAGAGTTCACGGGTGAAAAGCAATGTCAGAGTCCAGCCAGTGCCAGCTGCCAGCTCTGCCAGGTGCCAGGGAGCGGCAGGAGTTCCCGGGGTGACCAGGCCAGCAGCCATGTCCCCGTGGGGTCACCTGGCCCCATCCCATGGTCAGCACGTCCCGCGGGTGCAGGGAGGGCCCTTAGGAGATGACACAGCAGCACTTTGGGCACCAGGAGCAGCACCTGCAGCAGCCACACCTCCTGGCAGCCCCCCGCTCCGGGCCCTTGGGTGGCTTGTCCAGGGTCACGGTGTAGAAGGAGGCGGATGAATCCCCATTGGGCATCCTCAGGCTGGCGTAGGGGTTGTAGGGCCGGGACCAGGACTTGTCCGTGTTGATGTTCAGGCTGTTCCAGCCGTTAGCAAGCTCTGTGTGCTCCTCCACGCCGTAGGAGGGCACGGCCGCGGGGTTGGCGATGACGGTGGGCTCGTCCCTCAGGTAGCGAGTGATGAAGCTCTGCTGGAACTGCTCCCGTGGGATGTTGACGCTGGCGTAGGGGTTCTCCACGGTGATCCCACGATCCATGTCCCTGCCCCTTGTCAGCACTCGTGGCCTGTCTGGCATCGCCCACCCCCTGCGGGACAGAGACCCCGGCACCCCGGGGCGTGGGGGTGTCAGTGTGGGGTGTTCTCACAGCAGGGGAAGGGAAGGGACCCCCGGCAGACCCCACTGGGTTGGGCGCAGAGCTGTGCTCCCACTCCCTGCCAGCCCCAAGGGACCCCCCGACATGGCACACACGGACCCCCAGAGCCAGGAGGGGAGGCAGGAGCAGGGTGCAGGGGGTGAGCAGGGCGCTGGGGAGGCAGGAGGGGGCGCTGGGTGGGACCCCCCAGAGCCAGGAGGGGAGGCAGGAGCAGGGTGCAGGGGGTGGGCAGGGCGCTGGGGGGGCAGGAGGGGACGCTGGGTGGGACACAGAGTGCAGGCACGGCAGCGGGGTGGGGTAGGGATTTCTCGGGGGACACAGAGCTGGAGGGAAGGAAGCGGGAAGAAAGGGGGTGCAGGGGAGTGGAGAGGCAGAGGGAAGATGGGACAGGACAAGAGCA
>VWZT01000011.1:3156-19449 GCA_013397055.1 Pachycephala philippinensis
AGCTTGCCCTGAAGCGCGACCTGCCGTGCCACCCTCCGCTCCGGGGTAGGGGGTTCTTCCCTGGGGGAGATGCCCCCACAGAAGCGGCGCAAATGCACGGCAGACCCCTAGTCCCGTCTCGTCCCTGCGGGCGCTCGCCTCGCGTCGCCTTTCCCGGCCGAGCCGGCCTCGGCAACGCGAGCAGCCCGGGAGCGCTCCTCTGACCTCACGCAGGGAAAGGAACGAAAAACACTTTGTTGTCCTAAAAACAGGCCGCGGGGCTCCCGCCTCCCCTCCCGCAGCTCGACCCGGCCTGAGAGAGAGCATGGGAAGGTGGCGGCGGGGCCGCGGGGGGGCCGGCCAGGCCCCACGCGTGTGCCAGCGCGGCCGTGGCTGCGGAGACGTGCGGGCACCGACCCGCGTAGGCCCGCGGGGTGAGCGGCTCTGCGGGGGGCACAGCTCTGCGGGGTGGGGGACAGGGAGCCGTCCCCAGCCACGGTGCCGCGTGCCGGGACCGCGGGGACTCCCCCGATCCCGCTCGGGCATCCCCGCTGCCGCGCTAACGAAAACAACGCGGGGGCTCCGGCGGGGAGCAGCCCTCCTCGCCCCCTGCCAACGGAGGAGGGCTGGGACCCGCTCTGCTGTCCGCTCCTTGTCCCCCGGGGCGCGGCGGCGGGACTCCATGGCGCCCTAGCACCGACCCCCGCGGTGCCGTGACCGGGGGTGGGATTTAAGGCCCGGTGCAAGAACCGGCACCTCACGGACGCCTAGAAGAAGCCGCTGCTGTCTCCACGCAGGGGCAGTGCCTCGGGAGCCGGCAGGGTTGGGGGCTGCCAGGATCTCCCCAGGACGGTCCCTGGAAAATGCCTCCGCTCTCAGCAGAGCAGCATCTGTGGGGGTCTCAGGGCCAGACCACGGCGACGCTGTGGCCGCAGCCGAGGGCCCCCGACCTTGGCATGTCCCGGACCACGCTTTGGAGTGATGTTGTGCTTTCTGCATACGGAAGGGTAAAACGACAGCGAAGAGAAAAGAAACGTGGCGCAGCAGAAATCTGGGTTTGGAGTTTTCCAAGGACAGTTGTTACCTGCCCTCGCTGAAGAGAGGAGATCAAGAACCCGGGCCAACCGTTTGTCCTTTTATATCTGATGAATAACGTTAGGACGTGAACGGTTGCCCTCCCACCCAACAACGCTCACATTCGACCTGCAACTCCCGAGACTGCGTGGGGCTTGGCCTAACACCTGTCACCCAACACACCTGGAGCGACTGGAGCAGAGCGCCTCGCTTCCCCAGGTACTGGCCTGCGCTGCTCCTAGGGCTGTCTCCTCTCCCCATATTTGAGGGGGTTGGAGGGGCACAGGGCTGCAGGGAGCATCCAAACACCTGCACCACGTTTACAGTTATCTGCATTTTCTCATATTTCTGTAAAACACATCGACACCAAACACGGGAGAGGGGGAGCACTGCTACAAATTCTACCAATTCAATCCGGTTTGGCAGCATTGTGGGGGAGGGGGGAGGGAGGGAAGGTGCGGCACAGGGTGCTACTGATTTGGAAATAGCTGGTGTTCCTCTGCAGCAGTACAGTCTCTTTTTCCTCCGATGTCTATCGTTTTAAATTCAAAGCAGAAGAGATCTATCAGCGATCCTTGCCCGGTGTGTTACCAGAGAAAAAAGTCAGCTCTGAAATGGGGATGCTAATTACACTGAAGCAATTTAAAAGGTGTTAGGTGGGCAGTCCTGTAAAATTGAGAGCACTTAGGTAGCATACTCTAATATCCTCAGTGATCTTTAGAGAGCTGTGCACGGAAAGCGATCAGAAAAACAGATTTGAAAGAGGCGAGCAGGAATTGGAGGCATCCCGTCAGCACTGCTCCACACGGAGGAAGTGTGCTGTCCCCCCAGACGATGGTCTCACAGCTAGAGGTGAACATCGGGAGATGCTGACCATACTGTCAGCGCTCCATCCCCCTGCCCTGTCTAGTCAGTTCAGAGAGAAGCCAGAGCCAAGGTGGCGCAGCTGACAAAAGCAGCAGGTTTTATTTTTGAGAGCATGAGAGGAGGGCAGGAAATGCTGAGAGACTTCTCTTTTTCAGCCAATATTCATAACTATTTTTCTTTCCCCTCACCTACCACTAACTTCTGTCTCAGATGTGCTGCCAGTTGCCAGGCGTCCTTGTCAGTGTATTCCCAGGGGTCTTTCTCTGGTGTATTCTGCAGAGAAAGTCACTGCCAGCACAACGGCTGGGTGAAATGCTTTTCTAAAAGGCCTGCACAGAGCTTTTCTGTCTGGCATCAGGAGGGCTGCTCCCCTTACTGGCCCCTAGGACTTTTTTTCTCCAGTCCACAACCATATTGACTGGGGCCTGCCTGGTTTTGGACATAAACCTGTGTCGAAGCAGAAGGCTAACTTTATCGCAGCATGAATAGCCCAAACCTATTTTGTCAGCCTGGTGTGGAAGGTCTCAGGGCCGCAGTGAGCACTTTGGTCTTCTCTCTCGGTCACTTTCACTGATGTCGAGTGTGATTGCTTTGATAGTTAAAAAGACACGGTTTTAAAAGTCAACTTTGCAGAACCATCTGCCTGGTCAAACGCTTACATATACAGCTGAAAATGAGCCAGGATCCAAGCAAGGCCAAGCCACACCAGACGCTGGCTTCTACCTCTTCCTGAGAGCTCTGTGAGAAACCCCGCCGTATCCTCTGAGATTGCAGCAGTGACGTGGTAGAGCTAGGGCCTGGTCCCCTGGGAGCACAGCAGGATGCTCGGGCCGTCAGAGAGCCAAGAAGCTCGGGCTTCCCCGGCCTCTGCAAAACGGCCACTCGTTCAAACCGGGCCAAGCGCGTGACCTAAGGCACCATCCGCAGCGGAGCTGGAGCCCTGCGGCCCGGGGGGCACCCCGGCAGCTCCTCAGGAGGAAAAAAACGTGCTTGTTCTGATGCAGGGGTAGCGGTAGGATGCGGGCTGCTCGTGTGACCAGAATGCACAGCGGAGGAAAGAGATGCCCTGAGGCGCTCTGGGGTGTCTGCGGATCTATCCTCTATCTGCGGATAGGGAGCAGCCGGGCCAGGGGAAGGGGGGAGAAGGGCCAAGTTGCTGATCCCTTTGCTAGACAGAAGGTGCCATGGGGTTCCTGGGGACTGCAGAGGTCTGGGCAGAGCACAGAGCAGGAATTGAATCTTTGCAGCTGTATGTCAGGGACCTCCTGAAATAGCACCCTTGAAGTCCACCCTTTGTCACCGCGCTCGGACTTTGACAGTGGCCCTGGGTGCCTGGCAAGTGAGATGCCCGGAGGGGCAGGTTGTCACCTCACTGCTGCATCAAGCACAGCAGAGATTCTGCCCATGGGCCGTTGTGATCGGTGGAACAGCTTGCTCAGTTGTAAGCCTGGCTTCCCACAGTCTAAATGCATCCTTCCGTGGACGTTTAAAGAGCAGGGGCCCATTATGTCTATGTTGCAAAGTTAACAAATCAAGAATTAGTTGGGTTTGGGGTTTTTTTAATGGGGGCTCTAGCTGGAAATAGTCAACTCCACTACACAATGCTTGCTTTTCCAGTCTCTCTTGAGAAATTTAAGAACAGAAATTTCACCTCGAGTTCATTCTGTGCTGTAACTTTTGTGTTTGCTGCTATTAAAACGTTGAAAAAGGTCAAATTGATTCCTTTGCTTTTGAGAATTGCTGGGAGAAGAGGTAGATTGGAAGACAGGAATTTAAATCATTGAATAGTCTGCTTCCAAAAATTGCCCACCAAGAAGAAAATACAATGTATTAAGTGAGCCCATTGCTAGACATAAAAGTGTTCAGAAAGTGCAAGCAGAAGACAGGATGTTAAAGAATCTAAGGCTTTCTCGAAGCTCAAAAGCAGACATACTCAGTGTATTAGCTGTTACCTTTCCTAGATTAGGTTTCCTGTTATTAAACTGATACCCCTCTACTGATTGTAAAAAAAAGGATGGTGGGTCACAGCCTCCAAACACATAATTAAGTCTAATCAAATAAATGGAGAAGATCAGAAACTGGGTAGCATCAGAGTCCAACATGGTCCACAATCTTTCCAGATCGGGTGTTTAATGCCTACAGAATCACAGTACAGTATTCTCCTGATCCTCCTTAGTTAGCCAGAGGTTGCTTGTTAAGTAAGCACATCTCTTTGTTGACATGCTGCTACACACACAAATAGACGCCACTGTAAATCCAGCTGCCAAAGGATTTTTCATCATAACATATTTTGCTTCCAAAGAGATTTCAAATTTCCACCTGAGTATTTACCACCAACCTCATATCGGCTGCTTTAGATAGGTGTTTTAACCATCTCCTTTCAGATGCTTGAGGAAAGGTTTCCATCCATGGTTTTAGGAACCATGTCCGTAGATGCAAGAACATGTAAATATGCATTTGATCATACTAGTGACCAGGGCCTTTGTGCATCAACTGCTAGATGTCCACAGCAGATATTCAAAGAAGAAGTACATGAAAGAGAGATGGAAAGGTTTTTACATTTTCAACCCCCAGGGCACACTGCTACAGCCCAGGAAGTTTCTCATTCATGACAGCCCTGGGCAGAAGCCCCTTAGACACACGGTCTGGGAACGGTTTGGGATGCGTGGGGGGATGCACACCCTGGGGTGCTGGGTTCATCACTAAAATGGGTTTTGTGATAAGGAACTGGGGCAGCGAAGACTTCCTAACAGCATTTTGCTAGATTTTCATAATGTGGACCAGAAGCAACCAGGATGTTCATCTCACTACTGCTGACAATCAAATGTCCCTTAGATAGGAGGCTGTCCTGTGCAATCGCTCCCTGAACTGGCCCATGAGCACAGATCCTGCTGGAAGGGGCACGTGGCTGGAAGGGACAGTATGGGACCAGGACCAGAAAGGTGGTGCAGGGATGCCTGGGAAGGGGTGTCTGACATCAGCGACATGCTATGCAGGGCTGTGGCAGGGCAGCTCACAGGGGCAGCCAGGGGATTTCCCACACAGCACCTGCAGCCGGGCTCACTCAGATGCCAGGAAAGAGCAAATGACGGCTGGGCATACACAGAGGTTACATATTCTGGTTGTGATGCTCAGGCTTTCCACCACCACATCATCCTCACACCCTGCTGGAAGGGTCTCTGACAAAGGGGAAATGGCCAAAGCATGGCAGTGGGGCAGGCCCTGTGAATTGCATCATCATTGGGGTGACTCCGCAATGTCTGGCCAGTGCCAGCCTGGCAACCTTTTCCACAGCAACACCACCTCTGCTCAGCACCAGCATGTTTCTGGGGACCATTTCTTCTGTTTTGCATTTTGCCAGGATGCAGAATGCACAGTCTAGGCCAGACCCCTCCTCCCTTGCTGGTCATCTCCCACCGCTGTTGAAATCTGCTGCTTGCCCATCAGGTTGTTCTGTTGCACAGCACTGCTCAGAAGGGCACTGCTCTGCCTACCACCATGCTCAGAAAAATATTTTTACACAAAAAAAAAAAAAAAAAAAAAAAAAAAAAAAAAAAGGAAAAGAGGCGTTTGTTGTTTGTACTTTATCAGTGATTTTCCTTTAACAGGTGGGGAAGGTTTCTTGCCTTTTCATGTCAAGATTTAACTCCCCCTTTTTGCTTCTGCAGCATTTCTCTCACCTGTTCCAAAGCTATTAGCCTCTCACACATTGCCATGCAATAAAACAAAGCACTTTCTTCCCCTTCAAATGCTTCTGGGTATTATTTGAATCCATTGGGCCCTGGAGAATGTCCAAAGTGGCAGCACCAGCTTCCAGAGGGCCCAAATCCTGCTCTGTCCTGGCATCTCTCATCCCTTCACCTTTGTTGCTTGCAAAACTGGGAGCTCCACCCCCCCCGTGGTACACAAAGCAGTTGCTCCCCCACACCACACACACAAGCATGGGAACAACATGGGCATGGAATTACACATTGAATTTCTCCATGGAATTCATCCCACAAAGGCCCCGAGAGACGATGGCAGATGCAGGATGTGCAGCGTGTGAGTCACTCTTATTGGTCCTGCTACATACAGCAACAGGTCAGGGTGTTTTCAGTTTGTATTCCTTTGAGAATAATTACCACACGAGATTGTTTTTCTCCTCTCCTTAGGTATTTTTGGTGTAATTTCTCTTTCTTTATTTGCATTCACTCTGATTCTGCAGGGGTGGGGGCTGTGTTTGGAGCAGATGACAAAGAGCTCTGCTCTTTCTCATCACACTGTAAATGGTCATTAGCTGGGGACTTTAAGAACAATGCAGAAATCTATTTCATTAACTCCAGATTCTGCTTACCTCCAATTATACAGCTCTATGAAAATTACCAAGTGTGAAATATAAAAATGTTGTCTTGTAATTGAAACCTTTTTTTAGGCAAATTTTGAAATCAATAAGAAGAAAATTAAAAAGGAGTGGTTTGATAACGCTTACCCTGTTTGCTCAATATATAGCTGTAACTACCATGAAAAGCCATTTGCTTCATGATATGTTCTGCAGGAAAGAATACTGAACAGATCTGGAGAGGTACTTTAGACAAGCACGTGATATAACAGGACTAGGGGGAATGGCTTCCCACTGCCAGAGGGCAGAGTTAGATGGGATATTAGGAAAAAATTGTTCCCTGGGAGGGTGGGGAGGCCCTGGCACAGGTGCCCAGAGAAGCTGTGGCTGCCCCATCCCACAAAGTTTTCAAGGCCTTGTTGGACAGGGCTTGGAGCAACCTGGTGTGATGGAAGGTGTCCCTGCCCGTGGCAGGGTGTAGAACGGGATGGTTCTTAAGGTCACTCCCAACCAAAACTGTTTTATGACTCCATGGTGCTCCCTGGAGAGTGCTGTATCATTGCCCACTCAGATGCTTAGCCTGGAAGAAAAGATTCAATTCCACCACCTCTCTTTCTCAGTCTCAGAGATTTGTTTGAACTGTGGCTCCAAGGATGAAACAGAGTCCAAAAAATGCCCAGGTGTGTTCCTCTCCACATGGCTCATGGCAGCTTCATGGCATAAGAGAGACTGTGAAGATAAACCCTCGTATTTAGCGTCACTAAAGCGGAACAAAACATTCTTTAGGGGAATTTCCTCACTGCTTTTACAGCTCTGCTCTGATATTTACTTCACTCATTAGTGCTGCTATTTTAGTTTTGTGTGTATTTCTTGCCCTGTGGCGTATGCATTATTTTGAGTATTGCGACCAGTCTGGGGGGAGTTTTTCAGATTTGCAGCAAGGCACACGGGATGTCATTAAACACTTGTTTCCCGAAGGACAATGCCAGTTGCCCAGCTGGAAGACCCCTCTGGAAACTCCAAGTGTGACAAAGATTTTGCTTTTTGATAGGGCTGCCTTTCTCTCTTTCCCTCGCTGCCTCTAGGAGTTTCCAAAGAAATCACACACAGAAACCACAGTCCGACTGCACCCACACCACAGGACAGGTGGAACTTGTCACTGTGGTGAAGGAAGATGTTCTGGTCTGGTCAGGAGGGCTGTGAGCCCAGTATGGTCTGTGCCGAGCAGCTTGGCATGGGGGATTAGTGGGTGCTTTCCCATCTCTCTGTCTCACTGTCTGGTCCAGCAGAGAGGACAACAGGCAAGCTACCACAGTGGCACTCTTCAAAAGTAGGCCTGCCTCAGCCTGAGAAAGGAGGTATAGTTGTACTGGATGGACAGTGAGGGACATTACTGAAGAAGAAAAATGGATTCAGTCTGGAAATCTCTAGCATGGAAGAGGGTGTTGGTGGGCATTTGGGGAGGAGGGCAGGGTTATATATGTACTAAGATCTCCAAGGTCTATATGATCGGGGCAAAAAGACTCCAGAATGAACTAGATGATGAGCAAGACAAAAACGCTCCACTGCTGTTACTTAGCCCTTTTGTCTCAAATTTTGTCACACTTTTTGCTGAAAGCCCTGCTCCTTTGGTTCCTGTGAGGCTTCCACAGGCTGCCAGCTTTCTATGGAGAGAGCAAGGCATTTCACATCGGCAGGACTGCAGAGCAAAAGATTCACGTGGCAGCTTCTGGGCATGCAAAGCTCACAACAAGTAAGAGGGCTCCATGTTAAAAGGAAAAACTGACTTTTGCTAATTCCACTGAAATCCTGTGACTGGTTACTCGGCAGTTCTGACTGCTGAGGGTTCTTTCTACTGCCTTATCTGCAGGAGTGACACTTAGGCATGGCAGGAGTTTCGATGACTGCCATGACTAGGGACTTCAGGAATGAGCACAGGCATCCTAGAGGATGGAGCGTGCCCAGCCTGAGTGTGCCTGTCCCCTGCATCAGTCAGCCCCCAGACTGGCGCTGCCTGTATCAAGGTGAGGGCAGCAGACTCACCTTGTGCACTATCATCACCTCAACAGCAAGGATATTATGTGCTCCAGAGAGACGGAATACAAGTGGGACAGCTTGGCCCCCTTTCCTCCCAAACCCTCCCGAAATCCACACTGACTAACAAAAGTCATCAGTACCACAGGAACTCGAGGTCTCGGCCACAGCCTGGCTTCCTGGCACTCTGGCAGCTGTGTGAGCTTCGCCAATGAAGACACCTTACAAACACACTCCTTCTCCTGCTCCTAATATCGTGGGCTGGGTTTTTTTCCCAGAAGAATACCACTAGCAGGGTTTCTCCACCCATCCAAGAGTTCTTAAGAAGCAGTCATGGTGAGATAGCAGACTTGAAATGCAGATCCTTGTCTTGTACAGGTAAGCCACCCGGCTCTCATACTAATTAGTTATATGAACACGGTGAATCCTGCCTTGCAGCTGGATGAAATTCAATCTAACGACTTCATTTTCTCTGATTCAATACCAGCATTTTAAAATATAAAAGTCTAACTGTATACAGCAGTCTTTAATCCAGCCTTCAGGATGGAGGCCTGAAATTTTAAAACCACACAGAAAAAAAAATTAGGACTTTTCTACTTGCTGTATTTGCTATCTGAATATTGCAAATGATTTTAAAAAGAGAGTTGTATATCAGATATCATTTGAAGTAATGAGTGTATTTTTCTAATTTTCCCAATGCCAACCTAACAACCCATTTCCAATATCATGCATAATAATTAATTTGTTTTCTGTATAGTAATAAGATTAACAACTTCACATTTACACGGGGTACTGAGTTATGTTCAAATAAAGTAAGTTCTAATGAGAAAAATTGGAAGTGGCAGCAAATCAATGTTCCACTCAGCAATCCAAGTTTATGTGTGTTTGTCTATCTTTCCTGCATGATTGTTGTCAAAGTTCCACTGTAAACAAGATAATTTCTTTCATGTTGGGTTAGCCTGGGTAAATATGTTTAATGGACAACAAATACATTGTAAACATTGAAATAAATCTAAATACCTCAGAAAACATCCTGGAAGCTATAGGGTGATTCAACAGACAGTATGCTAAATAGGAGGCTGCACTGTGTGAACTCCCCATGGAGAGAAAGCTGACACCACGCACGGCATGATTTCAAATTAATTCTTAAAAGCTTTATTTTAAAAGATCTGTCCATATAATATGCATCTATGAAAGTAGCTTCTTTTTGTCAATCAGATTGGGAAATTTGCTTTCTTTTCAGTAAAATACTGAAACAGTAGCCAAAATCAGTGAATTCTAACTAAGCAGGACAAAGACTAGGGAGATCAGTAGTTTTTCCCAGAAATGGATATTCATGGAAGAGACAGTGCTCCAATACTCTGCAATGGCTGTCTGAACCTAAACCTCCAGGATTTGTCCTAACAGCCCTTTTTCCAGGACTTCCCACTTAAGTCCACATCTTCCAGACACTTCCGGAACAAGGTGACGGACACACTGCTGCAAAACACAGGAATGAGCCATATTCCCCGAGTATTATGTACTAACACTGAGGGCACTCGCCGGTACCGAAGGTGTCTACTGCCCTTCACAGCCAAGGGAGCTGAGCTCTGCCCGCTGCAATATGGGTCAGCAGGTACCTGTAAATCTCCTGCACAAATGAAGCCCTGTTACCAGGCAAAACCCGGATCTCTTCCCAGCACAAGTGGGCCAAAGCGAGGCCAGCCATTGTGCCAGAGCATCCCCAGCACAACTCCGAGGATGGTCCAGCCCAAACTGCCAGATGGAGAGTGGTGAAAACGAAGCAGCTATGAATAACTTGTTTGTATAGTTTCCGGTACACTCGTTTCCTGGCCTAATTATAGGTGACTCAAGGTTCACTGCCCAACTGCGTGGCCACTGCTTCCCACAAGATCTTCAGCTGCTGACAGCTTCACCAGATTGTAAGAGTTTGGGCTGAAATTTTCCACATCATGTATATGACTCAGACTATGGTTTGTGTTTTGGGGTTTCTGTTTGCTTGTCTGTTTGTTTTAGAAAGAGCTTTGATTAAAAGTAGTCATTGCTCAATGATATAACAATCACAGAATCATGGAATTGCCTAAGTTGGAAGGGACCCGCAAGGCTTATCAAAGTCCAACTCCTGACAATCACTGGTGGAGTCCTAAGACAACTTTTTTTCCAGAGTAAGTTTGTTTCAGAGCACAATTTTGATCATTCTTGCCATGAGAACTTCACATTTTTGGGCTTGGGGACTCCTCCAGGTCATACATCTACCTTTCCCCACAGAAAGCTGTACATGCTTGAGGACGCTGAACTGCTGCTTCCTGTCTGATCTGTGGACATTAGACAACTGGCTGTTCAAACCATCAAATTCCTGCATACATTGAGCAGCATCTTGTCTTCCTCCCACCTCCTACTTCTCCCCAGCCCAGCTGTGTGTTGGCTTCAAAAGGTCGGTGAGGAGTGTATTTCAGCCTGGTCTGAACAGGGAACCCTTTAGCCTAGGCTTTGGCCTCCCAGGGAAGGAAGCAAGGTTCAGCAGCCAAGAGAATTTAGATCCTTCCCCAAACATGGGACTGTCATATTCTGAGCACATATAGTGAAGCCTGTCTGCCCACTGACAAGCAACCAGTCTGTCTGTCTCCTCCACAGGAACAGCCTAAGAGGTTTTCAGAGACATTTCTTGTCTACTATGTGTGAGAAAACCACCTAAACAGACCCACTATTTGCTTCCTCCACCTTCTCCTAGAATCATAGAATAATTTAGGTTGAAAAACAGCCTTAATAGCACCGAAGAGAGAAAACTCCTCCCCTCACTTTGCTCCAGCACTGCCATATGAAACCCTGCCACTTGTGCTCTTCTGGACCACCCTGCTCCTATCGCATGCAATACCTGCACAGGCTTGGTCACCTTGAAAACATCAGCAATTTTTGCTAATTCCATTGCTGAAATAAGTAGTAGCTCAACTGGATGCTCAACAGGCTGTTGAGCTAGTTATCTACTACTTATATTTGCAATGGAATTAGCTAAAATTGCAATGTTTGAAAATAGCTCCACATACATCATCATGACCATTACATTCTTGTACTGGCAGAGGTCTTTACCACCCTGTTCCCATCAGCCCAGGAGTGGTGGCAGCCCCGTGCTCCCAGTACTTCCTGCCAGAGCAGCAGCCATCACAGGCTGGCTTTCCATTGCCCTGGAGAGGGTAGAGAGCTCTGCCTCCCCAGCGTTATGCTGCCCTGAGCCTGCTTTGCCTAGGCTTAATATGCCCTTTCACAGGAGACATGGTGTACTGCTCCTGCAGGGTCCCCAGGGATGTGCTTCTCCAGTCTCTATCACAGAGACCAACTTCCCCAAGGCAGACACAAGTGGACACCTCACAGAGCAGCTCTCACATTCATCACCACCTCAGAAGGCTCCTCTCTGCCCAGTAAACACACCTGCATGCCAGCTTTTCATGTTCATAATCAGCATAGACACTGTGAACCCAGAGATCTTTGGTGACAAGGGCCAGAGACCATGCCCAAATAGTGGTGTCTAGACATGCCACCATGGGCTGTCCCTCCCACAGCTCTGCACTGATGGGCAGGAGTTCTCCTAGAAGGCAACTGCACAGCCTAAGGCAGGAGGAATGAAGCCAGGCTGAGGCTAACTGGACACAATTCCTTTTCTGTTCGTCGTCCAGAAGGGAAAAGTGAAGTAAGAGGCAGTGGGCTGTGTGGTGGCCTCGTGGCTAATGTTGCTGTGTCTGTCCTAACATCTGTTGGCACTGGCAGCGCACCAGCTGTCACACTCACATGTCACACAGCTCAGCCTGGGCTGCTCTCAATGGTTTTGCCCCTGCTCTGGCTGCACACTCTGTGTTACCCTTCCTTACTGCAAGCCTTGCATGAGACACCTGGGGCCTGGCCCTGTCCCCAGCCAGTGTCCCTTGAAGGCCATTCAGATCAACCATGGCTTCACAAAAGCCATGGGGAACAGTGGCCAAGCTCTTCAGGGTGCTGCAGGGGTCAGGCCCCACATGCCATGGGCTGTGGCACACCAGAGGCAAGCGGGTTTGTCCAGGTGTCTCTGTCTGAATTGTTGTTCCACCTGGGGCTGCAGACCACATAGCCCTTGGGGGTCGTCAGTCCTGAACATCCACAGGAATGGTATCAGGAGAGAGGAGAACCTGAGAGCTCACTTTGCCTTCCTGAACTCCCAGCATCACTCTCCTGGTCTACCCAGCCTTGGAGGAAGAGGAGCAGTCTCTGGTGGGATCTTCTTCCCATACACAAGCACTGCAAAGGCTGCCAAGAAGAAGCACAATGCTGGGAGCAGGTTCTGGAGCTGCATGGATTGGGGCACGTGCCTTACATCACCAGCCTGAGCAGAGGGTGTTTCACTCCCCGGGTGCTCCCTGATCAGGTCTTGGTGTTCTGGAGGACCCCCAACTTGCAGCCCCTACATCACCACCCCTCTGATTACTGCCAGCTCTTGGCAGAGGCTGTAGCACCCACCAAGGGTGGGAGGGCTGGTCAGGGTCCATCCTCCCACAGCCACAGCTCCTGGCCTAGCCAGCATCTAGCGCCAAAGTGAGGGGTGACGTGGGGTTCAGGAAACAGAAGAGGGGTTCACCTTGCTGCAGAAGCAACTATGGGGTAAGCTGGAAAACTAGCTGGGCTGGATTTAACTGGAAATTCTCATCCACCACAGGAAGGTCATCTGGACTACAAGAAGTAAACTTACACCTACCAAGAGTGAGACCTCTAGGGATTTGTTCCTGCAGATGTATAGATGATATTTGGCCCAGATTTGTGACAGAACAGGGTAAAATCTCTGCTGATGTTCTTCCCAAAATGAGAGCAACATAAGCAATTGTGAACCCCTGGCAGAGAGGCAGCGAAAGAGCTTGGTGAATCAACTGAGAGTGAAAAACAAAGCTGAGACGCAGCCAGAGTGACCCTGGGGCTGGCAGCACAGACCCTCTCCCAACACGGGGCACACAGCAAGGGGAAGACAGGAGAATCGGTTGGAGGGGTCTTCTGTGGTGAGGCCATGCAGACACCTCAGGTGCTGCTGCAGGAGGACAGAGCCATGGGCAGTGCCACGGCAGCAGAGGTGTTGCGCTGCCTCTGTGTCACATCGACAGGTCCCATCCCGCCCCTCCTGCCCAGGCCAGACAGGGATCAGGGGAAGGCACGCAGGGAGGAGCCACACAGGGTGTAAAGGGCTGGAAACTTCGTGGGCCCAGGCTGCATGGGCTGCCTGAGTTGTCCAAGAGGTTGAAAGCACTATCTATAAGTGCCTTCTTGGAGAGAAGAGATTTGACAGAGGAGGCTGCTCGGTGCAGCAGACACACTTAGAGCACAACCCAGCATCTGGAGCATTTCAGGCCAAGGTTAAGTCAGTGTGAAGCAGAAATCTGTTCCATGGGCACCCAGCAGGAACAGCCCATTTCCCACCAAAGGCTGTGGCTGCCACATGTCTCAGATTGGCTGTGCACACCTCCCCACATCTCACAGCAGGGAGCCATGCTACAAGGCTCCCTGGAAAATTTGTTCTGCAAGCACTTAAAATTTCATCATCTGAGACAGAAAACTTGTGGGAAAAGCAGTGTTAGACAAGACAAAAATCTTGGAAGTGAAAAAACCATACAGGAATATCCTGCAGCTATGTTTGCTAGTAAGGGTATTTACCAGCCTGAAGCCATCACTCCTTCCCGTTGCCTCAAACCCTATCCTCCCAGTAAATGGAGAGACAGGGACCATGTCTCCAGCTGGCACAGATTGACTCTGCTCCAGATCTGTGCTAATACCCTTGTTTACAAATGGCCTGACACACTCTTAATGCTAACAAGTAAACAGAAGCCTGTGGTTCGATTTACTATGCAATTACACTTGCAAAATAAGAAGGAAAAATAAGCTTGTATTAAGCACTGATACGCACATTTTATTCAAGCACAAGTGGCATATGACAATGTGGATTTGCCCTTTGAGATGTCAGAGTTTAATGAAGTAGGAGAAATCCTGCAGAGAGTAGCACAGGACTTAGATTTCTCCTTATGAGGATTAACTTCATGCCCCTGTTTAGAAAAACAAACATTTTCCACAGTAAATGAAAGTTGTCCTCCAGCTCAGAATAGCCTTCTACCATCACTGCCAGATTACTTTGTCCTCTGCTGGCCTGTTCCTGACAATGCACATATTTGTAGCTGGACCTGCAACCCCTTGGGTAGCAAGGTGCTGAGGTCCTGGCAGTGACAGACCCCTGAATGCATAAGGTACAGACTGTCATTCTTTCTCAGACAAAATAATATACGCTCATATCTCCATCTTTTTCTGGTGAAGAAGACCTGCAGCCTTGTGGAGTGCACTGGAGGGTAGCCTGTGTTTGTATAGTGGATCACGCTATCTCATGCTCACAGTGAAAGGCTGTCCTGCCTGTTGTTTCCTGGACAAAATGTGCAAGACAGTGATTTTGCCCCAGCCTCGGGGCACTGCTTAAGCATCACTGAAACTACTTGGCTTTGGTTAATTTCCCAGCACAGACTCATTTAGATACTTCATATTAGACTGTCTTTAGCAGCAGAACAGAGGTGCTGCATGCAGATCCTTCTCTGCTCTTGATGCCCTCGAGGGCAGGTACCCCCAAAGGCACAGTATCTGCTCAAAGGACTCTGTAGCTGGATGCAGCCTGGTAAGCCCCACAGACCTGATGGAAGTCATCCAGCTGGAAAACTGGTTGCTGCATTTCCCAGTTAGACTGATGTTCAGGCTGGAAGCTGAGCAGAGGAAGAGAAACATTCTGGCGGAAAAAGTGACTTTCTGGGACAACTGCTCTCCAGGCTTCCATAAGACTTCCCTTGGAAGTCCCTGCTCAACACTTAATTTCAGAAATTAAGGCCTCAGAAATTCCAACAGAAAGTGCAAAATGTTCCATCACCTTCCAAATAAACAGGTGAGCTATGGCAGGTGATTGTAGTGTAGCTAAACCACGACAGTGATTTGCACCTGGGAGTGGTGAACATTCCATGGTGAACGTGCTTGTCTGTCTGCACAAGAGACCACAGCACACTTTCCACTGACTGTGACAGATTTTGGATGGGGACTGCAGACAATCTCAGAACTCATGAACTAGAGCCCCTGCAGTGGCCATGCAGCCAGCCCTTGCAGCAGTTGCACACCCTGTCACCAGCCACTTGGTTGCAAAGGTGGGAATTTAGTAGCATAATAAATGGTCACTTTATAAAGCAGTCTTAGAAGCCTTCTACTACTGTGTTGTGTCTGTGTCTTGAACCCTGTTTCCAAATTTGCTCCTGAACCCTCTCCAGGAGCAAATTCTTTGCTGAAAACCAAGCCTAACTGCCAACATATATATTCATGCTAGTGAGCTTTTAGTAAGAGTGTTATCAATCAGCAGTTTCTCCAATAACCAACGGAACAAAGTCTGAAGATCTGTCCCCTATAACCCTATCTGCCTCACTCACCTTATACTCACTGTATTAAACCAGGTTTCCCCATCACATCTCTCACTTTCTGTGCAACCTCCTCCTCCCTTCAACTTCCATGTCCCCAGCAGTGACCATTTCACAGCTCCTGTTTCCCCATCACCCTTCAACAGCACCACCAACCCTCCTGCAGCCCTGCTAACAGCACTATGCAAGAAGCAGCGTGTGGTCTGGCTGGTCCCAGGCCACCTCCGAGCCAGGAGGCCACAGAGACCCTTACTGACCCCATTCTGGATCCTTGTGACCAATGAGGACACAAACCTGCCCCTCTCTTCTCTGTATAGATGTTTTTCATGAAAACATTGAGTATTGGGTTTGCATGGCCAAACTTTGGTAGTGGGGGGCTACAGTGGTGGCTTTTGTGAGGAGCTGCTAGAAGCTTCTGCTGTGCCCAGCAGAGCCAATCCCCAGCAGATGCAAAGACAGATGTGCCACTGGTCACTGCTGGGCTGATCAGAAATGGTGTTAACACCTCTGTGATAAGAAGGAGAGGGAGAAGGAGGATGAGAAGAAGGAGGAGGATAAGAAGGAGGAGGAGAAGGAGGA
>VWZT01000011.1:58314-104539 GCA_013397055.1 Pachycephala philippinensis
AGGCAATTTTAAGGAATTACAACTTTATTTAGGATTTTATTTTAATAATTATGTTGATAAACTTGTTTTCATCTTGGAAAAAAGCGAACTCCTTGTATTTCCTTATTTTAAAAAGAATTATCGCTTTCCATAGAATTCTATTTTTGTGCTCCTGTTCCCTTTATGCTTCAATTTCTAAATGGACAATCTCGTTGTAAAACAGATCTTTCTAACTGTTTTATGGAGACTGCTAAGCCAGCTTAGGGAATCTTAACATTTAAGCATATAATTGTCTACTTAGAGCCCTAGACTGGTAAAATAGTGTCCAAAGCTTCCTGTACCTCCTGTGTCTTGCCTTTCACTCCCGTTAAAGCTGTCATGCTTGGGGGTTTTTTTGTTGGTTTGGTTTTCTTTCACCTCCCCAAGCATATTCTTGATCTCACTGTACGGCGCTGCTGTCTCTCTTAGGAACGCAGCAGGGAACCATTTGTTTACTGTCTGCTCCAACTCTTTCCAGCAAAATTCCAACGTGTCTTCATTGGCCTTGGGAGTGTCCAAGGGGGGCATTCGGACCCGCGGACAGCGGTGGGTCTGGCTGCCCAGGGTGCATCCCCTGCAGTGCTGGTCCCCCAGGGGGCCAGTGGACTCCTGTCCGTGGGCTGTGGCAAGGACAGGGACAGGAGCAGGGGGATGCCAGCCTCGGGGCTCCTGGGTGAACACCGTCTGTAGCTGGGGCAAAGCCACTGATCCCCGTGGGGCTGAGGCAGACGATATCCCTGAATGTGTCCACGGTCTGTCTAGGGAGTAACAAACCCCAGGTGCCTGTTGCGTGGTCGGTGGAGACCTTTTGTGTTTCACGGTTTTAGAAAAATGTTTAAAGTCACAGACAATACAAAAACAGAGCTCAAGGAGCATTTGGACAACACTCTCAGGCACATGGTGGTATTCCTGGGACTGTCCTGTGCAGAGCAAGGAGTTGGACTCAGTGATCCTTGTGGGTGCCTTCCAACTTGGAATATTCTGTGATTTTGTGATTCTATGATGACACATTAGAAAGTGCAGCATTTTTTGAGTGCTGAAGTGTTCGGTGCTGAAACCCAATGACCAGCTCTTCAGCTCTGCCTGTTTTCCTGTTTTTCTTTTATTCTTCTGAAGTGGTACGTGAGTGGGGAGGAAATTGTTGAAAATAAACTAACAAAAGTGTTTATCAGTAACATAAAGGTGACATAGTCAGCAGTTTGCTTGCAAAATCATGGTCCGTCAGGGATGGTAGGTGAAAATGCTTTTAAAATGAGTCTGATCAGGCCAGAGCAGAGCAGCATATGGGCTGTGAGCTGTCATTGGATAGGCTGGTTCTTGTTCTCCCAAACCTTGTGTGTTGCTGGCACAAGAGAATCTCAACTCAGTATCTACCTGTCAAATACGATATCTTCATTATAGTAGTGCGAAAGTAGCAGATCTTTTTGAGCTATACTTATACGTCAGAAGTGTGATTAACTTGGCATATTAACAGATTATCTGGCAAGAATAGGACAAGTTAAAAGTTAAAGACATATGGGTCATTGGTTGGAGAAATGCAGTTATTTTTGTTTTGTCATCGGCAAAGGGTATTGCGCACATCAGCATTTCTTAGATCTGGAACCTGATTTTCAGGCTTTTAAAATTGCGTCTGTATTTATGATGTTAAATGCTGTCATTACACACAACTAAACATTGCAAATGCATTCAAACAGGATAGATGTGACACTTTATGGCAGCCTCAAATACTTTTTAATTGCTGCTGTTAAACAAGGCCTTGGAGATGGTGGGAGGGTGATGGGAGGGCTGTGTAATATGTGTGTGTGAGGAGGATCAGAGAGGTGTTTTTGTTGTTTGTTCAGTGCAAGAACCTCAGCAGTGTCCACTGGAAATGGTGTTTGGAACAAAGTTCTGGGCAGCCTCCGTGTCATTATTGTGACACGAGATTCTTGTTGGGCTCAGAAGACCCTCAAGGAGCCGTGAGGGCCATGAGATCCACAGGCCATGAGGGCAGGTGGTTTGGGAGCTCATCCGCTCTGGTGGCCTCAGCGCTGATGGAGCTGGCCCCGGTCCAGCGAGCCACACTGCGGGAACTGCTGCAAGGGCAGAGTGACCTCGGGCTGGGGGTGGGCAAAAGTTGGCAGCACCCCAGGGGAACTCAGGGGCACCACCGGAGGCTGCTTAGGGGCTGCCCTGCACCAGCCAGAGGGCTCCATCCTGCCTCAGGCCCTGGGGGCTTTGCATTCCATCGTGGCTCCGGGCCCCTGGGGAAGAAGTGCAGGTTGGTTCTTCCTTCAGTCACATTTCCTTCAGTCACATTTCCTTCAGTCATGTTTCCTGGACAACATGTGGTACCTGTGCTTTGGGTAGGAAAACGGTAGATGGGATGCTCCTTTCAGCAGCTGTAATGTCAAAAATCCATAGTTTGTTTGAATTTTTTTTTTAAAAAGAAGAAAAAACAGTCTAAAATCAGTCTTGTAGTTAGACCTGGCTTTATTTAAAAGTTTAATATGGATGTAGAAATGTAGTTCCCAGCACCTGTGTGCCAGGACAGGCTGGGTCGTGCTGAGCATCCATCACTGAAGCACCCAGCATCTCCTCAGCATTGCTGGGGTGTTCAGGGCCACCCCTAAAATGTCACATCAGGAATTATCTGGCGTCTGCCTAGGACATTTGTGGGGTGGTTGCATGCTTGGTTCCGACATCAGGATGGGTATTTAATTATTTTCTGCTGACTGGGCGTATCCTGGCTTTGGCTAATTTATCTTGGTGGCATTGCCATCCCATCTCCTGGTCCTGAGTACAGGACATGGTGAAGATTTGCAGCTGAGTTCAGGAAAACATCAATAATGGATACTTCTAACCCAAATTCAAAGCTATCTTAGCATTGCTGAAGTATCAACTTTGAAAGGCATGCCTGAGATGGTACCAAAATTTTTCCTTATTCCTGCTCATTGTTTTGTTCCATGTCTTTTTAATAGATTTCTCATCAGAAGTACTTCCTAAAAAAAAAATCAATGTAATTGTTTTAATGAGATTTATTGTTTTTAGCCAGTGGCCTGTGGTTTGCTTAATATAATTAGCAAGGTGCAGCTGCAGCGGAGTATCAGTGAAGGAAGAAAAGAGTGGGTAAAAAAAAAAGTGTCAAAAATCTCTAGGCAAGGGCTTTTTTGGCCAACACAGCAGATAACCTATGTGCTCATGATTTGCTAGCTCCCTCATTCCTTCTTGGTGCCAAGAAAGAAATCCTTACAGGTCTGTGATCTGCCTCAAGTTAGATGCATTTGGCAGCTACCTTTGATTCCTTACCTGCAGGGAAACACTACATTTGGGATACCTAAAGCTGCAGCCCCTCAAAATGTTTGTTTTTTCCCATTTTAGATACTTGGATGTTTTCTTTTTCAGTGCATGCCAAGAGGCAAGTGTACTGAAAGCACTAGTTCTGCTGGTAATGTCCTGTTTTTTCTGAAGATTTTGCACCACGCCAGCTCACCGTGTCCCTCATGGCGTGGGGTTTTCTTTGGGGCCGAGAACAGAACAGAGGGTCACAGACCTGCAGCAAGCATCCACTGGCACTTCTCTCACCAGAAGGGGAGTCACTGTTATTTATTCTCCGTTTTTTTTCTCAAAATGCACAAACTGTAATTGAAACGGAGTTGCAGCAACTTGCTAACACTCCAGGAGCAGCACCCACTTTCACCCTGCTCCCATGTTTAGGCTGCAGCTGCTGCAGATCAACGCAAGGCCCCAGATGGTGCTGCCTAATCCCCAGGAGAATCCGTGTCCTGGAGGCAGCTCTTATCGCTCCAGACCACTGCAGACATTGTCTGCAGGTCTGCTATAAGGGGGAATAATACAAACATGCAATGCATGAGTTTCACTTCCTCGAGCAGCACAAAGACACAGGAAGTGAAGTTAAACATTACAAGAATAGAGTTCACATTACCGAAAGCTGAGCTATTTTTGCTGCCCCAATAGGTGGCTGGTGGTTTGAGGGGCAAGGGGCACACTTGAGCCTGACACTTGTATTTTGCCGCTGAGAATTGCGGTATAAAGACCGTTTTACAGAACATTTTTGCATCTGTTTTGTCTGTGCTGCCAGTTGCCGTTAGCTCACCTGGGTGATGCTACAGATGCTGCTTTGCTGGAGTTGTTGGAAATGTTCAGATTCCTCAGTTTTCCCAGCAGAGGTGTATCCTGGTGGGCTGTCCTGGCAGGTGTCGGATGCACAGGCTCTGCTTCTTTCCAGCTTCCCCTGGCAGGCAGAGGGGTTTCTGCCCACTGAGAGGGAGTATCTCCAGGCACTTCTTTATTAAATTATTTTGGTGCTACACAGCGGGCATAATTTTGCACCCTCTTGTCTATTTCCTTCCACATATGCCTTTAAAAATTGTCCATGTTAGGCTTTTGATAATTTTAATTTTAAAAAGCAGTCCAGATCAGTTAATCCTGGCAGGTAGTGCAGGTTGTGTTCGTGTATGTCTTGATCTTGTCACCTCTAGGGTTCAGTTTGATCCCCACAGCAGTTATGACCATGCTGCAGTGGAGGCCAAGGTATAGCACTGGCTCAAAAGCATCAGGTTAAATTTCAGAATGAAATAAAATATATTTTTAAAAAACCAAAACCTAAACATTGCTGGAATAGTGTTCATAAAAACAGATTATCATCAGTTTATCATCAATGTCTTGTTATTTACTGAGCTGTAAAGCTTGTGCTGATTTCACATTGTACATGATTTATACTATGCTGAGTTGTTCCACTCCATACCTGAAAAATTACAAAGGCACTCAGATTCCTGATGGCTCTTTCTGGTGCTATGTATGAGCCTCTTTTATTGCTTAATATATAGCCCGCTGCTCTGGGATCAAAAAATAGAACATCTCGGGTGGTTCTGCAGAAAATGTCTAAGTCCCCGTAACCTTGCAAATGGAATTGTAATTTGGGGGGATTTATGCTTTAGTTAAAAGAAAGCAAACAAAAATTATTAGACTTTTCATTTGAAAACACGTTAAAATCCTGGGGTATTTTTTACCACACTAAACAAGAGAACAAAAGTCGCATAGTACATTGTCAACAGTTTTAGTCTAATGTACATCCAGCTGCACTCTGAAGAGAGCAAGGTGAATGTTTTCCCCTATTTTAAATAACTGCATCCCAGCCAATAGAATTTCGGTGAGAATGTACGTGTGCTGAAGGTGTCATTATTCAGACTTACTTCAGTTGAAAGTGTTTCATAAAGAACTACTTACTTTTTTCTCCCTCGTTTGATTTTGGCAAAAGCTGATGGAGGCCTAATATTACCTAGCAAGAGCGTGCTAGAAAGCTTTTATAGATTCTGTTTGCATTCCTAAATAATTATCTTTAGCATTATTTATACCGCATACGGGTTTCCTGGGCACACGTCGTCTCATTGCAGTAACTCTAGGAACACAACAGAACAATCCACTCTCCAGAGCTGAATATACAAGATAAAAGATGTTTGAGATTAATATGCAAACATTTGGAAAACAATGGAAATGGGAGGCAAACTGTGGAAGTTGGCTTTCCTGAGTAACAAAACACCCAAAGACAAGGAATGTGAAAGAAGGTGGCTGTGACCCCCAGGAGCACAGACATCACAGAATTTGGGCATTGTTAGTGTGAAGAGTTAAGCCAGGTACAGCGAGGGTTTATTCCCAATGTAACCATAGAAAATAAGGTACAGCAGGAATGAACTTCCCTGTTTGTACTTGAAAGGTTTCTCTGTGTTCTCTTTAATTTTAACAGCATTGATATTCTGTTTGCTTTATGAAACCCTTTATTACAAACAGTTATGAATATGAACATCTCATTTGACTGCTGATGAACAGAGGGGAAAATCTAAATTAAAACTTTAAATACCACTATTTAATTACCCAAATGGCTTTGACTGTGTTAAAGAGTGCCTGGGATTATTCTGTTTTTCAATTTGTTTTAATGCTTCCTCGGTAAAAGCTGATGGATTCCCAGGCCCATTGCTGTCACTGATGAACTATATAAAGATAAATGACATTATGGTAAATTCCACTTAATGACACATTTTTAATTTTCAGAACACAGACATTTTCTGGCTAGTGAATGAAGGCTAATTACCTCAAGATCAGAACAAAATAACTCCTCATTTTGAAAGATAATAGAAAAGAAATGTTGCAGATTAATGATGCTATTTATCTTTAAAAGAAAAAAAACTCTATCTTTATCCTGATAGTGCTGTTCCCTGAGGAACACAGTTATAAAATGAATCTGAAGTCGCAACTTAATAGGTTATTAAAATTATTTGAGTGTGGGCTCCTCTGGTTCAGCCTTTCCATAAATTTAAATTGGAGGTCTGCTGTATTTCTAAAGAAAGCAGCTTGTTTACGAGGCCACAGGGAGCAGACGGGGTGCTGACAAAAGACACGCCTCACCCCATACTGAAGCTCCTTTTCTAAGCCTGAATGGAACTGATATGTTCCAGAAACAGTTGAGAGAAAAGTTTAAAATGTCTGAATTATGTTACACCGGTGTCTTTTCTTTCCAGCATGTGTCATGATAAGAGTAAGTGGGAATAAAGGGCACAGAGATAAATCTGCTGTGGGGACACAGCAACAAGCAGCATCAGCTACTTGTGAAGTACCGGGATCAGAGGTTTTGTGACTGATGGCACAGGTGGCACCGTTGGTTCTTGCTGGGAGGCTTGAGCAGCCTTACCTTTAAAAAAGGTGGGTGGAAAAACACACTCAGTGTGAGCTTTGCACGTGCTTGTTCAGGCTGTCCTGCTCCATCCGTCGCTGTCCCCAGATCACAGGTAACACTTCTGTCCCTCTCTCTCCTGATATGACACGTGTGTCATGGAAGCAAATTCTTGTCAGATATCCTTCTTGTGCAGAGAACTAAAGGGTATGAAAATTCAATTGAAAAAGGAAATTTTCATCCATGAAAATGTCTTTCGTGTCTGTTGTTGGCTAATCCTGGAAATCTGGACCCTGGTGCACTGGCAGCTACACTGCTGGCATGTGTTGTGTGTGATGAAGCCTCTTCTGTACTCAGTCTCCTCAGAGTTTTCCAAGCACCATGGCCGTTCTGTGAGACATGGTTTGTGCCTTGGCCCTGGGTGAGTTCACTCTGGAGCAGGAAGTGACAAGTCAGCTCAGCTGAACAGGCTGGGAAAGAGCAGTTGGAGTGCCCGAGGCTGGAAGACAAGAAGGTGGAGGGAAATCGCTAGGTTCAGATATCATGGGCTGAAGATACAACTGAGTTTTGGGGTTGGTTTTTGGTTTTTTGCTGTCCCTGTTCATGCAGCAGAGTGTCATTTTCCCTTGACCAAGCTCAGCTGTATGCTGCTGATGTTTTGCTGTGGCTCCATCCACAGGAGAGCCAGGGTCTGCTCCTACCACTGGTGCTGCAGGAGGCCTTGGGGATGGATGTATCCCCCTGTGTGGTCTGGAGCTTGGTGACTCAAGGGACAGTGCCGCTATCTCTTCCCCAAGCTGCTCATCCTCCTCTGCCTTTGGACAAACTACTTAGGTACTTAATTACTGAATTAAATACCAAATTCAATATTTAAATACAGCCTGGGCTGCAGTGAGCTCCCTTTATTTACAGCAATTCCAGTATTTTCTGTCTCTCCAAGCCCCTCACAACGCTCCTTGCTCAGCCCTGCTCTCCATGGTGTGGCAGATTGGAGTTTCATGATACAAGAGGCTGCAGGGGGACCAGTGGTCCTGCCACGTGCTCTCCTCTCTGTGTCCTTCACAGCCACAGAGGTGCTTCCAGAGGTGGCCATGCAGCCACCACAGGGCTGGTGACATCCCTTCACTTCTCTGCTGAAGGCTGTCCTGTGCCACTGAATCTGCCCCTTCACCTCGCGCTCGCCCAAACCTTCCTGAGGAGGTTCTGGAAACCCTACTGTGGTACTTGTAAAATAGTTATCTAAAGGGAGTATTTTATATTATTTGAATTTGTATTGTTTGGATATAAAGTATGTCCAAAAAGATGGATATATAGTCCTAAGAAAAATGTCTTGGTGGCAATTCATAAATGTTTGCTGAGTTTAAAGCTGTATGTTTCTATATTAGGCTGATGATGGAATATATTGGTGCATGTTGGGGGTTAAAGCAGAGTTAATTAGAGTTAAAACTCCAGACAGGTCACTCACTGACAAAATGCAACACTTCTGATGGCAGCAATCAGGAACAACACTTCTAGCACCTCTGGTGCCTACTGAATTTTTCGTAGTTCTGACTGTTTTGTGCAAGATCCTTCCACTCATCTCTTGCAGTAACATCTTTGCTCCTTGCCTGAGAGTTTCCTTTTGGATTGTCCATCTGCTTTGCAGACATTGGTGACCTGTGGTCTGGGGGAAATGCAAGAGACTAGGCCATGATCTGGAGATAATCATACACAATTAATATACATGGTGCCAAAGTAAAGAAGGAAATACAGAGCAGATTAATTTTGATTGAGTTGTAAAATGGTTATTCATTGAGTTTTTATGAGGTCTTGGCAAACCTAGGAGGTTTCACGCCTGTAGTTTAAGATTCCACTGTGGGTATTTGCTGTGGATGAATCAGCAGTTCATACAACAGTATTTTCTGTAAATTATTTATCTATTCAAGAAAGTGTAATGTGAGCATATTCTCTGTCCTGAAGGATTGCTGGGTTAGTTCATGCAAGGGCGCAGTGGCTCACATGCCGAGGCAGTCCCCTGTGGTTCAGAAGCCAGCTAGCCCCCCATGGCAATGTCCCGTGTGATCTGCTGCGTCTTCCAGAAGCCCAGCAGATAATTCAGGAATGGTTATCAGCAGGAAACAATTTCTGTAAGAAAAGGGTTTATTTCAAAAGGTTAGCTTTATAGTGGTGGCTGAGGTTGCCTCTTGAACTTTGTTTTTGAAAATTACATGTCTTACAGAGTCAGTTTTATTTTTTGCAGTTGAGGTTTTTGGAGGCTTAGGATCGTGAGCATAGGCTTGAGTCTTGTAGGTACATTGTAGTATCAAAACTATGTTTTTTGCTTGTGTAATTATGATGATACCTAAATAGAATGCAAATGTTATGTATCACTTAAGTTTTAGTAACAGTACGACGCTTTAGGATGACATTTCTAGAGTTAGTTTTTCCTGATTTATTGTAGTAGTGCACCGAATATCAAAGATATATATGGAAATATTTTGCCAATGTTTCTGATGGATTCTGCCAGCAGAAACTGCAATTTTTATCTTTTAGTTGGCTTTGGGTTTTCTGTTGGACAATTGTCAATATGACTGAGGAGATCTCGTTTAAAAAAAAATTTTTTTCATTTACATGATGTTATCCATGGCTGTTGTGGCTCATATCTAGCATTCATACATAAATTCTTCCGATTGTACTAATGGAATTCTAGTCCCAGGCAGCAGCATTTTACAACACCGTAGCAAAAAGCAATGTCTGAAACTAGGAGTGTCTCTAAGAAGTTCTTTCACGTTGAAGCAAAAATGTGCTCAGCAGAAAGAAATGTAAATTTAGGGAAAATCTCCAATTTCCTATTCTATGCAAAGCTTTGATTTTTTGCTGATTCAGGCAGTAGGGTTGACATTGGAGCTTCTCATTTCTTCTGAAATAATCACTTTTTACTTTGGAGCAGCCTTTCATTTTTCACAGCACTATCTTCTGAAACAGTCCACTTTGTATGTATGAATCTGTTTTTCTCCAGATAACACAGAAAGTAAAACTATTAGAAACAGGTTCCCATCTATTACTTTCCGGAGTCCATAGAGAAATACTAATTTTCAGTGGCACCCATTTGGGACCTTTACTGATGTCTTTTGCCCCCCTTTCAAAAAAAGACAAAAAGAGGAAGAAGGACATGCATCTGTAGTCTAAATTGACTGTGCCAAATAAAACATTAAATTTCAAAAGAAAATGTAAAAGGCAGAGATAGTTAATGGTAATAAAGCTGTCAGTAAAAGCCTAATGGCTGATGAGGACTGCAGAGCCTGTCCTGGAGGGGTCCGGAACTGTCTCTGGAGCTTCAGGCATTGCCTGCTGGTCAGCACTGTTGGTCATCCCTTGGGTCTCATACAGCCCTTCCCTTACACAAGCACAATTTTAACCTTTATTTTGAAGTAGGATTGTGTGCTATGATGGTACAGTGAGCATGTTCTAAACAAGAAGCCTGGATAGATTTGCCTTTTTTTGACATGAGGGCAACCTGATGTGCTTGCATCCCTGGCCTAATTACTGCTGGCATTAAAAACACCCCAGACTCAATGGGGTTCTATTAAGGTTTGCTTTGTATATGGATTTCCATTTATTGTTGCTCTCTTCTGATCACTTCTACTGTTTCAGTATCTTTTTTTCATGGGAATACAATCCCCAATTCTCCCTCCTGCTGCTTGGCTCTACAGAAGTACCTTCTGTTTGCCTCAGGTTTTTCAGAGATATCTTCTGCACCCAGGTGCTTCCTGACTTTTCTTTGTGATGACCACATCGTTACAACTTGGACCAACACCCCTGGGATGTGTCATTCTCTGTCTCTGGGGGGCACAGCGAGGTTCCCATTCTCCTGTCCATCCATCGTTGTGGTGGCTGGTCCCCTCTGCAGAGGGTAGGCAAGGATGAGGGCTGTAGTGGGCACTCTGCTCTTCTCCCTGCCCCTGCCCCCATGCCTCGGCACTCTGGGATCCACTTGGACACTCCCCAGAGCCAAGTGTTACTTTCAATGTCAGAGGCTGGGCTGCATTAGGATACCCCATGGCTACTGCAAGCCTCCGTGGCAAAGTTCTACGTGTTCTTTTTGACAAAGAAATTTTACGTATTCCAAAAAGCAGATAGTTTTTAGTGCATGCCTTTGGAAACAATCAGCTCTGATGTGCAAGTATTTAGGTTTTCTCCAGCCACTGTTGTTCTTGTTGTTCATGTTTGTGTCCCCACTCCCATTACAGTCACCTCGAATGACCCAAGTTAGGATATGTTGCAAGACCTTTCTGTAGGAAAAGGTCTGTCCTTAAAGTAACTTCCTGAGTGTTCTTGGCACCTCTCCCCACGACCACAGGCAGCTTAAAAACCCATAGGTAGCAAATGACACATCCACTGCTCCTGTCAATGTCACGGCCTTGCGTCGCCATGCTGAAAGGTATCTCCTCAATTTATTGTTCCCTGGTAGTTGTTTCTTTGGGAGCAGGCCTCTTGTATAGCTATTTGTTGAACTGTGTACCTACTGAATTAGTCAAAGACCTGTATAAAACCATTTTTTTCTTTTCCTCTTTACCCCTCCCCCAAACTTGCTTTTGTTATGTATTGGCTTGCTAATCCTTGTGTTGAGCAGTATCAGACATCACCTTTCTTGGGGGCACTTAGTCCACTCTTCCGCTTTCTTTGTCAAAGGGCTCCCTTAATAGGAGAAGTCAACAGGGAGGACAAAAGGGATTGAAAGTTGTATTTAATCGGGGTCAGAGAGGTGGTGTTCAGAGTGACGGGCCCACAGGCAGGCTGGCCTTTTATGCTTTCCGACACAGATGGTCCCAGAGCATTCAGCTAAGTGAAGAGAAAGCTGCCCAGTGAAAGCTATTGTGGGGCAGCATCGTTACAGTTGAGAAGGGTTGCCAGGGGTAACTGGAGAGTATCACCAGCATCCTGTGATCACTAGTCTGTGCCATTGAAAACCCCAGACCCGGGATTGCTCTGGGTCCCTTGGCATCCTCCCGATGCTCTGGCGTAAGCAGCAATGTCTCATGCTACCTTTTTAAAATTTAATAACAGTATTTTTACTTTGAGGCACATAAACTGTAGAATCATTTGCATTTCTTAATTTCAGAGTAGCCACCTTCTGCAAAATATACAGCCACTTGCTTTGGAACATATTGCTTTTCTTCCCCTGGGGAATAGTCTAATAATATTTGAACTTATTAAGATAACACTGTGTTTACAGAAACTTAATTTTTTAACATTTGTCTGAGTGCATGAATAGCTGAATAAAAAAAAAGGAAGAGAGAAAAAAAGGAGCTTATATAATTCAACATGAATAAAGACTGCAGGCATGTGCGAAAGCTTTGGAAACTGTGCCCAGAAGAACCCTGGGGTTTTGCCACGGTGCCTTCTTTGGTCTAACCAAGTGGCACATCACAGCAGGTAAAATGTGTTCCTGACAAAATAGTTGAACGCTGCTTTTCTTTTTAAACAGCAGCAGCCCTACTGCTTTTTTGTTGAAGCCATAGGTGCTGGAGATTGAAACTCAGGTGAAATGCTGTTTGAAAGTGCAAGTACGAGCAGAAGCCTTGAGTAAAAGCATGAGAAGGTCGGCACCGAAAATTCCCTGGTGCCCAGCAGCCATCCCTCAGCATGTGCCAGCCCCAGCCGTGGCCACACACAGCAGCCCTGGGTGCAGCCCAGGGCAGCTGGTGCCTTGGGATGGGTCTGGAAGGGGTGGATGCAGAGCCAGCTGTGCCACATGGCGTCCAGTGCAGAACCAGCTGTGCTGCCCAACATGGTGCCAAGCCAGCTGTGCCACACTGCGTCCAGTGCAGAACCAGCTGTGCTGCCCAATATGTGGTGCCAAGCCAGCTGTGCCCCCCAGCGTCCAGTGCAGAACCAGCTGTGTCTCCTGCTGTCTGGGGCAGATCCAGCTGTGCCGCTGGGTGCCCAGCACAGAGCCATCAGTGCCAGCTGCCAGCACCTGCACACCCAGAGCACCTCCACTGTCAGTGGGTGCCAGACAGGGCTCACTGTGGGCCAGGGGGTGATGGGCACACACACAGAAGGCATCACAGCCCAGCCTGTGCCGTGTCCTGGGCGTTTTGTCCCCGTTAGTCACCACGAGAGCACCGCCTGCCGCAGGGCCACATGGAAGCATCGCAGTGCTCGCGTTTGTGCCACATCAGTAACGCAGGGAGTCCCCACACAGGCTATGACACAGCTCAAAGTGAGAGGGAATTAAATGACAATTTCATATGGATTTCATTTAAAAATTGGATATTTGAATTAAAAAGTGGCTGGTTTGGATATTTCAGCACTTCTGGACATTTTTACCAGTGCAAATATTGTCTACGATTAAGCAGCTCACATCCTCCACTTGTTTGTTCCCTGCTTAGGTCACTGAGATGTGCCAATCTGAGTGCTCCTGTTGGTATCGGTGACAGTGGGGGCACCTGCAGTGATGGCACCTGGGTTCTCCGCAGCACTCCTTTTTTGTGTGGTGGCAGGGTGGGGTGCTATGGGTAAAATACCCTATTTGGGGTAGAATTGTTTGTGGGTTTTGTTATGGCACTGTCACACTGCAAAGGAAAGGGAGGTTTTGCAGGGCTTTGTCAAAGCGAGCAGCCTTGGAAGTCAAAAGTATAATCTTCATTATAATGAAACAGAAATAATGAAGGCTGGAGGCAGGTGTGTAATTCAAAGAGCGTGTTGTCAGAGACAATGGCAAAAAAGGAAATCAGTGTTTCTACAGCTCCTAAGATATGTTCTTTTCAGGCAACCAGTGAATTTATCATTCTTTATATTTCCAAAAGAGGGAGGCTAGCTGTGCATTCCTTTCTCAGATTAAATAGTTGGCCCGCTTGTTTTCCAGATTTTGAATGTTGCTGGTGAGTGATGTAATCTGTCTGCTTTAAATAGTGTGTTTACTTGCCTGCATTTGCGTTGAGTAGGTGGCTTTTTACTTTCATACCTCATTTTCATTTTTTTAAACCATTTGAAGATCTGCTGGGCAACAAATTGCAGATTATCTTTCCCTTATGCTTCCCTCTGCACCTCGGTTAAAAAAATAATAATAAGGTAATCACATCTTTCCTAGTGCATCATCGAATTTGTTGATCTTATACAAACACAGGTGTAAATGAAAGCAAGTGTAGAAATAACGCATCTCAAATGTACTTTCTTCACATTTTTTGAAAATGAATATCTGAATTTCAGACTTGTGTAGTAGTGCAAAAGACATGTCTGATTTCAGTCATACTGGATCATCTGAATCACTAACAGCAAAAGGAGACGCAAACTTGAGCATCCCAGCATTTCTTTATTGCTAATACATCAGGGACTTGAAATAAAATTATTTGAGGTTGTACTCAGCAGAGGTCCTTACTGCCGCCCAGAATTCATAACATTTTGGGAGTTTCCTGCCTCTAGCCTTGCCCTGAATTAAGGAAGTAAGTTTATGGGAAGAAGTCTGTAACTTTGTTTTTTACGTGGCAATCAAGGTTTGGATTATTTTTCCTAAACCACATGGGCTTGGCAACAAGGCCAGCCCTTGTGACAGCTCAGGGCTGACAGAACCAGGTGTGTATGGCAGCTGTACCCGTGCTCATCTCCGTGCTGGTGCATTCTTGTGAGCCACAGGCTGACGTGCTGCTCCTCACTGACACGGGCAGGGCTTCCAGCAGATGTGGCTTCATTTAGGCTCAGGTGCAGAGGTACCGGGCTAGATCTGGTACTCAGCCACCAACGCGGGGTAGTCTCTGGTGGCACAGTGTTGGGTGAACCCCACCAGTGGCATCGTCCCGGTGTGGGTGTCATCCCGCTGTGGAGATACACCAAGGAGGACAGGATTTGTCTTTGGACAGCCTCAGGGAACACCAGTGGGGCCTCCACAGCAGTACCCCTGCACACTGGTCCCACTCTTGTCCACAGGCAGGGACCAGCTATCTGAAGGAGGGTGGGTCTGGGGTGTTCTCTGCCTCTTCCTCCTTCACAGCCCCTGACGTTTCACATAAAACGGTGCCAACTCCCTTCAGGAGTTTCTCTCCTAACATTAGCCAAATATTCCCCCTTCCCAGCTCATGCAGACTTTAGGAGCAGGACTGATCCTTGTGAGCTGTGGTGGCTCCTGTGCCTGGCCGCAGGCTCGGAACACCGATCTTATGTTCCATTGCTTTTCTTGTCTCCTTCCTCGCTGCCCACAGGCCAGTGAAAGATGGTGGGAGTTAGAGAGAGTGTCTGCATTATTTGTTTAAAGGACTGACGAGCTACCACCCTGCTCAGGAAATTTGGTTGATTGCACATTTTAAATGAGGCCTTGGTGATTTTTTTCAGTGATAGGACTGGTTGTTTTTTTCCCAGTGTTGCTAGGTAGAAGCAGGATCTGCTTTGGAACCAGCCCTTCAGTCATGGATTCAGACATCCCTTCCTCTTGTCCACATGAAGGGGGAAAACCTGAATCAGAGATTTCAGGAGTTACTGCCCAGATTTGTAATATAGAAACTATATTTAGTCAGTTGCGCAGTGGAACTGTGGTTCTGCTGCAGCATAGGGGACTTTCACCTGAGGTACAGGGGCAGAACTGTTCAGATGGTTGAGTCTTTAACAGAAAGGAGTGACTTAAATCACAACTTTTGATGTGCACCGGCTTTCTTGCATTAATACAAATATTTCACATTCACTTCAGCTCAGTCACATGAAGTAATTGACCTGAATTAAGTAACTGCATATTGTAAAGAGTACTGCTGTTTAAAAATCACCATTGAAACAAAAAAGAAGAAGCTTTAATCAAGCAAAACATTATAAATGAAATGAAAAAATATAAATATTAAGTGCATAACAGTTTCCTACTAGAACAGCAAAAAGGTGAGACTTGCAGTATTTGAATTTAGGTAGGAAAAGCTAGCATATAATATGCCTTCCATTTATATTGATGTCAGGAAGAAGTGATACTAAATGTCCTAAGTGCTGTTTTAAAACTAATTATATGCAGCCTAACTCCTCAGTACTTCTGTTGTCCGACTCATTTTCGGTAAAGGCTTGTCAAGTTCTCAGAATTCAAATGCTTAAAATCAAGTATAGACCTCTGAGCTCTCCTAGTCCCTGTGTTCTGTTCTCGGGCACATCACAGGCTGTGAAAACACTTGAGCAGCACCGACTGGGATTGATGTGGTGCTGATCACATCCCTGCTGGCCTCCTGCCTGGCAGCACCTGGCCAAGATGTGCAGTGACCAAGCTCCTCAGGTGTATGAAAAGCTCATATTGTTAGAGAACCCAAATTTAGTAGATACGGGAGAAAGTTCTGTTCATTACAACAGCATACTTATAATATGAGTTGCCTTTTGGTAGCAGCGAGAAGGATTTTCCTGTTGCTTTGGTATCTGTTTAAGGAAAGAAAAAGAAGAAACGCCTAACAAACAAACAGAAAAGAAACCAAAACCACCGAGACAAATTATCAAAGTATAAATAACTATGCCTTTAGCATTGTAGGAGGTGCTTTTGACCCCACCATTGAAATGTCAATTGCGGTTACACTGCATGCACAAAATAGAAAGTAAAAAAGAATGAGAGAAAGATCAAGTATACAGTATTTTTAAAATCTGTTTTGCTTTATTTATTAATGGTTAAAAAAGCATTTTCTTCCCATGCTGCAGTGGAATGCCTTCCCTGCTCCTGGGGTGTCTGCACCCCACTGTTGAGACCACTGTGCCAGTACACGTGGGAAACAGAGATGAAATTTGGGTCTCAGATTCATTTTATCTCCTTGCAGCGTTGAAAAATTTTTGAACAAGCAAAAATTGAATTCTCTCACTGAGAATTGTTATTTTCTGATTATAGAGAGAACACTTCCTTTTCCCCACTTTTCTTTGGAAAGAGAAAGAAGGAAAGAGAGTGGCATCTTTTCTGCTGTGATCCTTGTTGCAAAGACAGAACTGTTGTAGCCAGTGAGATTTAGCAGTTCTTTGGCAAGGCCACTCTATTTTTCGTCACCTCAAAGTTGTGCCTCTAAGTAGAGAATGACATGTTTCTGAAAAACTGTTCTCTATTATGAGCAGAAGACTTATGTTGAGGAGATGTCCATTCCAGTCATTTTTTGTTCCCAAGAAAAGGGTGTGTTTTTCATGTGAAACAAAGTAACTCCAAAAAATTAGGACTGCAATGGAAAAGGAGATTGTGTACTTTCTCATTCTTCGCAGCGTTACAATCTCCACCCCACAGAGCCCAAGGTAAGACCACACCAGTCCCAAGACGTGTGACCTTCACGCAGCGGACGCTGGTGCTGCTTGGTGCTTTTATGTTCCCAATGTCTGCAGTCCTTCCTGGCAGTTTGAGAGCAGAGCACTGTCTGTGCTGAGACCCACCGCAGTTTTCCATGGCAGTGACTCTTGGAAGACCAACTGCACCGTCTTGGTACATGCTTTATAAGCTATGACCGAGGTGTTGAGAAGATCTTTAAAACTCCTCCTGCTGTAGAAGTGTTTCAGGGATGGACTAAAGGATCTGCCTGTGGTGGTAAGGTCATAGAAGCCCAGGAAGACCGAATTAAAGCAGAGTGCTTACGCTGGAGCTCTCTTCTCATGGAGCAACTGTGCTGTTGCATATCCTCAGAAGAATCAGTGTCTTGTTTCCAGTCACTGTCAGGAGTGCTGTGTCACTGCATCACTCCTCAATTTTCTTGGAAAGCTCAAGTTTGAAGAAGACTTAATGTGGAGGGGCACCCAGGGTGCGTGGCAGATGGGGAGATTCGTTCAAACAAACTGATAGCGAATCTATGAGGTGATAATAATTTCTGTTACCGAATTGCAGAAGTATTCTGTTCAGTATGAATATTTTTGAGGAACCTCCTGCTTATGATTCCTATTGCTATAATCATCAGGAGGATCAAAATAGAGAACTAGGAATTTCAGCTGCTCCATGTCTCCATATTGGCATCAGCTCAAACTGCAGTTCTGCTCCCAGGGAAATGCAGTTTCCTGCACTCTGACTCTGACCAGGCTCTTTGGGAGTCCTTTTGTCTGGAGCTCATTTGAGTCCTCCCAGGAAAAGGTGAGAGTGCTGAGAACTGCCACCTTCAGAGCTGTTTTGGGTCTGTCTCCTCCCAGGAACCCTGTGGTGGTCCTCCTCATGTTCCAAGAGCTGTTTGTGGGAGCCTGGTCTGAGCGTGAGGGTGGGAAGGAATCACCAGAGCTGGGATGATTTAGTTTGCCTTTGCCCTATGGGCCATTTATCAGCACGAAAGAAAGTTGAACCAAAATTCTGGCCCATACCCAAAGACTGGCACTCAGCCTGCATTGAAATGTGATTTATTTTTTCCTGGGTGAAAGATTTGGGGAATTTCAGAGAAAAAGTTAAGATCCCCAATTAAGCTTGACAAATTTCAGATATTCATCTACATCAATATTATTCCAACTCAGGGATTATTTCCCTATTTTATTGTTTATGGCAGCATCAAGAGAGCCGTGCTGTTTCTCCAGGATGCAGCTACTGGTGAATGGTTTTAGGCTTGCGATTCAACTGAAGCATTGAATTTCCAAGAAGCAATTAATTTCCAAGAAGCTTTAAATCTGGATTTCATTGCTGGGAGACACGTCGCATTGTTGGCACATACCTTACACGGCTTCTTTTAGCCACAGGGACTTTGGCAGATCAGACACCACAAGCCTTAGCAGAGCAAGGTTCTGTGGACTTTGTTGTCTCCTTTTTATTTATATTTCATCCATTTTGTATTGGTGAAAAAAGATGCAATATGTTGCCAAAGTAGACTCCCAAGACACAACTGTTGATCTGCTGTAAACGGTGAGGAGTGAAGCAAGGGTCTCTCTCAGGCTCATGTCCAAGCAGTTAACCCAGACCCATGTTACCCAGCCGTGAAGGGACCCGCACAGAGCCCCCGAGGAGCGCGAGTGCCCGGGCTGGGCTGGCAGGCTCCACCAGCCGACAGCGCTGCCTGCCACAGACACCCCTCTCCAGGAGCTGATTGAGAGCTGAAGGCTCTCCGTGCCTGCAGAGCCCCTGGCTCCCACCATGACCTGCCAGGGAAGGGTTGTTGACAAAATCGCCGTCACTTAAACACGGGAATGCTCTCGGTGACGCTGAATCAGTCCTTGGCAACCTATTGATCCCAAAAGCCATTTCAGAATGTCTCTGCCACTGGAGCTCAGGCCTCACAGACCTCACAGCCCTGCACGCCCAGGCCCTGGCCATGCTCCCGAGCTCCGTGTCCGTCTGCCCATCTGTCCACTCTGCGGAGGCTCGCTGGGCATAGGTCTGCAGTAACTTTCAGTGTGTTACCACAGCAAATGCTGCAGACATGTTGTCAGATGAATGACACTAGAAAACAAAAATTATTATTCCTGTTTTGAAATTATAATTGTATCTCAAAATGGGGGATTTTATGAATGACTTAGACCAGTGTAAGACCTTTTTTGGCAGTAACGTATCCTGAAATTTCCCTTTATTTTATTACTGTACTTTTGGTTTTATCCCTGTTTTCATTTTCTCACATGTAATTCTGAGTTAGTATTTATTATTTTTTTCTTCACCAAGGATTGCTGGAATCTAAAAGGTATTTCAGACAACTCAATCAAATAGCTAAAAAGGGTTTCTCTTCAAAGTAAAGTATTATTCCCTTTTCAGCCATATAGAAAATAGTCAAAAAGTGAAATCTTGATGCACCCAATGAGAACAATAGATTTGTGTTCAGCCTTTCCTTCTCTAAATTAGAAATCACAGTATAGACAATGGAATTTCTAAATCATATATTATACCTTATTCTCTGGTGGGAATAAAATGTTCATGTTTGCCTCCTTTTCTCTGTTTAACTTTGACTGCTGTGAACACTAGGAAGAATAACCCTGCAGCTTTTCTTTCTTTTTTTCTTTTTNACTTTATACTTTTCAGACAGATTTTTCCCCGGGGTGAAACAAAGGTTAACTGAAATTTCCTCTGTTGTGTACCTGAACGAATCAGCAGTTTGAGAAGGAAATCCCATTGATGGGCAAAGAGAGTGACAGGCTCTATTTAAAGAATTCCCCCGACTGTGTGGTAGACCAACCATGCCATGAATTTAACTGTTCCTGTGGTCCCCATACTTGTACCCACCAAAAAGAGAGAAAAACCTACTTTGTTCTGCAAATGTTGCGCTAAGCTTTGAAAATCATGAGCCGCTGAGTTTTGTGAATTAACATGGCCAGCAGTGGCCAGTGCTGAAGGAAGCAGTGTTACAGCACAGACAGAAAACAGACAGGAAATTATGCATACTTACATAATGGAAAGGGCACCCTACGTGTTCATGTTTAGCATGTGTCCCTGCATTTCAGCGGTTTGGTGGTACATATATTCCACAAAAATATGATTTACAGAATTGTCCTCGGCTTTTTTCGCTGCACATTTTTATTCCCACTTGGTACTCGAGGCGCTTTACCCACACAGAGCTGCTGGAATAAATGGAGCTGAGGGAGATGCAGAGGGGCACACGTGTGGAGGAGGGTGCAGGATGGGGCGTTGGAGAGGTTGTGTGACACAGAAACGGGGTACAGGGCCAAAATGTGGTATCAGGGACCTGACTCCAGATAGAGCAGCGGCATACACCGACACTACGGTGATTTCTGTATCTATCAATGTCTGCTTTAACACCAAAAATGCATGTCTCTGCCTGGTTAGGTGCTCCTAGCTCATGTGTATTGCACTCCATGGTCTGTGCTGTCCCTAGGAGTGGCCACCCCAGCCCCGCCACGGGGCCTCACCAGCAGACGCTGCGGGGGATTAGAGCACCAGTCCTACCCCAGCCACCAGACCTTTCCTCTCTGGCAATGATGGTTAAGTCTTCCCCCATTGTCATAGCTGCTGAAGTTTGCTTAAAGTAACTTTTACAGCTCCTGGTTTGTTTTTTTTCCCCCACTTTTGCAGGGCTGCTCAGAGGTGTGTGAGTTTCCTGTTTGAGCTCTGTTTGCTTTTGGCCAACTCTGCCTTTGCTTCAGTCAACTGCTTACATTTTAATTAATCTCAAAATGGGTTGAGTATTGTTTGTTGGATTTTGTGATGCTTTTCAAAAATGGCAGATAAAGGTTGCTAAGAATAAAGCATTGCAGGGATTTCCCTACTGCCAAAACATGTGCGTATTACTGGCACATACATAATTTTAGGTATGAAGGGGAGAGGCAAGAGAGCCGTTTTTTGCCAGGAGAAAATGTCTCAAATTGAACTTCTGTCAACAATTCCATCGACTGATTTCCCTGCGGGACTTATGGATCTCTTTTAAAGCTGTCTTAAAGAGATATTGACAGGTATTCCATTAAACAGCAGGTGTTTTGTTTTTAAGTAAATCATCTCTTTCTCATCAAGGAAAAGTTGAGAAATGGCTAGAAATGTCTAAGGAAAACACACCAGGGTTGATGCTGTTCCCCTCCAAGGGGCTGGTGGGGTGTGCAGAGGGGGCTGTGACCCTACGGCCACCCATCACCTCCCTGAGGGGAGGGATCCCTGCTGGGATGGACCCAGAGCTGCTGGAATGGGAGCTCCAGGCAGCACAACAGGACCAACCTCTTCTCCATCGTGGCTGGTCTGCGGGAGGCTGAACAGCGGGTGAAATGTGTGTGGGGTGCACACACACACACACACATATGTACACACATAAACATGCACAGACCAACACACACACACACACACACACACACACACACACACACACACACACACACACACACACATAAACATGCACAGACCAACACACACACACACACACACACACACACACACACACACACACACACACACACACACGTGTGCGTACATCAACATGCACAGACTGACTCGCATGGCCATGCAGACACACACACACGTATCTGTGGGCTCTTGGAATGCCTCTGCCTGGAAGGGGGAGATGTACAGTGTGTCCTGGGCCACAGAAACCCAGATTCCTGTGCTTTACCAAACCCGATGTCGGGAGGCCACCTCGGTCTCTGCTGTGGGACAGTGCTTGGCTGCCACACAGGCACACTGTAATAATTCCTTTTTCTTTTGTGAGAAGGGCTACTTGGGCTCCGAAAATGTGACACTCAACATAGCAAGCTGCATTACAGTAAGACTTGAATCACTTCGGTTCACACAGAAGCAGGAATTTTCAGATATATGTAATATGTCACAATGTGAAATTCTTACACATCTAGTGATTTTTAGGGATTTTAAGGCTTATAATTTTAAAATGCTCTTCCACTAGCAGCAGAAGATGTGTCCTGGTATGGTAAATATTGTTCAGAGATATGTCTGAAACAGTCCTTGCCACGGCGATCTTACCCTAGAATATAATTAGAGTTCTCTATTCTGTAATATGCTATATTAATTAGCAGTCAAAATCCAATTTTTAAAGCCCAGCTTTGAAATGTATTTGCCCTTCAGGCCACGTATCATTGTGCCACAGCTTGAAGTGTCCTGTTTCACTGGGCTGATCATAAAACAAAATAAATAAAATACATATTGTCATGTATTTTCCAATTAGAGGGAAGGGGGGACATGGCCACTTGCCTTCTTCTTTTGGAAAATTTAGTGTTTTATTTTCAAAGTTGGATGTCCATGCTCTGCAGCTTCTCTGTTGCTGAAGAAGGTGATGACACAGACCCTTGCAGGGCAGGCAGAGCTTGTGCAAGGACATGTTTTGTCCCAGCCCTGATGAGCAAAGTATTAGTGTGGTTTTGGGGGGGTCACAGCCCGTGCCCAGCAGTGCCCTGCCTGGCCAGGGCAGCCTGATCAGCTGCCGGGGTGCCTGCTGGAGCAGCACAGCAGATAAGGAAATTTTGTGAACCGTTTATTGTTTATTCTGAGTCAGTGTTTTGTTCCGTGGAAGCAGATTGTTCCTCCGGGCAATTTCAGGTTTTGACTGCTGGTCCTCCTTCTCCCTCCTCCCCGTCTGGGATGAAAGAGGGGAGGTTTGAATGCACATTGAACAGTGGTCCTAAATCTGGCTTCACCCCGAGCGCTGCTCAGAAATTTACATTTTCATGCTGGTGGAGGGATACATGTGAATCTCAATGATCTTTCAAAATTTTTCTTTAAATAAAAGCAAAGCTGTTGGTCGCCATTCATCCCATTGTGCAGGGGCAGAGGACAGCGAAAATGTGGTACTTGATAAAGGGAGAACCCTGTGCAGGGCTTCCATTTTCATATAAATGGTATATATTTTACATCCTCTTCTTCCCTGATCTGCAGTTTGACAACACCATTTCCTCAAAGTGTAAATACAAGAAGTTTATACAGTAAAGTCTGTTGTATTTTTTTAGTATAGAAATATATATAATCATAGTACACGAATTCATCATAATCATAAATCAAACTTAGTGTAGAAATTAATGCTATCTTAAAAAGGAGGTAGCATTTAACAAATGAAGATGAGGAAGATTAAAAGCACAAATATATCAAAGATGTTCTTGGTTTTATTTAACTCACAGGATGCTTTAAGTAGGTTTTGTATGTGTAACTTCTCCACAGAAAACAAGGGAAATCTTGACAGATTGTCTAGAAAAGTCTTTGAACTGCTGTATTCAGAAGAGTAGAAGTAAAGTAAATGTAAAAATAAAGCAATCACAGCCCTTCCTCCAGGCAGAAATCCACCTTCTGTGCGCATGCCCACCTTGAAAAAAGCATTAAATGCTCTGAAGTGGTACTGGCATGGCCTTGGAGGACATCAGGTGGCAGGTGTTGTGCAAGGCTTTGCGAGGGATGGAGCTCTGAGCGAGTGGTGTCTATCCCAAACTGCCCTCTGTGCCTCGGGTCGCGGTCTGTGGGATGGGAGAGCATCATCCTCAGGCAGCCCAGGGACCTCTGCTCCCTGACTGACCGATTCTGTGTGGATTTGGGGTGCAGCTGCCTGCCTGCCCCAGGGCAAAGCTGTGCTGCATCCTTGGGGAGGCTCCTGCACACCACGACTCCAGACCTGAGGCTGCGTGATGAGGATAAAACAAAGGTCATGGGGGCTACAGACTAGAGAGAGCGTGGCACAAGGGGGGCCCAACACGCTGAGGTGCTGGCACTGCTGGGTGAGCCAGGGGAGCAGCCGGCACGGTGGAGGTGGAGTGGCCAGGAACCACCCACAGGGCACTGGGATTGCCTGGAGGACTCAGTAATTCATCCAAATAAACAAACAAAATCAGAGGGAATGGGAAGTATCTGTCAATTTGATAACGGTTTTGTGATTTATTTCATGATCTAGAGCCAGACAAAATACTGTGGTCAGCGAGAAATGTTATTGCTAATTTTTCTATGTGTCTCTACAGCAAGATTTCACCTTGGTTGCAGAAGCAAAACTCTCCCTGGGTGTTTCAGTCTGAAGAATTTATTGTAGGTGAAAATAAAGCCTTAAGCAATCTATTGTGAATTAGAATTAACTTTTAGATCACCAAACAGATTTAGTAAAGGGAGATTTTCTTGTAATATTTCATTCAGCATTAAAGCTCTTGTATTTATTTTCTGAGTGGAGCAGTTTTAGCTTCTTGTATTAGGAGTATTTGAGTCATTGTATCATGGTTTTCCCCTGTGAAGCAGGGGATTTTTACAGTGAAGAAGAGAAACTTGGTTGGTTTGCCCTCAGGAAGAACATGCCTAGTGATTAACAGGAGTTAATTCGCTGGTAATTTTGATCTGTGACCATTCTGCATGTGCGTTTCTGTGCAACACAGCACTTGCAGTGCTGAGTGCCAAGGCAGAGCTTTGAATTACAAATACCTTTTTCTTTATGAATTAATTTCCTTAACAGGCATTTGAGCCATAAATAATGCACCTGAATATGACAGTGTTTCTTTACTTTTAATGATCAGGCCTCAAAAGGCTTGATTTTCTTCTGAGTATATCCACAACTCACTCATGCCAAAAGGCACTGATGCGTCACTGTCCCATCCATCCTCCCTGTGATCCCAAACAATGCTGCGGTGACAGTTCAGGTGGGTGCTGCAGTCCTGGCAGTGGCAGTCACTTTGTGTGCCACGACTCAGGTTCATACATCATTCAAATCACTTTTTTAACAGGCCAGTTAGTGCTTTATCAGTGTCTCAGTGACAGTCGTTGGCATGAGCAAGTTTTGAAGATAAAAATACTTCAGGGTGTTGTTCAGGTGAGAACAGGTGGTGTGAGCCCTGACTGTTGAATGAAAGCAGCAGTCAGCAGGTGTTGTGCTCTACATAACTTGTATCCAGATACTGCATCACACGCTCCAGCCAAAACTACTGACTTTTTCATTAAATGAAGAGGAAGACATAAAAGTATAGATTATGTAATTTTAATTTGTAGTCATCCACTTTCTAATGAAAATTAATAGTACAATCAAAATTGGAGAAATCTTTGCTGTCTGTAAATCGCGATGATGTTGTGATTTGTGTTGCTAACGCGGATGCCTCAGAGTCAGGTGCAGGATCGGGATGGGACAGGTTGCATTTAAAAGTTCGCAAACATGCAGGATTAGTTTGCACACAGGTTGTAGTGCTTGCTGTGAAAGTGTAGGTGAGGTGAGCCCCTCCACGGACATGACCCTGTAGCTGTGAGGAGCTGCTGTGGGAGCACAGCTCTGTGCGCAGCCAGAGCGCTGAGCAGTGTTGACATGCGGAGTTTCTAAACAGCTCTAGCTGCATCCCTATTCCTTGAGCTTATTGCCCTTCCATTTCCTTCTTGGTTTGTTTCTTTTCACTCCTGCCAGCCCAAAGGCTGCATGTGAGAAGGTTATGGCGTGACAGTCGATAATTCAGTGTGTCCTCCTGATTTATTGCACATTACCAAACCCTGTTTGGAAATAGATTTGCTCAGCTTGCAGTCTGGGTGGCTGAGGTTGTGCTCAGTCATGTTGGCACGCAGCAGTCAGGATGCAGGGCTGGAGACACAGACTTGGTGAATTCACAAGGAGGAGAAGTGTTTGCTCTGCGTTAACTTGTTCCATGTGCTCCCACGCTTGCAACCTCTGGGCTTGAGCTGGACATACCCACAAACACAGGCAGGGATAGCTCCAGTGGCTGTAATCATGACCTTTGGAGGCCATGCCTCTGAAGGAATTAAATCCCCACCTGAATTTAAACCCCAGGGGGCAGGACAGGAGTGTGGTGTCAGAAAAACTCCTCCCAATAGTTGCACATGGGCTGATATTCAAGTGAGGCAGATTTAGTGCCCAGTAGGTCAATAGCTTTCCTTTACCAAAGATGGAACTAGTTTCTCCCCTTTAGTACATCAAAATCTGTTAGCAGTTTCAATAATTGCAGTCATCATCATGTTTAATATATTATAGAAAAATATTCATATGAATTAAATAGAATTAATTTTAATTTTGTTTTTCAGGAGAAATTGATGTGGACTGGTCCATCTCTCATAAAGACTTAGAGGTAACGCAGACAACCAAACTTTTCTATAATTCTTTATTTTGTTGCTTATTAACCAGCAGAACAAAGTAAATGGGGTTGAAAAACCCATCTGTGGTGTTTTTGTGGGACAATTAGCAGTGTCCTCCCACAGGAGAAAGGAGTTCCTGAGTTGGGGCTGGCATAGAGGCAGGAAGGGACAGGGATGCCAGGAGCTGGAGTGCCTCCACAGACTCTGCAAGGTGGACATCAGATCTTCCTTCCAGGTCTCTTCGGAGCCCCAGAGCTGTTTCACGGCAGCCTGGTCCCCTGCCCAGGCAGCACTGGGAGCCAGCAGAGTGTGGTGCCTTTCTGGGCTCAGCACAGGGGCGGGCGTGGGGAAACTGCTCCCGAGCTCCCAGTGCCAGAGCATCCAGGAGGAGTGAGCTTCAGCTGCTCTGTCCAACTCCCTCCCTTTTTCTTCCCAATGTCCAGTAGAGCTGATACAATCAAGTGACATTAACAAATTCCTTCCATGAAGAGAAATGGTATTTTTATACCTCTCCTGTTCAGCCATCCAAAATTTCAATAATTTTTTTTTAAACTTGTGATGTTTACTAGGCAATGATAGTTGTAGATAGGATTTTCAATTCTGGCTGCCTACACAGAAAGTGTGTGTGAGGTCATTGGGAGAGAGACAGTTGTTCCCAGCTTCTCTTTTTTCTCTTCTTTTTTCCTTTTTAAGTCTTTCTTTACAATTGCAAATCGCAGATTTCATCCAGACTTGTCTAGCATTGTACTTTGTCCAAGGAGTTTCCCTTAATGTGTGCAAGGGAACATGTAAGTTGCATTTGCAATTGATGTTAGTTATATTTCTGTTCTGGAGAAAATTCCGGTTTGTCTTGACATTGCACAGTGAGTAAAAGTATCTTGGCTAATTGAGGGAAAGCTTCACAACTGCAGTATTAAATAGCAAAAAAAAGAGTCCTGATCTGGAAGTTCAAATAAGAGCTTTTCTTCCAGACAATGCAGGTTTCTCTGTAACAGAATTACCCATTCCAAACCTGGATGTGTAAATTGTATATGTGAAACATTAGATTTCTGCTGGATCACTGCCAGCAGTGACCTTTATAATTCCCGGTTCCCAAACCACAGAATCTCGAGTGGTAAACACATTTCTCTCTCTGTTTCCCCAGGCACAGATCTCCAACTACGCGGGCATGAGGCACAGCAGCATGCGGTACTACACAACTGACAAAAACGTGACTTGTAGGAACTGCGACAGACCAGGACATTTGTCCAAGAACTGTCCCACTCCAAAGGTAAATGCAATGCTTAAATCACTTGTACATTTAGCTGTTTTCCTAATATACCCTTGTGCNCATAATTACATAATATAGAATCATATAGAATGGTTTGTGTTGGAAGAGACCTTAAAGCTTAACTCGTTCCACCCCCCTGCCATGGGCAGGAACAACTTCCACTAAACCATGTCGCTGTAAACTGAGCCAGAAAGAGAGTCAAGTGCCATACAGAAACATCTTTTTTTCATATGGTAAAACAGTTTGAAAGTGTAAAATATTTTTCAATTGTATTTTCAACAAGGAGAATCTGTGGAATCAAAAATACAGCCTTAGTAAATAAGCGAAAGCAGAAAGTGTAATGAACTGTGATGTGAATGGTGTTAAAAACCGTGGACAAGACAAAACTGAAGCTAACTTTAAGCAGCTCAGATAGATGCCAAATATTCCGAAAGTTTGTCCTGTGGTTAGAGGTTTAAAAGTCACTACACAGTCAAGAAGTGGGAGCTGTTGCATGACAGCCTGGATTTACCAAGCCCCACAACAGAATCTGTAGAACCCTCGGTCCTTGGGGTTGTTACCCACAAGGACACTCAGAATGACCACATCCCACACAACCATCGGGGGGAAATACACTCACTCACTGGGAAAACCTGCCTTACAGAGATACAGGTTTGCCCTCAGAATAGTTTTCTGCATGTTACATTTGTCACTCTGAGTGCTGAATTGTGTGAGTCGTGAGGCTGTGCCGGGTGAGTCCGGATGGCAGCCGAGTGCCCACCCAGCTACCCCTTACACACCCCTGTGTGGGGGCAGGAGAGCTGGAGGGATCTATTGAAACACTGCCACTTAACATGGTTCTATTTCTGTTTCTCCACAGAAAGTTCCCCCTTGTTGCCTGTGTGCAGGAAGAGACCATCGACAGCACAGCTGCCCAGCACGTTTCTGTCTGAACTGCTGTTTGCCCGGGCACTATTTCAGGGAATGCCTAGAGAGAGCTTATTGGAACAAACACTGCAACCGCTGCGACATGAAGGGCCACTATGCTGATGTGAGTAGGGCCCTTGGCACAGAGATCGGGCATCGCTTGGTTTGTGTCTGTCAAAAACTGAATTTGCAATGCCTATGTTGTCTTCATATTTCTGTGATTTTACATAGTGCCTATTTGTATAAGCATATGAAAATGTTGTGTTCAGTGATTACTGTACACTATCAGAGTTTCCATGGAGAATGGTTCAAAGAAAACAAACCAAAGCATTGTCAGCACTTGGTGTTTAGTTTGCTTCAGTTTAGCTGTGGTGGACAAAAACACCCTTTTTTCTGTGGAATGAAAGGTGTAGGGAGGTTGAAATTGGGAGGTACAGTGTCTGCAAGTGTACCAGGAAGAAGTAAAGAATAACTCTGATGCATCTAGAGTTCCAGATCTATGGTTTTTTCACTATGATCAGATATTAATCAGTGACAATACTATTAGAGAGAAGTAGTTTGAAAGGCTTTGGGTTTGACAAGATCTACTAAAGTAAAACATAGAAGAAAATTAAATGTATTTGTCTCTCTCATCCTGTATTACATTACTATGGTTTTATATGTCCCCAAATTTCGGTCCTATATGTAGCAGCCAACCTATTATGATTTTTTTTTTCTCTTGAATTAAACACAAAAAAAGGATAAAAGGCAGGCTGTGATAATTTCAGTATACATTCACACTTAATTTTCTATCTATAGATATGGCCTATATGTTTGTTTTTCAAATACACTTGTGGGATTCCCTAAATGCTGGATTTTTTGATATTCAGAAATATTTGAATCTCTTTCTAAGTGTCTCCTTCCTGCCTTTATTTCTTCTGTTTGTTCAAAGAGCATGTTGCAGTGGTACATGAGATTGAGTGGTACAGCAAAGGACAACCTGCATAATTGGGGCTTGCTATTTCTTATGATTTTTGAATGTGTTCCAGATATGCTTTTGCTTATAGCTAATGTGCCCACAATACCTTTAAAGAATGTGAATTGTACACTTCTGCACCCTCATTCTGGTAGGCAGCGAGACAAAATTGTGATCTGTAATGAAGCTTCTTTTCTTTGCCATCTTTTCTCTTTTACACATTTTATGACACCAGTTCTCATAAACTGATGTTCTGTTCTTTAAAGAATCATGAGTGCTCTATCATACAAGCATTTAAATCCTACCTGAGTCATGCAGGTTGTCAGGAACGTTGCACCATGTATTTTTTCTGCTCTCCACCTTAAATCAGAAAGGTTTTTCTTTGAAACCTTGGGCAGTTCTTGTGTGCTCGTGCATGGGAGGTGTGAGGTTGCCTGTGTCATTCACCTGTGTGGTGAATAGTGGGGCATCAGAGCAGGAGCTCACCTGCCCAGTCCTCAGAGAGAGGGGTGGCACGGCAGAGCAAAGGCAAAGGAATCAAAACCAGCAGTAAATCTTTCCTGATATCAGAGCAGGAAGCCTATGAAGCCAACAGGTGATCAAGACATGAAGGGAACATTTGGAGAGGACAAGGTTGCTGCTGATGGCCTGAAGATATTTTTTTGCATTTGGGATGTTCATAGCAGAAGAAACCAGGGATATTCCCACGCTGAAACCTTACTTTGTGGAGGGGAGCACCAGAGAAGTTGTCAAACTGAAGAGAATGTGAGGGTTACTCCAAATCTGTGAGTGCTAACCCATTACTAAAACTGGGTAACGATTGCGCAAAAGATGCAGAGGAGCATGAAGGCGAAATGGCCCAACCAGTGATGGCAACAGACACCTCGTGCTTGGCACATGTGTGGTGACTGAGTTGCTAATGCAAGGACAGTGTGTAGGGGGTGTCCCAGGGAGAGCTGGGGGTCCCAGACTGCCAGCTGCACACGTGCACCAAGCCAGGGGGCAGGAACCACGGTGGTGGCATGTTGGGGTGGGTGTATAATATACATGGGGTGATTCAAGGCTGCTTTTGTAAAGGAAATCCCACTTCTCAGGGATCTCTGGAGTTCTTCAAAGGAGCAGGTTGACAAGCATGTGCGTAAACATGATCCAGTTGACATAGCCTACAAATTCCAAAAGGCGTTTTACAAAGTTCCTGACCAAAAGCTTTCAAGGAAACTAAACAGGCATGGAATAAGAGGATAAAGGTGGGATATGCTAGTGTGACATGGAAAAGGGTGAACAATGGGGCGAAAAGATTTGCTAAGAAGACTGAATTACTTACAGAGTCAGTGCTGTGAGCCAGCTGTGCAGGACTGCCCAAGAACTGTAAGAATCAGAGGGATTTCAAATCAAATGGCAATTGTAANNNNGATTTCAAATCAAATTGCAATTGTAATTGAGTGGCAATAAACGTAAAGTAAAATAATCCCACCTTGGTTTATGGAATAACAGGTTCTGCATGTTACTATTCAGGACTCACTCAGATTCTAGTTATGAGATACGAATCCACAAAAAATCAGTTTAGTCTTCACAAGGTGAAAAAAAAAATCTGGTGAAATGTTAGGAACCATCAGGAAAGCAGGAACACCTGGGCACAGCTTTGGTCCCTGCCTTCTGCATCCCTCAGCATGGCCAGAACTCCTGAGCCTGGAAGGGAGGTGACAGAGGGAAGGGTCTGTAAAGAGTTTCAGAATCACCTGTGATGGGAGACAGTAGTCAGGGAGCAGTTGTTCATCATTTCTGCCAGTACACCTGATGAAGGCCATAGAAGCCAGGTTGGGAAGAGACAGTACAAGGTGACTCTCTGTGTGGTCAGCAGCAGACCTGGAGGCTCCTTACTGAGGGCTGCAGATCTGCCCTGCTTCCACAGGAAATGGGAGCAGTTCATGGAAGAGAAATCACAGAATCCTACACCAGGTTGGAAGGGACTTCATGGATCATCTGCTCATCATCCCCAACTTTTCTTGGCAAAAGCATGGTCTAAACAAGACAGTCCAGTCAAATCCTGAGTGTCCAATGCTGGGGAATCCAGCACTTCCCTCAAGAGATGGTTGTTCTCATTGTGAAAAGTTTTCTCCTGTGTCCAACTGAGATCTCCCCTGGAGTAACTTGTAGCTATCACCCCTTGTCTTTCCCATGGGGCTCCTTGTAAAAAAGGGAAATCACCATCCTCTTGTTATCAAACATACGTTATGAAATGCTTTGAGTGCTCAAAGGAAGTAATAATTTGTCTTTCTCAGCAAGCACTCCCTTTTACTGTAGCACAGAGGGTGCAGAACAGGCTCTTGTGTAGTGTGTCAGACTTTCCACTTTTGTCCAGAAGTGCCTGTGAGGCAGTTGATGGTGCTTCACCTAGTTTGGTTAGGAAACATTCAAAGATGCTTAAAACATTTTAGGGTCATACATTTATGATCTGCTAGATCAAGTCTCTTTTCCTGAGATAGTGCGGGGAGTCCTCTTACCTGGATGTGTACTGGAAGCAGCCCAGCCTCCCGTGGTTTCCGTGGGAGGGTTGTGGGAGAGTTTCTGACTGATCCAGTAGCAGTTAGGTGGATGTCATGAGCGTTGTGGTTGGTGCACAGCCTTACCTGCCAGCAGCAGGGGTGGGAGAAGGACTCCATGAACACGGATGTAGCAGGGAGCAGGCAGAGGGGGCAATGTCTCGCTGTATACCTGGGAAAACCAGCATGAGGGTGCTCGGTGAGCTGGATGGGCTCTCCCAGGAGCTGGCAGACAGCAGTGCCCAGGTGCTTGGTGCCCTGCAGCCACTCTGTGTCTGAGGGCCCCATCCGAATGCCCAAATNGGTGCAGGGATCATTCCACAGGGGCGGCCGGCATCCATGTGGCCCATTTCCCCGGGGTAGAGAGCACCTCAGTTCCCCAGTGTCCATCCCCACCCCTCGCCCTCTGGCTGTCCGTGTCCACCCAAGGGCGAGCATAAGGCCGTGCTCTCAATGGCCAGGGTGACACCGGCCGTTAACCAGCCTTGCCCGCCCGGCACCAGCGGCTGTCTGCACTGGCAACGTGGGGAGAGGTCTCGACATCTGCTTCTGCAGGAGTGGTTTTGAAGGGAAGCATTGTGTGTTTTCCGCGGCAGTTCCCATGCGGAGGTGATGAAAAGTGTGTGTTTTGGCAAATCTTTTGTTTTATTGTGGTGGCTTGCAGTGGGGCAGCTCCAAGCAGCCGCTGCTTCTTTGACAAAGCACCAGAGGATTCTGTTAAAAAGTTGTGTTTAGTAATTGTAGTCGTCGTGTCAGACCATAACTGACTCGGAGCTGAAGGATTTTTGCGAGATGAGTAGCTATGCCAGCAGGGACCCAAGTCTCCTGGGCCAGCCGCGCTCTCATTAAGATTTGCCGCTAGCCGTGGCGGTGTTCGGCAAGTATGTGACGTGCATGCTGTTATTGTATGCTTGGCTTGTCAGCCTGCAGCTTTCTGACACTCACTTATGTCACTCTTTATTCAGAGACGAAGAAGCTTTTGATAATTTGACAAGACAAGCTCTTAAACGATCTAGGTCATGGCCTTCACTGTCTGTGATTGTGAACATATTTCCTGAAAGCCCTGTCACTCATCACAGCTACATTTTCTCCCGGGGAGCCGCGGGCCCGTCCCGGTCTCCTGTCAGCGCGTGCATTTTGGTTATTCATACGCCAAATACAGTAGTGGGGTTTTTCCTTCCCTTTCGCCGGCACTCGCATGTTAGCGGGGCTAATCCGCTCCCCCGCGCCGCGCGCCCCGCAGCGCCGCCGTCGAGGGCCCTCTCGGCGCGAGGCAGACGACCGGCCGAGGGGAGCGGAAAGGAGGAAAGGCCGCTTAGTGCCGGTTTTGTGTTTGCTCATTGTTGTGGAAATATGAGAACTGGTGGCAAGGGCCTCGTCTATTGAGCTCTCGAGTCCCGGTCTGCTGTCAGGGGCTGTTTGAGATTGAGTGTTTTATTTTCTTTGATGTTCACATTGGAGAATAGGGAAGTGGGAATTAAACAACAGATGCATTAAGCCGTTGTTCTGGTAAAACAATAATTAGCACCTGATAAAATTCAATATGGGTCAAAATGTGCAGCACCCAGTGTCGATTCTCCCTGTATGGCACCCTGCACTGGGTCAGCCTCGGGCACGAGTGATCGCCCGTCCACGCTGGCTGGACATGGATTTGGGGGAACGATGGCACGGCACTCGCGCGGCCGAAGGTGTGGGCAGGTGCGGGGACGCGCCCCTCTCCATGCGCTCCGTGGCCGCGTGGCGGCAGTGGCACTACCCTCTAGAGTAGGCACCTTTTGTGCTGGTACATCTAAATGCAAGTAAGGTCAGACCACTGGGGCAGGAAATAAATGCAATTTTATTTTAATGTAGTTCATCACGCTGCCATAGTAGCTGGGTACCACGAGGGCTTTTCTTTAAACGAGGGCCGTTCATGGTTAAGTTCTTTTGAATAAATAAGGAAAATCATGGGTTTGGCAGTGGTTGTGTCTGGCTATGCTCTCTTCCATAGCAAACCTCTCTGCTTCATTTGAGGAGCCAGTATTTGGTAGTAATTGTTAATCATACTTTTTGTCATTCCACAATATAAGATGCAGACAATAACCCTGAGCTGATGCAAAGTAGTGAGGTTCCTGGTTAAAAGCATCGTCTCTAAAAAGCTGTTGTTTAACAGTCACCCCTCCTCAGCTATTGTACCCCACTTCATAATGGTGAGCAGTATTACCCCAAGTCACCATCCAAATGAGGGAATATGCTTAGCCTTTCCTCACCATCTTCGTCCTTACCTTCTTTTAGTTTTCCCTCACCCTTAAAATGTCCTTGAGTATAAAACCCACCTCTGGACAGCACCATGAAGGGGCTGGGGCTGTGCCTCTCCCACGGTTCTGACAAGAGCTCTGCCAACTGTGGTTCACAGTCTGAGCTACAGATTTTTGCTCAAAGTGATGTCTTTGTGTCCAGAGCAGAAAAAATACCCAACTAAACAATTATTCAAAAATAAAGTAATTTTTATGATGATGATGATGGTGATTAAATAGCAGACGTGTGAGTAAAGGTCATACCACAGAGTGGCATTTTGCCAGTATAGGAGAACTCATTGATTGCAATTGTTCAACCATATTAGCCTGGGCACACTGTGGTAATCGAAAACTATCCAGAACTAATGTATAAATAACTGCCTGCTACCCCTGAGCTGGACCAGCACAGCTGTCCTGCACAGCTGAAACCTCTTTAGGTCTGAGGGAGACGCTGGAAGCTCTGGTACAATATTTTCGCAGGCTACAGAGCGCTTATGTGTTGCCTCTCTGAACCCTGGCTAAGTTAGGGAAGGAGGAAAATCCTTTTGTTTGTGCTCAAAGACAGCTCAAGTGTGTTCAAACTGTCAGATCCTCGGTGAGGAATGTGATGTCCTTCACACATTTCCTTTACAGAAATATTAATATGAAACTCAAATATTTACACACAGTATTTGAGTAAGAGGAGAAATGTTGAACCAGTACCCAGAACAGATTGTAGATTTTTCTGCAGAAAATTATGTTACTGGTGGAATGAATAATAAATAATATAATTTCCATCACATCTGGGAAAAACACACTGTATGTGCCACAGGGTGACTGGCAAAAACTTGGATTTTATTTTGAGAGATACTGGTTGTGGTGTGGGTTTTTTTAATTAACATGCTCCGTCAAAATAAAAGAAGGCAAGAATTTAGGCATGAGTGAAAAATTTATTCGAAATCTAAAGAAATGTTAATAGTACTCATTTGCAAGTAGTCATGAGGCTTCAGTGTTTGAAATTGCAGCTGCAGCATATTATGGAGAAGCCGTGGAATACTATATTTCTTTTTAAAGTACGTAAAGTGAAGGTTGGCAAACCAAGTTGNTTGTCAGCACTGCTTCCCAGGAACCAGCTGGGTGCTTCAACTGGCATCTTCTCTGCCTGTTCTGACAACTTTCTGGATGTGCAAACCACCACCGGCCTCTTCTCTCCGGGGATGTTCCTTCTGCCTTTGTTGTTTCTGGCATACTGCTGTGGGCTGGGATGGAGCTGGAGGTGCAGGGATCATTCCACAGGGGCGGCCGGCATCCATGTGGCCCATTTCCCCGGGGTAGAGAGCACCTCAGTTCCCCAGTGTCCATCCCCACCCCTCGCCCTCTGGCTGTCCGTGTCCACCCAAGGGCGAGCATAAGGCCGTGCTCTCAATGGCCAGGGTGACACCGGCCGTTAACCAGCCTTGCCCGCCCGGCACCAGCGGCTGTCTGCACTGGCAACGTGGGGAGAGGTCTCGACATCTGCTTCTGCAGGAGTGGTTTTGAAGGGAAGCATTGTGTGTTTTCCGCGGCAGTTCCCATGCGGAGGTGATGAAAAGTGTGTGTTTTGGCAAATCTTTTGTTTTATTGTGGTGGCTTGCAGTGGGGCAGCTCCAAGCAGCCGCTGCTTCTTTGACAAAGCACCAGAGGATTCTGTTAAAAAGTTGTGTTTAGTAATTGTAGTCGTCGTGTCAGACCATAACTGACTCGGAGCTGAAGGATTTTTGCGAGATGAGTAGCTATGCCAGCAGGGACCCAAGTCTCCTGGGCCAGCCGCGCTCTCATTAAGATTTGCCGCTAGCCGTGGCGGTGTTCGGCAAGTATGTGACGTGCATGCTGTTATTGTATGCTTGGCTTGTCAGCCTGCAGCTTTCTGACACTCACTTATGTCACTCTTTATTCAGAGACGAAGAAGCTTTTGATAATTTGACAAGACAAGCTCTTAAACGATCTAGGTCATGGCCTTCACTGTCTGTGATTGTGAACATATTTCCTGAAAGCCCTGTCACTCATCACAGCTACATTTTCTCCCGGGGAGCCGCGGGCCCGTCCCGGTCTCCTGTCAGCGCGTGCATTTTGGTTATTCATACGCCAAATACAGTAGTGGGGTTTTTCCTTCCCTTTCGCCGGCACTCGCATGTTAGCGGGGCTAATCCGCTCCCCCGCGCCGCGCGCCCCGCAGCGCCGCCGTCGAGGGCCCTCTCGGCGCGAGGCAGACGACCGGCCGAGGGGAGCGGAAAGGAGGAAAGGCCGCTTAGTGCCGGTTTTGTGTTTGCTCATTGTTGTGGAAATATGAGAACTGGTGGCAAGGGCCTCGTCTATTGAGCTCTCGAGTCCCGGTCTGCTGTCAGGGGCTGTTTGAGATTGAGTGTTTTATTTTCTTTGATGTTCACATTGGAGAATAGGGAAGTGGGAATTAAACAACAGATGCATTAAGCCGTTGTTCTGGTAAAACAATAATTAGCACCTGATAAAATTCAATATGGGTCAAAATGTGCAGCACCCAGTGTCGATTCTCCCTGTATGGCACCCTGCACTGGGTCAGCCTCGGGCACGAGTGATCGCCCGTCCACGCTGGCTGGACATGGATTTGGGGGAACGATGGCACGGCACTCGCGCGGCCGAAGGTGTGGGCAGGTGCGGGGACGCGCCCCTCTCCATGCGCTCCGTGGCCGCGTGGCGGCAGTGGCACTACCCTCTAGAGTAGGCACCTTTTGTGCTGGTACATCTAAATGCAAGTAAGGTCAGACCACTGGGGCAGGAAATAAATGCAATTTTATTTTAATGTAGTTCATCACGCTGCCATAGTAGCTGGGTACCACGAGGGCTTTTCTTTAAACGAGGGCCGTTCATGGTTAAGTTCTTTTGAATAAATAAGGAAAATCATGGGTTTGGCAGTGGTTGTGTCTGGCTATGCTCTCTTCCATAGCAAACCTCTCTGCTTCATTTGAGGAGCCAGTATTTGGTAGTAATTGTTAATCATACTTTTTGTCATTCCACAATATAAGATGCAGACAATAACCCTGAGCTGATGCAAAGTAGTGAGGTTCCTGGTTAAAAGCATCGTCTCTAAAAAGCTGTTGTTTAACAGTCACCCCTCCTCAGCTATTGTACCCCACTTCATAATGGTGAGCAGTATTACCCCAAGTCACCATCCAAATGAGGGAATATGCTTAGCCTTTCCTCACCATCTTCGTCCTTACCTTCTTTTAGTTTTCCCTCACCCTTAAAATGTCCTTGAGTATAAAACCCACCTCTGGACAGCACCATGAAGGGGCTGGGGCTGTGCCTCTCCCACGGTTCTGACAAGAGCTCTGCCAACTGTGGTTCACAGTCTGAGCTACAGATTTTTGCTCAAAGTGATGTCTTTGTGTCCAGAGCAGAAAAAATACCCAACTAAACAATTATTCAAAAATAAAGTAATTTTTATGATGATGATGATGGTGATTAAATAGCAGACGTGTGAGTAAAGGTCATACCACAGAGTGGCATTTTGCCAGTATAGGAGAACTCATTGATTGCAATTGTTCAACCATATTAGCCTGGGCACACTGTGGTAATCGAAAACTATCCAGAACTAATGTATAAATAACTGCCTGCTACCCCTGAGCTGGACCAGCACAGCTGTCCTGCACAGCTGAAACCTCTTTAGGTCTGAGGGAGACGCTGGAAGCTCTGGTACAATATTTTCGCAGGCTACAGAGCGCTTATGTGTTGCCTCTCTGAACCCTGGCTAAGTTAGGGAAGGAGGAAAATCCTTTTGTTTGTGCTCAAAGACAGCTCAAGTGTGTTCAAACTGTCAGATCCTCGGTGAGGAATGTGATGTCCTTCACACATTTCCTTTACAGAAATATTAATATGAAACTCAAATATTTACACACAGTATTTGAGTAAGAGGAGAAATGTTGAACCAGTACCCAGAACAGATTGTAGATTTTTCTGCAGAAAATTATGTTACTGGTGGAATGAATAATAAATAATATAATTTCCATCACATCTGGGAAAAACACACTGTATGTGCCACAGGGTGACTGGCAAAAACTTGGATTTTATTTTGAGAGATACTGGTTGTGGTGTGGGTTTTTTTAATTAACATGCTCCGTCAAAATAAAAGAAGGCAAGAATTTAGGCATGAGTGAAAAATTTATTCGAAATCTAAAGAAATGTTAATAGTACTCATTTGCAAGTAGTCATGAGGCTTCAGTGTTTGAAATTGCAGCTGCAGCATATTATGGAGAAGCCGTGGAATACTATATTTCTTTTTAAAGTACGTAAAGTGAAGGTTGGCAAACCAAGTTGCTAATTGTTCAAATGAGTACGGGGCTGTTCTAATAAGAGGGTAAATGTTCTAAAGAGAAGTGAAACCCCTCCGCTGCAGTAGCTGTGCACCGAAATGACAAAAAGTGCCACGATTTCCGTGTCTGTCTGTGGCTCAGGGGCCATCAGAAATATTGCACATTTTGTAAAAGCATTAAGAACCCCTAAGAGAGTGATCTGAGCCTCAGTGACCACCGACATGTTCTGATTTTGTTTTAAAGATCCACGTTTTCCTCTTTACCATCTCTCATGTGTCTCTCAGGTCAATTGTGTTGCTGCTGGGACTCAAAAACCTGCTCTGAAATTTTTTTTTTTCAAAGGGCTGCGCTTAGGAGTTGGTGTGAGAGTCTGGCAATTAAAAAAAAATTAAAAGTAAAAAAAAAAGGAAAGCAAGTCATTGTAAAAATAGCAACATTAAAGCAATCTGTTATGGTTCTTGTTTACAACTCATCTGACATGAGGCTGCTGAGGATTATTACATGTAACAATTATATTTTGATTAGGAAAGAGATACGTACAAAAAAGATAAAATATTTCTGTTCCTACGTGAAAGGAAGGCACCTTGTGATTTAATTTCTAGAGCGTTACGTAAATTTAAAAATGCCAGAAAATGTAGAATTTAAATCCGCCCCTGTTTGTTTTGCAGCATTAATGCTTCCTACAGTCACGAGCACGCTGCTTTCCCAAACTTCTGCCGCTCGGAGAAAAAGGGCAGAGAGAAAACTGTTACTGGCTTTCTGACAATAGCAGGGAGTGTGTTAAACCAGTGTAAAATTCAATTAAACTGTCTAGCCGGGTTTTTGAAGCTGAAATGCAGACCCTTTCAGTTAAGCTTCTTATTTTCCTGTGACCGACACCAGTGGATACTGTGTTATGCCAAAACCAACAGGCTGTAAAGCACCTTGTTTCATGCTCCTAGTTGATCAATATTTTTATTTTCCAGGCTTGCCCAGAAATATGGAGGCAGTATCACCTAACAGTAAGTAGAAACACCTTTTTTATTTTCTTCTACACCCAACCTATTTACTCCTCTGTGAACTGCTGACCATAAAATATAGACAAGCATCTTCTCTGAGAAGATAATAAACATCTGAAGAGTTTTTGAACTGAAGAAGGCGATGAAACACTGTCACTATTTCTTAAGCTTCTTTAAAACTTCTAATTTCATTTTAATACTGTAATAATTAAATTAGTGCCTTGCCTCTTTTCTCTCAGTGACCACATTTACACGTAGAAAGAACATTAAGTTTTAAGTTGGGATGCATAGCAGAAGCAGTTATCCCATCTCAGATATCCCAGAAGCTGGTAATTAGGCACTGTGTGTGACAAACCTTTCTTCTTAGAGGAGTGAAATAAATCTCAGTTAGAGCGGAGACATGAATTTGAGGAAAAATAATTTATAATTAGTCAGGATATAGTTGTGACTGCTTCTTTGGCCTGCCTTACTTGATCTTTAATCCCTGAAACAAGAAAATAAAACTTTGTGAAACTGTACCAGTTTATTACCCAAGATTTTTCCTCATATGTAAAATAGATATAAAAATAAAACAAAAAGCATATAAATTTGGTTAATATTGAAACCTGGTACAGTATTTAACCAGTAAAAACAAATTCTTGGATGGGTGTCACAGTTCTCAAATATATTACTTTCTAAAATTGTCGAACATAAAAACACCTTTAAAAATCAGGGTTTTGTTGTTCCTCTGAACTTTTGCTGTCGTTGCTTCCCAGATCGGCCTCACACGTATTTCGCTGTTACAGATAATTAACCCCTGTTCTCTGCTCCAAACAAAGTAGAAAAGTTTCTCCACTACTTTTCGTTTTGGATCTTTGGCTTCTTCTCTGAAGCAGTAGATGGGATGTGCTTTATAATTTGTGCCTCCACCTCTTCGTGGCAGTGGAATGCTCTTTTTTCTGCTTTTTTCTTCAAAATTCAATGAATAGAAGAAATCTGCACTTAAAACCTCTCATTTGTGTTCTGAGCATAATGATTCTAACACAAAGATCTGCCCTGGAAATCCTCCACCCTTCCTGAGAATTTACTTTTAAACAGATTTGGTAAAGAGTTTTTGTTGGTTTGGTTGTTTTGGGTTTTTTTAAAGAAAAGCATTATGAGCAAAAGGTGCATTCACTAAGTATTTTTTTTGTTTGTTTGTTTGTTTTAAATTGGATGAAGGAAAAAGGTAAATGCTGTATTTCATTATAGTCCCTAAAGGTGCATGTAAAATAATTTCTGAAATGTTTATGATACTAGGAACTTAATAATCAGATAGAAATATTTGGTGCAGTAACATCTTGGGTTCTGTTTTTTCTGAGATAGAAGATTTAATTTAATTTTAGTCTCACCTGCCCTTGAAAATTCCTCAAAAAGTGAGTTGCCATCAACACTTATAAAATATCTATGTCTTTAAAAAAAAGGCAGGGAGTAGCTTAAATTTGACCAAGTGCTGTACTAGGGCAAAATTTGAGGTATCTTGACATAGAAAATTATTTCTGTGGATTTTGTAGAAATCATTCAGTGTTTACACTTAATGTAATGTAAAGCTAAAAAAACATGTCAAAACAAGTTCTTGTTAGAAAATGTAGTGGTTACAAATATGGGCGTATTAGTAAAAGTACCCATTTGGACATTTTTGGTGCATTTTAGGGACATTCTGAAATGTGGTCAAATATGGACACTCACAGATGAAATGGTATCGCATCAGGCCCTACCTTCTTATAAATAGCTTTTTGCTTTGCAGTGACTTGCAGATTATCTGCAAATAATCCACATTTATGAGATGTGGGAAATATTTTTCATGCCTTCATTTTTTGCATGGGAAATGTACCTTTGGCTCAAAGTTACATTAGCAGTTGGGTTAAGCCTGGAATTTAAAAATTTGTGTGGTAAAAGACATGCCTGATATTTGCAATAAGTAAATTAAAAGAAACTGCATTATCTGAATTGTTTAAAAGTATGAGTGCCATTTTTTATTATTCCCTTTAAAATATTCTCTTTTGCACCCAAAGCAGAGCAGAAGTAAATAATGTTCAGGCAAGAAACAAAACTTCTACGTTAGAATAATTTATAATGTTTAAATATATNAAAATATCTGTAGGTTTGTAGCAAAAACCCAAGATTTTTTACTCTCATATCAGCACAGCAGTATTTCACCATAGAAATTATCTTACAATTTTCATATTGTAGAATAAATATTTTGGTACAAACAAGATAGCAGCGTTAAGAAAAATACAACGTTTAAAACAAAAGTGCTGTTGTGGCTGTCACAGCCCAGAGGCTGCCCAGTTGTTGGGGGCCACAGAAAAGCTTTCAGTCATGGATACAACCACTAGATTTAAACTGGTTTTGGTAAACTGATGGTGAGCACCCCACACGCGGGTATATGTACATGCAGATAAACTCGGGCGTTCAGTTTTGTGATAATACACCAGTTTTTTGGCACCATTCACACAGGGCTGTCACAGAGTTTGTCCGAATGCTTTGCGTTCTATAAAGTAATCTTAGTTAATTTCTGTGAATGCTGGTGAGGAATCACATGGCCTTCCACCTCTCTCCTTTATGAGGCTTTTGGTTATTTTATTCATTTTCTGGCACTTTCCTAGGAGATGGACTGCCATCTATTGACTCCTCAGAGCCCCTGCACGGCATGCGGGGCGACTCGAACAATGACTCAATAACAAACCCATTCTGCTCTTGGGGATGGCGGTGGGGTTTGTTGACATTGGCCATGGTGACAAATTTGAGCACATTGCAAATAATTTGTTGTATGGGCAGAAACATCTTATTCCAACCAAAACAGACTGCCAGCGCAAGGAATCTTGTGAAGAAATGGCAAAAAGGATTGTAAGTGGAATATTTTAATTTGCCTTTTGATGGAAAAAAAGATTATCATAAGACATTCAGTGAAGCTTAAATCTAAGAGCTGTGTGATAATCAAACCTTTATAAGTGGCTGAAAGTAGTTTTTTAAACTTGTTCTTTCAACTCTTTTAACTAAAATTATTCTGAAAAAAAACCCAATCAAAGTCAGCAGAAAAATCCAACTCCCACTGTGGTTTAAAATAATATTTAATAACCTCTTAAATACAGTGATTTAAAACTTTTACACATCATTTTCATCATGACTGCTCTCTGTATTTCTCCTGTATCAGAGAAGGGCAATTATATTTGTCAAAATATATTTTAAGTTTTTATTCGTGTAGGTATCTATTTGCAGTAAATTGGTTCATACCCGCTAATGTTTATCAAAGGGGTTATTGTCAATCAAATAATAGGACAAAGACTTCTTTCACAGATTCAGGATAAACAGTTTTGATCGTAGCTTGCTGGAGTGTCAGTGATGATATGTGTGATTTTTTTGGGCACAAGGTGTTTGGAGGCCTTGTTGAGCTCTTTGTTCTGAGTTATGAGGAAGCTTAGCTGACAGCTCTGACCTCCGAAATGCCAGGTGCTCCGCAAGGCAGAGGAACAGAGACTGTGCTCCACAGGACATGCCATCACATCCCCTCTCCACCCTAAGGATACAGGGGTGCACACAGCAGTGCTTGTTCACCCTCAGAGCACTTGGCCCTTTCTCACGCCCTTTCCCTTGTCACTTCAGATTTGAGCTATAAATGTAGCGATATTTATTATGTGTTTTAAGTGGAGGCCAGGTTATAGCCCTCTAACAAGCAAAAAAGATAAACCTTAAATAATGCTAAAAAATCAGTGGAAAAACTTGTGAGAAGGCACGCAATTATTTTCTTTTGTTTGTTTCAGTTTTGGAGTTTATTCTTTAAAAACCACAATATTTCCCTTCAAGTTTGACCTGCTGCCTGTCCACCTCACCGTGTCCCCAGAGGCAGCTCCTGTCCTCAGTGGGTGCAGGCTCTGGAGGGGCAGAGCCGGGGGTCCCACAGTGACCCCTGGCACAGTGGACAGCCCTTCTCCCCTCTGCTGCCGGCGTGAGCAGCCCAGGGCTCTGCCCTGGCCCTCAGGGGAGCGCCATGGCCTGGCGTGCCCACGCCTGGCCAGCGGGGAGGCCTCGCTCATGTCCTGTGGGCCGCGGTGGCTTCGTGGCCTGAGCGACCCGCTGAAGCTGCTGCTAGTGGTAGCGTTTCCACCCAGCAGATGACATCACTGGAGAAAAAAGAGGAAATTTGTTTATTTTCAGTACACAGAGACCCTGTTTTACTCTGGCTGTGAAGTTGCACTTCTGCCGTGAGTCCCCAAAGCGTAGGCCGGACTCCCCCAGGGCCTGGCAGGGCTGGTGGGGCAGGCAGAGGTGCCCGGGGCCTCGGTGTGTTTTGGTGTCAGATGGAGAACGTGCTGGCTGCAGATCTCACCACGTCTGCCTTGTGCCACAGAGGAATGGATATGGCCAGTTTGGCCCAGGATCAGGATGAGGATACCACAGTCAAACAGGAATGAACTTTGCAAGTGTTAGCATCTTCTTCAGTAAATATCAACTGAGTAAAGAAATTCTGTCCCTGAAATGGGCAGAGCAAGTTTTTTATTTTCCTGAAGTGTTTGTCGGTATTGATGTGTATGTTAAAAAATAAACCTCACTGGGACCAGGTGTTTTCTTTCTGTAGGGTTGCTCATTTTTAATAACCCGTTCCTGCCCTGGTGCCGCTCCAGCAAGCCACCCTGGCTCCGTTCCCCGCGCCCTGCCCTCACCAGCCTCGTCTGTCTGAAATCTCCCAGGTCAAGATGGCCACCAACAGAGTTTTAGAACCATCAGAATTTTTAACTAGCAGAAGCTATCCTTGAACACACTTTTTGACAGTTTGTTAATCTTACTTTTAATCCGCTTACATGAAGGAAGGTGAATCAGGAACTGGCTGATTTGGCCCTGTGTATGAAGGACACGAAGGGACAATGGGTCTTTTGTGTTTAAATTTTGCGCTCAGGTTTCTTTGTATGCGTTATTAAAATTCCTTGTGGCCTGCTGCTTTTTTTCTGAAGTGAAAATGTAAGCCATATCCCTGAAGGTCAGTTTCTGTCTGTTACAGTGTGACTTCCAGAATGGGAAAATTAAAAATAATACAACCGTGGCAAAAAATATTTAAGCTTGAGAGAGAGAGAGGGCATTTGGTTTGCTGAGATTTTTTTAGGTGCTGAGCGGCAAGGGAAGGGATGGGTTTTGGAGTATTTTTGGGAGGAGGTTAATCCCTGGTTTCCTCGCAGCCGTGGCTGTGACATGGCCGCAGGGCTGGCTCCGCTGGCCATGACACAAAGCCACAGGCCTTGGGGTCAGCACACTCCTCTGGAATGCTTCAGCACCTAGCCAGTTCCTCTCCAGGTGGTTAAGGCTAGTCACTCTAGTAAAAACACCAGTCTGTTTATGAAATAGGCCGTGTATTTTTCATATTTTGGAATCCCCAAGTGGCCCCACATGTGCCATTGCTTCAGCATACATTTAGCAGAATATTTTACAGGGAAGGCAACTCAGAATTCCCAGGTATATGGATTTAGGGTAAAGATGACTCTGGCTCTTGTGAGTGTTGGGGTGACATGAACACCTGGAACATGACGGTGTCCACACACCTGCTTGGGAGGTGCTTGGGTTCATGAAGATTTTCTGCCCTTCGAGAGAGTGCTCGACCCGTTAGTCGGGGGAGGAGCTGGAGCAGAGCTTGGCCAGCAACAGGCAGATATTTTGGTTTTAAACTCTGTGTTATCCAAACCTGGGGCCTCTTGCAAGTGGTTTTCAGTGTCAGAGATGCTCCTGACATGCTGCCAACCCTACACAGCTGTCCTGGAGAAAGCCAGCAGGTCAGAGGGGGTCGGTGTGCTGGGCAGAGGGATTTTACTGTTTATATTCCCCTACTAATTGTAATTTGCTGTGTTGCCATTCTCTTTCAAGTTTCAGATATTTTTTGAGGCTATCAGAAACCTAAACCCCAAATCTTTCCCTATTGCAAAGGAATCATATTTCACAAAATATATTCTTTCTGATAGCTTTTTTTTTTTTCAGAAAACAAAGAGACTTTCAGGCCCTGAAATAACTGTTAGGTTTATGAGTTCAAAGCTTATGCTATAGCTTTCAGTACAAAAGCATGCTAGCTAAAAGTTCTTTCCCAATTTTTATTTGAACGGTGTATTTAAATGATGATGGGGAAAAGAAGTAGCTTTAATAACCCTATATGAATTTTCTGCAAGGACCTGAGTGCACGTTTCAGGTGGGATGCAGAACCTTCCAGCAGCATGGGCATCACCTGCCACTTACCTTCATCATGTAATAACCATAGGAGGAAGTGTCCTGCTTTCTCTAACCTTTATCTGTCCCGTGCTCTTCTGCACCTGCTTCCCAGAAAACAAAGTAAAAGATGCTTTTAATTTGAGGGTTAAAGACACATTACATCGTGACCAAAAATTGCGTTTTTGTATATTTCTAGAAGCAGTCTGGGAGTGCGGAGAGAGTAGAACAGAAAGCTCAGCTGACTGAACATTGCTCTGATTTTGGGGTTCCAGATGACATTGTTGTGGTGTTTGTCTTGGAGAGTGGCATCCTTCAGAGAACCCCAACTTCAGCGTGCATGTTTAAGTGGTGTCAAGAGCCATGTTTGCTGCAAAAGCAATGTCTTTCACATCTGACTTTGAAAGGGAAAGGGAGAAGAGCAGGGCGTGGAAATAAATGTATGTTACTATTTTAAATCTTTGTGCAGTACATGTGTCCCTCCAGCCCTGCACACCCCAAAACCAGAGATATTTGGGTTATTTTTGTGATACACCAAAGGTGTTGGGTGAGTGGTTAATTAATCAAACAGAATAATCAGGGAAGGTTTGCTGCAGAAATATTTCCCCTTCATATTCTCAACCGCAGTTCTCTTAAGGGGAAGGATTAAGATGATTTTTTTCTTTATTGCTTACAAATGCAGTTAAAAAATTTCACCTCAATTTCCTTTAGTTTGAAAAGGCAAACTTACACAAGCATTTAA
>VWZT01000011.1:104558-109558 GCA_013397055.1 Pachycephala philippinensis
ATAGAATTTTCAAGCTAGAATGAGGTTTCCAATGCATTTTAAAAACATTTGAGGAAAAAAAATTCTATGCCCTCTTTCTGCAGTCAGTGCTATGTATGAATAATCATATTAAAGTTCCTACATTCTGAGAATTTCTCCAGAATTTCTCCAAACTTGATATGAAGGTGTCTTTTTTAAGTTTTGTTAGAACTGTGAACCGGCTTCAAAAGTCTGTAGGAAACCAAAAATCATCTGCATATTTAACAGACCTTTTAAAATGAAAAAAAAATCACAGTCGCATATAATATGCATAAATGCCATAAAATGGATTTTGGTGCATTTTCGTATTGCAAAGTGGAAAAAGCGTAAAAAGTCAGTAAATCTGTTTGTACTGCGTGGTTCATCTTGCTGGTGATTCATGTGTCGGAGCAGCCCAGAGCTCATGCCGGTAAGACAGTAACTTCCTCAAGTTATGCTCGATCATGTTAATAATCTACGGATTAGGATTCCCTAAAAATATTCACTGATTTAATTCCAAGACGGTCTATCATGTCAATGATATTAATACATCTTGTTAGGTCCTGTCATGTGTATAGAAAAGTTTCTATCCCCGTGACAGAATTATCCTGATTTTTATTTCAAGTGTTGAAGAATCAAGTATAAAGGGAATTAAAGGAGCCGAGGGCCTGCACAAAGTGGTGAGGAACACGGAGCCGTGAGCAGGTGCTCACAGAGCAGCCTCAGAAGCATGTATGAGGTGCACTGTGTGTGCACGGCGTGCTGTGCCACCCACCGAGGGCCACAGAAGGAGGCGTCCCACAGAATTTTTGGCTACAGGGGAGTGAAGTTGGGCCTTCGGTTTTGACTCATTTTTGATTGTGTAATTTTGGTTAAATTAACATTTGACAAACATACCCCGACAGCCGTGACAGCGACTCTGAAACGGGCAGAGGTAGCCCCCCATGAAGGAATGGGCACTCCAGTCTGTGTCTGGCCTGACACAGCCCCTTCCCCCAGTCCTTGGTGTCTCCATGGTGCAGTGTTGCCCGGCATGGAGTGGTGTGGCAGCTACGGCGCCCATTGTGGGGTGATCAGGTGGTGAGGAAGAGGCATTATTTTTACATCACAGCAGGTGAGGAACTCTCAAGGAAAGGACAGACACTGCCTGGTTCAGAGTTTCTCACAGCTGTGTCCAATAGTGGCTTGTCGTCTTTTTTTTCCTTTTTTCTTTTTCCTCCCCTCAAACTTGCAGTTTCTCCACTTGTAGTCTCTGCTCACCTTGTAGCCAACAGAAAGTATTTCTGTGTTGTTTCTTGACTATGCAGGTAATTTTGTTTCTAAAGAATTTTTATAACTTCTTTTGGCACTTAAGAAATGGGGTGGTGAGCACCTGCGCAGGAGTACAGACACTGGAGGGTTTCTGTGGAGTAGGTGATAACCCTGAAATATCTCCTTTAAAATTAATTGCCCTGGATTTGTATGGGATACCCAGTTTCTGTCTGAGTCGTTTTGATGCCAGATGAGAGCTGGTTAAATTAATTCTTATTTTCTGATGGTGGCATCAGGAGGGAAAGAGAGTTAAAATGATAGCACTGAGATACTCAGAAGTTGGTCTGGAGGAAACTGTTTTGGTCAGCAGCATATTTACATGGTGTGAGAGAGCAGAAATCTGAAATGCTTTCATCCATTTTTAGACGCTGTATACTATTCAGGAAGTCCCAAGTCATATTAAAGTAAAAACTTTAAGGAATTGAAAACGGTTTTAAAAAACAGGTGTGCAAAAAGGATGTGGAGAAGCTTTTGTTCGTCAGTGGTTGTATACAAGCTGTCACACGTTTCCACAAGGACATATTCGGGATGAATGTCACTCGTCATGAATCTAGGTGCAAATAACTGCTATTGCTGAATATATATGATGCTCTTTATTGGAGAACACATGAAAAAATTATGAGGAAATGGATCAACATTAACACGTGTAGTTGGCATGTTGGTAATGTAAGGAAGGTGCTTCTGTGAAATTGTCCGTCAGTGAAGGATGCTGCAGGCTGAAGCCCAGCTGCTGGGGAGTTTAAAGGGAAAAGGTTCAATTATTATCTATTCAAAATGTACCCCAAAACTCACTTCTAGCAAACTGATGCAGTGCTCACGTGGTGTCTCATATTCTTCAGCAGCACTAAAAATTTTTCCCGTGTTTTACTTCCATTTTATCTGTGATTAGAAATCACTTCCAGCAAAATGTTTATTAATAATCTATTTATCAAGACATACCTATTAAAAACACTCCCCTAAGAAAGTTATTCAGATGTGGTACTTCCTCCTCTTGGGTCCAATGGTGAGGATGATCAGCAGACGACATAAAGGTTAAAGAGAGAGAAAGGAAGCTGTAAATCATCCAGAATGACAGTAAAAATTAAAACCTTGGGGTTTGTCAGGCTCCCCCGTGTATTAGCTAATAAATATAACTGTGCTTTAGTTCTGTTCATCTTCTGATTTTACAGGCTTTGCAAATGTTTGTTTTCAGATTAATGTATAAATGTATGTGTAACTATGCATATGCTTAGCGCGGGGCACCCAGTGCCATGCTCGGGAAGATATATAGATATATAGAGATATATATAAACATTTGGCCAATCCCCTAATAAACATTCAAATAAAATGTACATGTCCCAGAGCATGAGTCTCCTCCTCCTCCTTCTCCTCCTCTTCCTCCTCCACCTCCTTCTTCTTCTCCTCCTCCTACTTCTCTGCACAGTCTCTCCCCACCTCCCCCACCCCACTTCAAAGCTTGTGGTCCTTTCTCCATCCGTGTACTAAAAGGTTTCTTTGTGAGCCAGGCCATTTGTCCATCATTGTTTGGGGCCCAAACGGTGGTAAAATACCCTGTCACCGATCTGGAGCACGGTGAATGGCAGCTTCTCTCCGGACAATTGGCGGCGGTGCCGAGAAATATTCCTGAGAGGATTATTTAACCTTTCAATTTAGGGGGCACAAAGCCCAGCTGATTAATGAACTTTCTGATGGGCGCCGATAAGCGGATCTATTTCTTTATTTCCTCCAAAAGTGATTCCTTCTCCTGTCCCATATTACTATAATCTTAAACATAAAATGTGGCAAATAGATTAAAAAACAGCACTAAAGAGTTTATCTGGCTAGCAAACTGAAGGAGCTAAATTAAAATTGGTAATGAAAGCAGTGGCTGAGCCCTGTATATGGTTTTTAAATGCGCTGTGTATTTTGAAGAGACTTATTCTCCAGCCTGCCTGGTAATGACTGCTTTGGGTGCGCGGTCCGGGTCCAGCTTCTGTTATCCCCCCAAAAAAATGAGTTGTGTTATCTGGATGACTGCAGACACATATGCATCCCCCTTTCTCACTGCATGGGCAGACAAGGTCGATAGCATTACAAGGTATTTGTGGCAGTGCTTGTTTCAGTTTTCAGAGCTGCCAGTTTTCAGCCAGATTTGAATTACAAAAGAAGAAGCTGGCATGAAAATTGAAAGGGTTTATCGGCTAGTCTGAAGCCTCATAGCACATTGCTTATTTATGCAGTCCATTTGCACCAGGAAATGTAAAAAGGAAATACATTTTAAAAATAAGGTCATAAAGACCCAGATATGTTTAAGATGGCAAATAAAATATAGATACCTATAATATCTTTCCAGGAAACGATTTCACTTAATGTTGCACATTACTTCGGAGGAGCATTTATGTTACTGTCATAAATTTGTGCGTTTGTGTCACCATACAGATAGTCCCCAGGGATTAGGAAGGAAGTGTTTGCTAACTTACTTTAAAATTAAAATAGAAGGGGAGATAGGTTTGTCGTTTGAGAGCCACATCAGGAATAGTTGGAGTTTAATGTGCCGTCCTTTTTAAATAACGTTTTGCATTCCCTGTAAAATTAGCCATGGACGGCTAGAGAGATGCCACCACCTTTGGAGAAAATTGGGATGCCTTTTAAACCACGAAGATTTTGAGGCATTCAGGGATTGTATTGTTGTTATCCTCACTATCTTGCATACATTCATTTTCTCTACGAACTTGAGGGGGTTTTGTCCATTTCTTAGAGAACACTTTTTGAATTAATATTTTAGGTTTTCTCTTCTGCTTGTGAGAGTATTAAAAGATTGCATTCATTTATTTTAAATATATAATATTGTACTTTTTGTCTCTTCCTTTAGCGTTTTCACACAGTCGATTGTAGATGCTATTTGCATCTGTTTAAAATGCATTGCAGAAATGTCTTATTTCTGTAGAAAAAGATCACTTCACAGTGCTCATACTGTGGACTGGGCAAGTTAAATTTCTTCCTCTGGGAAAGGTTTTAGTTTCTCAAACTGTACAATTAAAAAATAAAATTTCATTCATTAATTGGTAATTTAATGTGTATCATGGTCGTAAAAAAGAAAAAAAAAACCTAAAAGCTGAGTGAGATCACTTTTTTCTTGGTTATTTCACTGTATTTTGGTGATGTCCAAAGGAGGGGGAAGAATGTCATGAGTATATTTATTAAAGTGTAATTTGTGGGAAGATGCTCAGGTGAGACCTCCACAACTCCTGTGGGAAGAGAAAGGTTTTTTAGATAGCTGAAAAAAATAAAATAAAATTCAGTGAAGAAATTACTTTATTTGTAATTGTTTGGAGTTTAGGGGGATTAGAAGTCAAAATATTAAATTTGTATTTTTCTTGTTTATTAGCATGCACCAAGCTCAGTGTGTTTCTGTCATGAATTTTCATAAGGATTTTTACTACGTAGCATGTGTGGCTTAATGATGCAATCACCTGATAGACTGGGAAGACTCCAAAGGAGACGTTCCGGTCTGTTGTGTACATAATACTTGTTTCAAAAATCTGCCTAATTAAGGAATTACCCAATGGAATGCAAGTCTACTGGGTGCATGACACGGTTAAAGAAAATAACAACAACAAAAACCCTGGGTATAATTACAATATTACATGATACCTTATATTGGCAATTTTGAATATAAGGGAATGATGCTAACCTGTCATTGTTTCAGCTGG
>VWZT01000011.1:112058-121965 GCA_013397055.1 Pachycephala philippinensis
CTGCTTTTCAGGAGCCGTGTGCAAGGCAGAGGTGATTTCTGGGGATGCTCCTCGTGCTGAAATCTAACCAGAATAATGGTGATTGATCCTGTAGACAAACCACACAGATTTTTCCCCAAGGGGACTACACAAGTGCTTGCATTTTGGTTTGTTGTTTTTTATGTCCTTGTCCCTTCTATGTATTTATGTATTTATGATAAAAGAATACCTGAAAAACTGAGCCGGCTTAGTGTGTCACTTACACACTGCTGTTAGCTGGAGAGCTCTTGCTGTGAGACGTGGATGAGAAATACACAAATTGCTTTATAGGTGGTAGTTTTTCTCCTTCCCTGTTTCCCCACCTTTTGTCACAAATCACTGTTGGATGTGTCACTCTTCTTAGTCTTTCTTCAGGCCCCTCCTGGTGCGTGGATGTGAGCTAAGGAACATGACTCCAAAACATGCATTTAAGCCCAGGGCTTGGGAGTTCACAATAAGGTGACCCTGCAAGTGTGATCAGATTCATAAAGAAGGGCAGTGGAAGGTTCCTCTTGTTCCTGCCTATTTTACAAACACTGCTGTCATTCTTCCAGAGGCTCCAACAGAGAGCACAGTGGCCCCCACAGCAGAAGAGCATTTAACGAAAAAAGCCATTCCTGCAATGAGCTTTGCCAAGTACTACGATTTTCTTTGAAATCTGGGCCACTCTTCCATGCTCCTTTAGCCCCAGAGAGAAGGAAACACGCCAAATGCAATAAGGGAGCTCTTCAGCCCCACTGCTTTTGGGCCAGGATTCCTGCATCCCTTGTTAGTCCTGGTGACTGCCTGTGCCAGTGGGCTGTGGCATCACGTCCGTGCCATGGAGTATGGGACTGGTGTCCCATTCTCTCCGTGGGCCACAGCATTGTGCCTCTCCAGCTGTATCTGACAGCCCCTGTGAGAGAGGAGGGGCTGGGACACAAGGAGGAGGGGGAGACATAAATCAGCAGCTTGCATTCAGAGCTGAAATAACATGGCCTGCTGGAAAAGATGCCAGAAATGCCTCTTCCCACCTCATTTGTGATGCTTAGGCTGAACCTCGCTTTGCAAAATTACAGTAACATGAGCCACTTGCTGCTTTTTCAGACTTAATATTCCAACAGCAAGCAGGAGTGTATTGATCTAAGCTTAATAAAATTATATTTATGTAATTTTAATTTATTTTTAATTCAGCATTCAGAATACTGCCAGACCTAATTCTTGCCCATTTCCATCTTGCAGACAAAGCCAGGACCCATCAAGGCAGCTGGTTCCTACTCGGAGCGCTCTGTGGTTGTGTACTGCTACAACTGTTCCCGCAAAGGACACTTCGGATACGTAAGTCTTGGCACTCAGCCCTGGGGTGGAAATCCATCCCTGCCACTGTGTGTGTGTGGCTGGAGGAAAGTGCTGGAAGAGCCAAGCCTGTGCGTGACACAAGAGGAGTGTGAGCACAGTGCTGCCGTGGTCGGTGGAGGCCGATGTGTAAAGGGATGTCACCCATCTAATTTAAAGATAGGGAGGAAAGTAAAAGTTGCTATCTCTCCTTGGCAGGTTCATTGATTTGAGACTGCCTGGGAGGAGAATATTCATTGGAAAACAGTTGCTGAATACAGCTTTTTTTTTTCCTTTCTTTTTTGCCCGTTAGTGCCTCACTGCCACGTTCAACATCACATCAGGTTTTTCACCACAATCAGCCCAACTATTTGAGTGCTGTTTTGGGAATTTTCTATTTTTGCCTGTTTGTGATGATCTTTATTTGTAGTTTCCTCGTTTAGTTCAACATCTGAACTAAGTTTGGCATCGTCCTTCTGTAAGGTGCAGCCTGGTAAAGGAGGCATCATGAGCCTTAAGTGGCTTCACTAAAAACAGGAGATGTGCTGCATCTTCCAGGGTGTTTGGGTGATATTTATCACCTTTTCTGGTGCCTATCATGATAAGTTCAACTCTGTACCTGCAAATACCAACACAAAACAAATAACAGGGTTTTTTCTTTAATGGAATAAATGCAGGAGCCACAAATATTGTAGAAAGTGAATGTTAATCATGCACTGGATGCGTTTAGCTGATTTTTTTCTGTGGCTTAGAAACAGCAAATTGCCAGCAAATTCCTCCCTTCCCTTCTGCCTGCTCTTGTGTGTCAGCCCCTTCAACTATCCAGTATGTTTTGTTAAAAGCTAGGGCCTTTAGTTTAGTTTACTTTTATTAAACTGTCCAAAAAATGACACTGGAGGAAGACAGACATACGTGGATACAAGTAAGGCTGCTGTAAAAATAATGAGTAATTATTAGGGATGCTGTAAATTGATTATTTAAGTCATTCTTAAGGCTCCTGTAAAAATAATTAGAAATTATGTGCGAGGAGCTGATAGTAAATACTTAGATAGAAAATGGTAGAAACTGTACAAAATCAGAAAGTGAGGAAAGCAAGTTGTGGGCATTTTATGGCTCTCAAAGTAAGCTAAGAAAGTATTTGTAGTAGTGTACAAGGAGCAGAAACAGCCTGAGCAATGACTGAATGATAGGGGATAAGCCGATAGCAACACAAGAGGGAAGAGATACCACATCTTCCCATGTGCACACCATTCCCAAAAACAGGCAAAAAACTTGCAGAGAAACTGATTCTTCACTAAATTGCAGCCAAGTAAATGCCAAAAAGAAGCTGAGAAATCCAAAATACATCCCAAATGCATCTCTGATCTGCTGTGCCTCTGGAAGGGAGAGAGGAGCAGGCAGGGGGAGGGGTTGCTGGGGTAGCACGGAGTGGTAGCAGTAGCACATGCAGGAAAGCTGCTGCTCCCATGGTGAGACATCAGGTGAGCGAAAGCTCCTGGCAGCTGCTGGAGATTGGTCAGGCCCAGACATCACTAGAATGGGTTCAAACTGAAAGAGGGTAGAGTTAGATTAGCTGTCAGGAAGAAATTCCTCCCTGGGAGGGTGGGGAGGCCCTGGCACAGGGTGCCCAGAGAAGCTGTGGCTGGATCCCTGGCAGTGTGCAAGGCCAGGCTGGACAGGGCTTGGAGCACCCTGGGATAGTGGAAGCTGTCCCGGCACATGGCAGGGGTGGAACAGGATGATCTTTAAGTCCCTTCCAAGCCAAGCCGTTGTGGCATTCTGGGTTTCAATGATCTCAGCAGTATCCAAGAAGAGAAAGATGATGAAGCAAAGCACAGCAGGTAACAAGCAATTTACAAGGAGGATAAAGGAGAAAAAAGCACCTCTCAATATCACATGGTACCCAGAAAAAAGGCAGAATCACAGGAAGTGTTCCTGTTAGCCTAGCTCTCAAGGCATGGATAAAAGCCTGGGTATAGCAGTGAAAAAACTCACGTTCCTGTTCCAAGTGTTTGGGAACTAGGCTGGCATGCACATGATGTCAGAGTCAGCCCCTTCCTCACCTCAGCTGTCTGTTCAGGGCTCTGCTCCTTTTCTTTTTCCTCTTCCCCATCCCTGCACTCTGACATGTGCTGCAGGATTTACCTTTGGTGAGGGAATGGCACACAGTGACACCATCCATCCTGGCTATTGGCAGGCTCTGGCTCCCTGTTGCTGCTCCCCTCTTTCCCCAGCCCACCCACCTCTTTGGCCTGCCACACCTCTGCAGGGCGCTGCACCCAAAACGGGCCAGGTGCCAGGGCTGCCCTGCCATGGCACTGTTTGTCTCTGGGGTGCTGGGAGTGTGAGAGCAAGTATTGGGATCCTGCGCTGTCCCTGTGTTCAATAGCTCTGTCAGCAACTCGCCTGGTGTTTACCTGTCATCACCTGGCCTTCATCATCTGTTCTGTGGGTGCTACAGATGCGTGGTAACTGCAGGGAGACGGGGGATTCCTTCTGTGTGCTCAAACAGCACCAGAGTTCCAGTGTGTGCAGCAGGGATGACGAGCTGGTAATGAAAATGTCAGTGCTGACCACATCCCCCACAGGTACAGACCAGGACCTGGAGGACCTGGCCTGTTTCACTTCCAGGAAATCATCACTCAGCCACCTCTAGTGACCTGAAATGTGTTTTGCAGGAGTGCTCAGAGAAGCGGATGCAGGGGAACATGTTCCCCAGCTCTCCCTTCATCTACTACTACGATGATGAATGCGATATCAAGAGGAGAGCGAACAGGTTAAAAAGGAAGGTGGCAGGTACAGTGTGTTTTGGGAGATCCCTCCCACCTTTCAGTTCTGTGTTTGTGCGTTTTAGAAACATTGTGGGATTATTTTCATGTGTTGGGAAAAGCTGCATGGATTGGAACAGGTAGCCTGGTGGTAGTAAAAGATTTGTGATTTTACTCATCCATGTCTATCAGGGAAATTGACTGTGTCAAAGTCACTCAGTGAGCATTGTCAGATGTTTTAATTCTGAAAAATCTGCTGACACTAAAAATGCCATGAAATAGCAGGAAGCGGATTAAATCACGATTTGTTAAGATTCTAGCCTGATGACTGGAAAAACCCACAGTGAAAAAATCTGCCAGAAATAAATTTTTGTCTAACTTCATACGTACCTAAAGAGAGCTGTGATGGCTCAGGCGCCAGGTTTTAGGGTTTTTAGGTATTGAAATAATCTGCTCTGCTTCCAGACCTGCAGGAAGCTGGCCTTCTGCCAGAACAGTCTGAAACACCAGTGCAGGAAGAACAGCCTGAGGTGCACAGCCACAAGACAAAGAGCAAACTTCAGAAAGAACAACATGGGAAGAACAGTGAGCAGCAAAAGAAGATGAAGGTGTCCCGGATAAAGAAATCCCAAGAGGAGAAGCACAGGAGGGGTGTTGAAATGCACTGTGAACCGGAGGAGGACTTCCCTCGGGGGCACAAGCAGCAGGTGTGCAAGGGCAGCAGGGTCCGCCACAAGTCCCTTTTCCAGGCATTCTCAGGCAGCAAAGCCATGTGTGTGCAGCAGCCTCTGGAAGGTGCCAAAAGGAAGAAGAAATGGAAAAAGCAGAAAAATGCTAGTTCTGACAGCAGGGACAATCTATTCCTTATAAAACAGCGGAAGAAGAAGTCCAAACAGAACTCCTGGTGAGGTAGGCAGGTAGCACTGGCACTCACTGGCTCTGGCTCTGCCTTCTCTTTATTCCTGTCCCTCTCTTAGCACATGAATTTGAGTCCGTCCCTGACCCAGCGTGCTGGGCACCATCACCCACCCCGTCCATCTCCACAGCTGGAGGGGACCACTCCATCTCTGTGAGCTGTCCCCATGGCAATCAGGACCCCGTGCTCCTGCCCAGGGTGGTCCCGAAATAGGCTGTATGTTTATTTTCCTTGCTTAGGGGTGTGGGGGGTGTGCTGGATTTGGCAGGGGCTGTTTCTTCACCGGGGAGATGTGGCTGTGCTGTTGGAGCACAGCGCCTTTGGGGCCAACGCCAGGGAGACTTGGGTCAGGAGGGGTCGGGGTGGAAAGCGGGAACACGGGTATAAAACACATGCCCTCAGCCACTGGTCCTCTCCTGAGTGCAGGAGGGCATTTGGCACTTCCCTCCCGCCTGGAAGGGGCAGCCAAGTCTCTGCTTCATGCTCTGGGATGCAGCAGTTGCCCACCTTGCTCTCCAGCGCAGCACCATCAGTCCACTCCCCTCGGGGCTCCATCCCTGTCCTTACCAGCTGGTCAGCAGAGCAGGAGCCAGCAGTTGGGCATGGAACAGAGTTTACATCTCACACTAGATCTGTCCTTGTTCCTTTTGATGTGGAAGCTGTTTCTGGAGAAAAAAGTGCAGGGTATGAAGGACATACTTGGTTGTAGTCACACTGTGCTAAAATTTAATTTTTTTTAAGACAGTTATTTTTGTACACTGGAATTCAGCATGTTGTTTTAAGGTTTGTAAGAATAAAATGTTTTATCAAAGGACTAACACAAATAAAACTTTACATGAGAAATACAAAAAAAATGGGTTTGTTCCTCATTTCCTTGCATTCCAAACATAATTCAAAACAGCATCATGTTCTCTTTCCTGAGCGGCAACTACATCACTTCTGGCATGACTAAGGGAAAAAAGTAAGGTATTTATACTCTACTGTTTTGAAAAGGAAGTTATCTATACCCTGCTGCTCCCTATTGTACCACTCCTTAGAGAGCAGCTGATGGTAACAGCACGGGGTCACTGAGGTGCAAGTCCTCTCCTCATGCAGCAGTCCTGTGTTAAAATTAGAGACTGTTTGTACCCTGCAAGGGTATCTGGAAAGGGATATGAGCACCCAAGAAAAAATGGAGGACTCTCATTATGCCAGTGTTATCCCATGCCAATAGTCCCTAAATTCATTGGGTTTTTGTTTGGCAAACTCAACAGTGAGAACACAGGTGTTCTGGTGACCCTGTCATCCTGTTCCAAAGGTGAGGTAGAGATACACTTACATAGTATTTGGGAACCTAATGTCTAGCTTTGCTTCAGTATGTCCTTAGCAACAAATACTAAGTTTTGCTTAACTTCATTTCTTGCTTGATTGAAAAATTCCTGATGATACTGAAAAGAAAATCAGTTTTAGCCCTACTGAAAAAATGTTAATTCCTGCCCTGAAAAGACTTGCTTTTAACAGGGAAACTGCTCTTTTCCCAGATGCTGTGTTGTACATCCCTTTTTGGTTTTGAATTCCGTGTTTCATTTGAGCAAAAGTCACCTTTGGCCTTTAGCCAAACCAGCACAAACCTGGCAGATGGGGGAGGGGGGAGGAGGGTGGTTTTCAGTGATTGCATTGGTCATCTTGCCAGCTAAGTTGTCTTGAGGTGAGTGCGTTTCCTGCCCCTAAGAGAGGTGCCTTTGCATCATCCATGTGCAGTGCCAGAGGGTGGAGCAAGTCAGAGTTCTTCCTTGCTCCTCTCCTGAGGACCAGGTTCCTGGCCAGCATGGCAGGAGTCAGACCAGCCAGGAGTCCCAACCTCTTTCTCTGATGCTCAGTGGCTTCAGACAAGATTATTTCACCTTGGACACTGCTGTGGAGTTGTTCAAACCCTGTTGTGTGCTGGTGGGCAGAGCCTGCCTGGCCTTGGGCAGGCAATGCAGGGAGTTTAGGCAAAGTGGCTCACACAGGTGCTTGGGTGACACCCACAGAAGCCTGGCTGCTGATTGTGGCTCCTGCCTGTCACTGCCAGCAGCTGCTGCCAGCACCAGGCAATGTGTTTGTGGTGGAGCTGCCTCTGGATGTCACTCCAAATCCTGCAGGCACCCAGCCCTCAGAGCCTTTGCTCTGGTCTACTGCTTGTGATCACAGGACGGTGAGTAGAAGATGGAGGAAGCATGTTTTCCAGTACCATTGAAAGGGAAAACAGTGAGGCAGCAACCCTTGGAAGCAGGCAGGAGCTGGGTGAGGGAATATCCTCCAGCCGCAGGCCAGGATCTGGCTGGGGGGCAGCAGCATTGCCATGGTGGGAAGAGAAACAAGAGCCTGCAGCAGCCATCCAGCCTGGGGCATGAACCACGGGTGTGTTTGGGTCCTGGCAGGTAACGACATCAGCTCCAGCACTGATCAGTGCCAGGATTTGCAGAAATCTGCACCCAGGGAGAACTGGCAGGTCTGGGTAATGCCACCAGCGAGGAAGGAGGGACATGGACAATGCTGGCTTGTTGCTGGGAAGCACCTGGGTAAATGAGGTGCAACAGAAACCGGTGCCTGCAGCTGTGTCTGGCACCACTTGGAACAAAGCAGGTTGTGTCTGGCACCAGCTGCCTCCAGTAACCAGTGCCACCCAGCACCCCCTGTAAGGCTTCTGTCAGGCAGCTGGTGGACATTAGAGAGTTCAGCATGAGAATAAAGCCGCAGGAGATTGTTTACGTGTGGTGAGGAGGAGAGGACAAGGAAAATGGCAAAAAGGGGTGGATTTTCCAGCACCATCGATATCAGTATGTCAGGTGCTGTGAAAGGGCAGTGCTGTGCTAGAATCCTGCTCCAGGCCTGGCGACTGGAGCTGCTTCCATCGAGCTCTGCTTTATCCTATTAAACCGCAATGTACTTCAGCCTGTCACTCCTCCCGCCTGCCTTCCCCCCTCCTTTAAAGAACTGTCAGTCCTTACTCCAGAGATGCCTGGGACTGAAAAACATGCTCATCCCAGGAGAGGATGGTGTCTCGAGGTCACAGCTGATGTGCACTGGTGAGGCAGCATGAGGAAACCTACATTGCGTGAATAAATAAAGGGCCGCAGCTCAGACCCAGCACTGCAGAGGAGACAAGATGGATGGATCAGCAGGTCAGAGTCTTGTTGGGTAATGGGGGCAGGTGTCCCAGGAGTGAAGAGGGGAGAAGGGAGTATTGGGTCCATCATTTGTTGCAGCCACTACACAGAGAGGTTGAGGAAGAACGGAGTGCTCTGATTTGAGGTGTCTGTGTCCACGGCACACCTGTGGGAGGGAATTGGATGTGTCTTTGTGACATAGCACAGGTCTGGCTCCTCCTTAAAGTGTTCCTTTCCCTAAAGTCTGTCTCAAAACATCAGTCTCTCAGTCCAGCTGTTGTACAATCTGCAGGGGCCATCACTTAACTATGTGTGTACAGGGCCCCGCCATACCCAGCACCAGCAGTCCAGGGTGACCGCAGACCCATGTGCCTCAGGGTGGCCTGAGTCTCACTGGCAGACCTTGTTTCACCCCACGTGTCACTGAGCAGCCACTCAAGGGCGCCGAGCAAACCTGAGGTTCAGTTCACCCAAGCAGGTGGACTCTGGCACATGAGCACCCAGCAGGGATGGGCATTCCATGCTGCACCTTCAAGATGGGACTGTGGCTCACAGTGGCAGAGCAGGGTCAGTGACAACCCACCGTGGCACCACGTGGCACAGCAGCCAGTAATTGCACTTTTTTTGCATTGCAAAATGATTATTAGCACCTCGGTTCATTATCAGAGCAAATTTAATTTTTCAATGTAAAGGAGCCAGTTGTATTTATAAAGGAAACACTGTTGATACAGCCGGAAAAAATTAATTCATGACAAATGTAAGGAAAATTAATAGTCTTTAACCAGGGCAATATTTGACTGTGTCTAATTGTGCTTTGCGAGCTTTGAAAAGTCCTGGCAGACATTCTTGCAGAGGCATTTTGCACTTCTCCTGATGAAACTGCATTTAAACATTGGGTTTTTTTTAATTAACCTTGTGCCAGTCTGGTCAAATCATAGAAAAACTGTTGTGGAAACCTGGTATTCTCTGGTGTATTTGTGCACTGGCAGGGGCATTGTGTGCATTTGGGAAGGTCTTGTCTAATCCAAATCCATTCAGGCAGAAAACAAGGAAGAGGGAGCAGAGACAACGCCATGGGCAGAGCGGCCGCAGGGACCACGGCCCATGGAGCCTTGCGGGCAGGGATTGCCATACCCAGAAGAGGAAGGTTTAGCAAGCACCAAGGGGTTTGGGACGCGGTAAATTTCATAGAGACACACGTTCTCCTCTATTGATTGGCAAGAACACACAGATGCAGGGGACATTTGGAGTGATGGGCTGATTGCATGTGGCCAGAGCAGATCCAGCGCAAGAGGAATAAGCCCAGCTTTAGTGCCTGGTCGGGTCAGAGCTCCAGCGGGCTGTTCCTGCTGGGCTCTCCAGAGGGTTCCACATCCCCGTTGTGCCGCAGCCCCGCTATGGCACCAGCCGCCGCCTTTATGTGGACAGACTGCAGCTCTTCCAGTGGACAGCAGCAGGAGAACTGCAGCCTCCACGAGATGAAATCCGAGGTGCAGACAGGCCCAGGTGGGGCACAGGCTTCTGAACACTGTCACGTCTGAGCACAGGTCTCTTAAGCAGCTGGTTTCAGCACCTACACTCCCACTGCTTCGGGAAGGCAAACCAGAGGGTCCCAGTCTGTGAAAGCACTGGGCGGCCAGGACGGCCCCCGCTGTTTTCCTTGAGGAGTGCAGGTGTTGCAAAGGGGACATCTGACCCTTCAGTGTCCCCCGCGTTCAGCCCTGCGGACAGTCTCAGCCCCTCTCCCTCCCACCGCCTTC
>VWZT01000011.1:130891-143950 GCA_013397055.1 Pachycephala philippinensis
TGCGTGCGGGACCCCCTGCCTCCCCCCCCCGCTCCCCCGGGCCCCCGGGACAGCCGCGGCAGCGCCGATCGTGTCTTACAGGGCCCGACCTGAAGGTCATCAGCACTTTGTCCGTGGGCTTCGACCACCTCGCCCTGGACGAGATCAAGAAGCGGTAACGCTGCCCCTCTCCTCCCCTGCTCTGTCCCCAGCCACCGCTGACACCCCCCAGCTCCGGCCTTCCCCGTGCTTTGACCCCCGCCTTGTTTCGTTCCCTCCCCCAAGCTCTCCACTCCCTGCACTGTCCCCCTACTTCTGCACCCCTTCCCCTGACACACCCCACATCCCGCTGGTCCCTTTTGGCAGGTGAGCTATCACAGAGCAAGGGGCTGGATGGGGTCAGCTACCTGCACCCCTCTACTGCCAGACCATGGCTGGGCTCACCCCAACCCCGCCAGGGCTGCAGGAGCATTTGGGTGCTGGGGAGAGGCAAGGACAACCTGGGGAAAGTGTGTGGCAGGAGGGCTGAGAGCCAAAGGGATGTCCCTGGGTGCCTGGGACAGGCACAGTGCTGGCAGCCAGCCTGGAGGTGCCAGGGGAGCACCCCGAGGCTGCCCCAGAGCCCCGTGTGGCCTGGCAGGGGGATCCGTGTGGGGTACACCCCCGACGTGCTGACTGACGCCACCGCAGAGCTGTCCGTGGCCTTGCTGCTGTCCGCGTGCCGCCGGCTGCCTGAGGCAGCAGAGCAGGTGAAGAGGTGAGTGCCCACTGTGGGTGGCCCCGGAGCTGTGCCGCACAGGCTGGTGATGCCAGAGGCCAGAGTTCCGTGCAGCTCACACCGAGCACCTGGGCTGGGCTCTGAACAGCTTCCCATGACTCCTGTTCCTGTCCCACTCTCTCTGCCAGTGGCGGCTGGACAACGTGGAAGCCCCTATGGATGTGTGGGTACGGGCTGTCCGACAGCACAGTGGGCATCATCGGGCTGGGCAGGATAGGTAAGTGCAGTTCAGAGAGCAGGTTTCTGTGTCTCCAGCGGTGGCAGGGTGGGTTTGGAGCCTCACCTGCAGCCAGGGCTGCTGGAAGGTGTCCCTGCTGGAGGTGGGAGGGTTGGAATGAGATGGTCTTCGCAGTCCTTTCCAGCCCAGACTGTTCTGGGACTCTGGGACTCAGCCGAGGTGGTGACCTGGTGCTCACCTGGTTAAACCCCATGAGCACAGCGCGGGGAGCTGTGCAGAGCCTCTCCCAGCAGCTGTACTGGCTCGTCAGCCTCAGCCTTAAAGCCTCATTTGTTCGTGTGCTTCCACCACCTCCGATCCCTGCAGCAACCTGCACCTCCTCCGGGTCTGCAGTTAAACAAGTGCGGTGCCAAAGTCCACGCCACACTCGGCACCATGCAGCTGTGGACTTTGCCAGCAGGCAGGTTCCTGTCCTTGCTCCCCAGTGTGCTCCCAAGGGCCATCACAGGGTCAGTGTCCATGGGCCCCTTTCCACAGCAGAACGTCTCCACCCCCACCCCGCAGTCCGGGCTGGGAGCAGCCCAGCAGGAGTGATCCCACTGCAGCAGCCCTGCAGTGCCTTTGGGTACTGGCCCCACACGTGTCGTGGAGCCACCGCAGCCCAACACCCTTCTCCCTCACTCTTAGGACAGGCAGTTGCCCGGCGCCTGAAGCCGTTTGGGGTCAGGAAGTTTCTGTACACTGGCAGTGGCCCGAAACCAGAGACTGCGGCTGAGTTTGGGGCTGAATTTGGTAAGGATGGCACCAGGGCAGGGGCGGTGTCGGTCCTCAGTCATGGATCACCACGGCTGGGACAGCTCCAGGGAGGTGTGGCTCACAGAGTTGTCACCTGCAGGGTGGGCCCCTGGAGGGAGGGTGCAAGCTGGGGCATCTGGGGGCTCCTGGGCGTAGCCAGTGTGAGGGGGCAGCAAGGGAGGGAAGGCCACTTCCCAGACATGCCCCACAAGGCATGGTGACAGGGAGAACCCTGCCTCCTCTGGGCTGGGCGGAGGCTGGACATGCAGGGGTTCATCAGACCACTGTGAGAGCCGTAGGCTGCAGCTGATCCTGCCACTGCTCCCCTTCATGTGTCCATGCCTTGGTGATTTTCTGTCAGTTTCATTCCCACAAGGAAGTTGGACACAGTGAACAGGGGCAAGATGTGACAGATGCTTCTAGGAGGAGGGGAGGGTCTTGTGGCCTGTCCCCGTGGGATGAGTACCAAGGTGTCCTGCTGGGAGGACAGGAGGGAGTGCAGCTGCCCCTGGAGTTCTGCTGAGGGAAGGTGTTGGCTGCAGAGGAATGTTTCTGCTTCTTCGCTCAGTCCCACTCACCAGGCTGGCCGAGGAGTCCGACTTTGTGGTGGTGACTTGTGCCCTGACGCCGGCCACCCATGGGATGTGCAACAAGGACTTCTTTGGCAGGATGAAGAAGACTTCTGTGTTCGTCAACACGAGCAGGTACTGGCAGCCCAGTCCCATGCCTGGGAGAGCGGCTGTCACCCTTGCAGGCTGTGAGTGTCGGGTGCTCTGCTGGGCTGTGAGTCCAGACAGCACACACAGCCTTCATGGCTGCAGCTGCTGGGAACGTTTGCCCAAGGCCCCTGGGACTGAGCCAAAGGCAAGATGAATTATTGAGGGAGCACCCAGCTCTTCCCCGCACCGTGGGCAGCGGGAGCAGGAGCAGCTCACTGTGGAGGGAGGTTCCGGCACACCCAGAGAGGGTCTGACCTCTGCTTAGGCAGCCCTGGGACCCACTGCCCCTGTGCCCCCGGGAGCCTGTGGGACCTGCAGCAGTGACAGCAGCCTGTCACCCCTCATGTTTTCCAGGGGGGCTGTGGTGAACCAGGAGGACCTGTACGATGCACTGGCCAACGGCCAGATCGCAGCCGCCGGCCTGGACGTCACGACACCAGAGCCACTGCCTACTGACCACCCCCTGCTGTCCCTCCAGAACTGCGGTAAGTGTCCGGGGGGTGGTCAGACCCCTCCTGCAGCAGGTGCTGCCTCGGGGGCCCAGTGACAGCTGTGACAGGGACCCCTGGTCCCCATCAGTCTGCAGGTGCCAGTGGGCATCAGAGCACAGAAGGACAGGCAGCTCAGGTGTGTGTAGGTGGGCTACTGTACAATGCAGGGAGCTGCTGTGGGCTAAACACTCATCAACATGATGTCAAACAAGCGTGGGAGCTGTTTTAATTTTCCAGAAAGCCCTTGAGATAAGCTCAGTTTTAGTACCTTGGAGACAGCTCTTCATTCGATGTGTAAAATTCACAGAGGGCCCAGTACCAGCAAGTGCATGAATGAGAAATCAGTTCCCAGATCAGGCCCTGTCCAGCTCAGGTATTCTGTGGGCTGCTGGGCACATACTGTGCTAGAAAAGCTTCCCGCTGGCTAAAAGTGGGCTGCTGAGTTTGCCTGGAGTCGCGGTCTCGGGAGCGCTGCTGGGCTGGCAGCCTGTTCCCTGGACAGTTCCAGGCGTCGGGAGGGTGGGACATGGGGCAGGTGGGGAGGTGCAGGTCCAGGAGTGAGACGTGTCTTCTCTGGAGGAGGATGATGCAGGTGAGGAAGGATGGCTAGGGAGGAGCTTGCTTGGCTAGTCCCTCACAGGATGTGCTCCATCCAGGGGGAGGGTGTCTCTGGAGTAGGAAGAGTATGTTCCAAAAAGAAACCGAAGGGACATCCATGAAAATTTGCAACTGCCCATGACCGTTTCTGAAACACAAATCTGTAGCTGTCGTTTTATCTTTTTGCTAAAACTCAGTTTTTATTTGTTTGCGTTGGCTCTCAAAGTAGACAGTGTGAGGACTGATAAAAGCAGAGACTTTCTGGAAATATTTGCAGGACTTGGAGATTTGGGAGCTCTGCAACAAGACCAGGCAGGACATACTTCATACACGTGTATTTATTAAATACATTGCTATTAACAGTAACATTACATATTTATTAATACACAGATAACATCTACACAGATACTGTACCTCTGGCAGCCCCAAAAGGGGCTGCTGGGGCTGTGAGAGGTGAGCAGTGTCCCTCCCTGTCCCTGCAGTGATCCTGCCGCACATCGGGAGCGCCACGTACGCCACGAGGAGCACCATGGCAGTGCTGGCAGCCAACAACCTGCTGGCGGGGCTGCGAGGGGAGCCCATGCCCCACGAGCTGAAGCTGTGATGGCCAGACCCTGCTCCGTGGGACGGACGCGGCGTGGAGGGCCAGCCTGTGCCCCCTCCCCTCTGCATGGCCAGGAGCCATTAAAGGGCAGCAGCCAATGTGTCTGCTCGTGTTATTTGAGAAGGGGGCACGTGGTGGAGCACCCTGCGGGTGCCAGCAGGCCGTGGAGAGGGGCTGGCCCTGGTCTGGGCAATGCTTGCTGTGATGGAACCACTGTAAGGGAGCTGCTGCAGCAGCATCGGTCCTCAACACCTGGCTCCTGGGCACAGGGAGAGGCCAGCAGGGCCTTATCTGGGCTTGTAGCCAGGAAGGGAGGAGAGGGAGCAGCTTTGTCCATGCAGGCTGCTGCTGCCATGGGAGCTGCTGCCAGCCCATTAATGGTCGTGTGCAGTCGGTGCCACTGCATGATCTTCTGCTTGAGGTGTCTAAAGAAAAGCACAAAATAGGCTTGTGCAGCTCCCCAGGAACCTCCACCTCTGCCTTTTGTATCCATAACCAGTTCCAGGCACAGCTCCAAAGTGGATGGCAAGGTGGAGTTCACGGGGAGGTTCTGCTACCCCTTTGTAGGTTCCGGCTGCAGCTGCCGTCGTGTTTCTCAGATGGCAGTGACCTGTGTTGGTGCAGAGGAGAGCCTGGGGCCCGAGGCTCCAGCTGCCAGGAGAGGCCTGATGGGCACATCTGGAGGGCTTTGGGGACTTTGGTATCCTGCAGCCCCTGTCCCACTTCCATAAATGGGGGCTGGAGCCTGGAGCCCATCTCTCCATGCCGTTGATCACAGTCATGGAATGGGTTGAGTTGGAAGGCACCTTCAGGACCATCCCATTCCACCCCCTGCCATGGGCAGGGACACCTTCCACTATCCCACGGTGCTCCAAGCCCCGTCCAGCCTGGCCTTGGGCACTGCCAGGGATCCAGGGGCAGCCACAGCTTTGACGAGCCTGGGGTCCAGCTGGCTGATCCTGTGGGATGGGGGTGGATCTGCCCCCGGGGGTGTGCGCCAGCCTTGCCACGGCCCCTCCCCATCTGCCTTCCCACCATCTGTGACCAGGTGGCAGACAGGACAGCCCTGTCACAGCCATGCAGTGCCACCCCACAGGTGTCCCCACAGTGTGATGTGGAGGTCACAGCAGTCAAACCAGCCTCCTTCCAGCTCCGAGTGCTCCCAGTCCTCATGCCAGGGAACATGCTGAAGAGCACACCTGGACTCGGGTTCCTTCTGAACTGTGGCTCTCCACTGGCCATCCTCCTCCTCTCTCCTCTTCCTCCCAGTCCCATCACACCACTCCATGGTGTCCAGGCCCACACAGGAGCCCCTCTGGCATGTCCAGGTTGCACAGTGGTGCCAGTGGCTGATCCCCCCCGCCGAGGTGGGTTTGTACATGTTTTCCCATCCCCTTGCCCCCGCAGCCACCTGTGCCTTCTCCCCTGTGCCTTCGCCCTGGCAGGGGACAGACAGGGAACCAGTGCTTTTTGGGGACAGCAGCACAAGGGGAGGGAGCGAGGAGGTTGCAGTGGGCGGGAAGGAAGTGTCCCAGGGTGAGCAGCTGGCAGCAGCACAGTCCCGGTGCGGGGAGGGAGCCAGAACACAGCACGAGGCATGTGACGGGAGTTACAGCTCACCCAGCACACTCTGTGTGCCTCTCCCTCCCACAGCGAGTGTCCCTTGTGCTGGACTCTGCTGGAATTCCTTGGATGCTAAATGAAGCACTCTCTGGTAGCAGCAATGGCTGCTGGAAGCTGCCCTGCATCAGGCCTGGGAGGGATTCTGACACATTTATCACTAAGTTCTGATTCATGAGCATGGCCGATTGCCTTGTGCTGGCCTGTCAGAAATACTTCTGGAGGTTTGTAACCTGGACTGAGCAGGAAGGACTTGTGGCCATGGTGGTGGGGAGGAAGGGAGTGTGCTCTGGGCATCCCGACTGGCTGGGGAGTTTCCAAACGGCCCAGTGGAAATCAGGATTGACTTTGCTGTGGAAACCCAGGGCATGAGTCCAGTGGGGGAGCTCACTGGTCTCCAAGACTTCCTAGTGTTGACATTGAAGATTGTGCTGTGGGTGAAGCTGCTGTGACACTGAGGGATGCTGAGCGAGTATCCGAGAGGTTTCTGTGATCCCCGATGATCTCAGTGCCTGAGGGTGACCTGGTGTCTGAGCAGCTGTGTCAGATTCCCCAGCTACATCAACAAATAGACATCAGCTGGTGAATCAGCTGCCACGGGGACTGGGGCACTGGACTCAAGCATCCATCTCAGAACTCCTTCAGGACAAGCACCTCCTGCACCTGCGACATCTTCCCACAAGGAATTCGGAGAGCAGCACTGACCATGGGTCATGAATTTTACAGGTGCTGTGTCGATATTACTTCACTAACGAAAGTTCTTACAAAGAACATAATTATTACCAAGGTCAGGTTTTCACGATCACTTTTGCAATCACAAAAGTATTTCTGTACAGGCTGGCGTGAAGAGCACCAAACAGTGAAGCCAGGCAGACACAGCAACACAAAAACGTAGGGTTTATTTCCAGGTGTTTCGGAACAGACACCCCGACACCTCCATGCGAGATCCCACCTGTAAAGTTCAATTCTGAGCAGAATTCAGTGGCATAAGCTCTCCAGGCTGTGGGGTGAGACACCCTTCACGCACAGCAGGTAGCTCAGGTCCCATGTATTTATTTATGCTATTCCCAGGAATTTATTGCTTCATTCAGGAAGACTCGGAAAGCCGGGAGGCAGCTGCAGGCTCCGGGCCTGCAACTGCCCCTCTGCACATCAACTGCTAATGGAACTTGAAGCTGCTGGAATTTAAAGCTGCTGACATTTAAGCACCCAAAAATGCTCCAGACAAACTTTTTCTCACAGAAGGAACACAGAAGTCCTCCTGCACTGATATTCCACATCAAAATTTTTATCAAAACAGTCCAAAAGTCCAGTTAAGTGTTTATCTGCTCATATTAGTTCCTAATTAGTCTCCTTGCTCAAAGAGATGTTTTATTCCCAAACATTGTAGCAATTCAACAAATTTGGATGTGCTACAGGAAACAGAAAATGCAAAAAAACCCAAGCATTGTTTTTAAAAAGCAAAACACTGGAAATGCAATGAAGATGAAACAGTGTTACTTAATAAAGCAACACAAGAAAATATTAAAGTACAAAATACTGCATTTTATTGATGTTTGGGAGAGTGTTTATGCAGCTCAATGCTGTTAGTCGCCAATACTGAAGTTATTTCAAACAAAACACAGCATATCCCACTGCTTTAAAAAAACGGGTTATTTTAATGCTTAAAAAAAAAATCAAGAGCCAGAAATATGACCATTAAGTAAACCCTATAACAAAATGTTAACATTTTAAAGGAATTAATCCAACCATCTCCTGTGTTTCTGCATTCCTCAGATGGTCAAGGTGCAAATGACATGCTGACAGGGCAGGTGCAGGGAATTCTCTGCCTCACCTGAGCAGAAGGACACACTGCAGCCCTGACCCAGCCCCTGCTTGGCTGAGCAGCATTTATCATCAGCAGAAGTGCTCTGAAATTTTATTTTAAAGCCTAAGAATTCTGAGCACCAGTTCGTGTGCACCTTTGACAAGGAAGAAAGGAGACTGCAGGCAGTGTTAAGTTACAGTGGCACCAAAGAAGAGGAAATTAAAAAGAGATTTACATGACTCACATGGAGAACGTAAAATTTCTGCTACACGTGTACAGTGCCATTTTTTAAAATTAAATTTACATTACCTTTTTTTAAATGCACAGGGAAAAGTACTTTTATGACACTAGTTTAAGTGGAAGGCCTGGATTTGACAATACCTTTCAGAACGAGCCAGCAGTGACCTGGCAGCCAGGAGGGCCCCTCGTGTCCCAGGGGTGTCACCAGCCGGGTGAGGGAGGGGATTGTCCTGCTGGGCTCTGGTCTGCACTGGGGCGGCCTCACCTCAGCTGCTGGGGCAATCATATAAAAGACATTAAGCTGTTAGAGAATGTCCAGAGGAAGCCATGAGGATGGTGAGGGTCTGGAGAGGAGGCCTTACAAGGAGCGGCTGAGGGCACTTGGTTTGCTCAGCCTGGAGAAGAGGAGACTGAGGTCAGACCTCCCTGGGGTCTTCAGCATCCTCCTGAGGAGCAGCAGAGGGGCAGGTACAGATCTCTTCACTCTCATGACCAGTGACAGGACTCGAGGGAACAGCTGGAGCTGAGTCAGGGGAAGTTCAGGATGGCTATCAGGAAAAGGTTTTTCACCCAGAGGGTGGTCTGGCACTGAACAAGCTCCCCAGGGAGGGGGTCACAACCCCCAGCCTGCCTGAGGTAAAGAAGTGTTTGCAGATCGCTCTCAGGCACAGGATGGGATTGGTGGGGTATCCTGTGCAAGGCCAGCAGCTGGACACAGTGATCCTCATGGCTCCCTGCCAACTCTGCCTACTCTATGATTCTGTGAAATATGGCAAACCAGGATTGCTCCTGACTGGGGAGCGATTTGATGCAAGGACAGGTCCACAGCTGCCAAGGGAAGCCACTAAGTGCACAGGGCAGAAAGTAAAGCCTGCAGATAAGAGAAAAAGACAACGTGCTCACACCATAATAGGGACCAGATGGACTGTGGGCATCTGGGAACAGCGAGATACTGTCTTACGTGGCAAAAAAAGCCATCACAAATTACCTCTCCTTCAAAACAACAAAGACAAGCTCTGTTCAAACTTCTGCGTATATAGAATTGTAACATAGGAGATACAAACTGGTTAAAATACTGCTAGGAGTAGCACAAACAAGAGACAGTACTTCACTTACCACTTAATACTCGTTTCTACAGAAAAAAAAACCAGCCAAACATCCAGATCTTGCTGTATTAAAGTTATATGTACACCTGGCAGTCCAAAAGCTACTTGTCTGGGATTTAATTTAAGCACCTTGATTACACAGTGTCCTTTACTACAAAACAGCCAAACATACATTCATAATCCTAGAACTATTGTTATAAGTAGCGTATTTTAAAGCATTATGTCAGACAGGTGCAGCCAAAGCTGCTTCTCTCTTTTAAAGGTAAGTGGTCTGCCCCACTGTCCTCACATAATGCAGCAACTCATGTTACAGTAATCGTTTAAATGCTTTCACTGTTACAAAATGCTTTAGAGAAAAAAAAAAAAAAGAAATTTGCACGTCAGTTTCTTGTTCTCAAAACGTGCTATTTCAGGAGACCCCCATGCTGTCACCCCTCTGCCCTGCAAAGGGGCTGCTTGGCCGTGGGGGTCACATCCCCATCCCCGCCGCGCGGCTCCCGGCGGCGACACCCTGCGAGGTAGGTACCGGATATCCCCAATGGCAGAGCCAAGACTGTGTGGCACCCTGGCACGCCGGTGTCTGCCAGCCCGCCGGCAGCGAGGCTCCTCCAGGCCCGGGCAGCAGGTTACAGCAAACTGCTGGGCAGGTTGCTGCTCTGCCACCTCAGGCAGGTGGTCTTAGAGTGTTTGTAGAGGTGGCTGGACTGGCTGAAGCGCTTGCCGCACTTGAGGCAGGCGTAGGGCTTCTCCCCCGTGTGCACACGGATGTGCTTCTTGCAGTCCGTGAGCGTCAGGAAGGTCTTGCAGCAGATCTTGCAGGCGTACTTGCGTGCGCCCTCCACCACCAGCACGTTGTGCTCCGACAGAGCCTTCTTGCACTTGGACAGGACATCCGCGGACGCCCGGGTCAGCTGCGGCGGGCCGGGCTGCGACAGGTGCCCGCTCTCGAAGGAAGTGCTCCCGTTCATCATCAGCTGCGACCCCGACGAGCTCTCCTGCAGCTGCGAGCCCCGCACTGAGGTCACCACGGGCATTTTGGGGGCAATGCGGCGGTAGCCAGGAAAGCCACCAGCTCCACCTCTCACTGAGCCCATCATGGCCCGAGACAGTGAGTGCAAGCCCAGGCCGGAGCGTGGGAAATCCATGCCGAACTGCTCTGCTGCTCGGTACCCGGAGGTCTGCACGCATGGCAGACCCATCACATCCTGCATGGGCCTCACAAAGTGGGAGTCCGTGGGCTCACTGAACGGGTTCTCGACGTGGGAGACAGCAGCAGATGAGTGGCCACCTGCGGGCCCCGACTCTGGGCTCATCAGGTAAGAGGTGTCACTGTCCATCCTGCAGTCGCTGGTGGTGTTGGGAATGTTGTCGTCGTTGTTTTGGCTGGCACCGAAGCCACCTCCTCTGCTTTTATTCAAAAAATTTGAAATGCTGAAAGAAGACTTGTGTTCCAGGTTGTTGGACACCTCCATGATGTGGATGTCTCCCACCCTGTCGGTGCTGGACTGCGGGTCGGAGAAGCTGCGGTCGCTGCTCTCGGGACTCAGCTCTATCTTCTCAGCGCTCACCACTCCTCCTTCCACCTCCACAGACTCGCTGCCCTCCGCCTGGGAGGTGACATCGCTCACCTCGTCCTGAGGCTCTGGGGAGCTCAGCGGCTCAGACTTCACCACCACCCTCATGTGCTCCTTGTCATTCAGGCTGACCTCCGGATTTTCACATGGGAAGTTGCTCTTCTCGGCAGCAGCCTCCTGGTCAAAGCTGGTTTCCACCTGTGTGGCCTGGGACGCCATGGACATCTGGGAGACGTTTCCCCCGCCGTTGTCGGACTGGCTGGGCACTTGAGCATCCTCCTGAGCACCAAAAGACTGGTCGAACATGATCGCGTTGTCCTCCTGGTTATCAGCAACCGTGTCGGCCTTGGCGTTGTCCACAATCTTCAGCGAGTCCGGAGAGAAGAAATCTTCCCGCGAGTGGACGACGGGCTGCCCGCTCTCTGCGGCCACGTCGGACACAGGCTCGTCCATGGCGGGCCGGATGCGCTGGCGGGCACGCTCCTCGGAGGACTGCTTCCGCTTGTGGAGGCGGCGGATGGGGAAGGCGGCGCGCTGCTCCAGGCCGCCGCGCAAGGAGGAGCCCATGGCGCCGGGCGGCTCCTCGGCGCCCTGCGAGGAGCCCAGCGCCGAGCTGACGATGCTGAGCCCCAGCTGCTGCAGCATGAAGGAGCGCTGCAGGCGCGCGCTCTGCTCCTGCGCGCGCTCGCTCGGCGGCGACAGCGGCAGCGTCCGGGTCGTCAGGTAGTGCTTGCAGGCCTTCACCACCGAGTTGAGGTGCAGGTGGGACGCGGCCAGCAGCACATCCATCACGTTGCTCTCCCCCAGCATGAGCGTGGAGGTGTACATCATGTCTATGAGCGCGGCGAAGGCCTCCGCCGTCACCACCTCGCTGTCCAGCTGGATCATGTTCATGGTCTGGTCCCCCTCGGCCACGGTGAAGAGCGCGCGGAAGTGCGTGCTGCAGGCGGCCAGCACGGAGCGGTGCGCCTTGAAGTGCCTGTTCCCCACCACGATGACGCAGTCACACAGCTGCCCATGGAGCCTCTGGTAGTTGAGCTGCTGGAAGACTTGCTCAAAGTGTCCTGGAAAATCCATGATCCTGCAAAACAGAAGAAACCACTACATGGGCCACCAAGTTACCAGAGCGATGGAGCAGCTCTGCTGTGAGGAAAGGGTGAGTGAACTGGGACTGTTCAGCCTGGAGGAGAGGCTTCAGGGTGACCTAACTGTGGCCTTCCAGTTCTGAAGGGGTCTACAGTAAAGGTGAGGAAAGACTATGTATGAGAGTCTGCACTGAGGGAGAAGGGGGAGTGGGTTCAAACAGAAAGAGGCGAGCAGCAGACGGGATAGTAAGAAAAAATTCTTCCCTGGGAGGCCCTGGCACAGGGTGCCCAGAGAGGCTGTGACTGCCCCTGGATCCCTGGCAGTGCCCAAGGCCAGGCTGGATGGGGCTTGGAGCAGCCTGGGACAGTGGGAGGTGTCCCTCAGGGGTGGAACAAGACAAGGTGCCCTTCTGACCCAAACTGCTGTATGATTCTATGGTTGAAGTCCTAGTCAGGCTGCGGTGAACCCGGCTGTGAAGAGGAAAGGTGACAGCTGAAAGGTGGACAACAGTAACACGTGGGCACAGGATCAAAGCCAGCACTCTGGAGGACAAGGAAAAGCAGTAAAAATCCAGGTCCTGTCCCAGAGCTGACCTCAGCACCAGCCACTTCACAGGCAGCTCTGCTGGAAACTGGATAACATCACCTCACACCCGCCAGTGAAACATTTTATCCTGGTTATGAAAAACCTGACTGTAATAACCTGCTGCCCCCTTTGATACACTGCTCACACCGCTGGGAAACCTTCCACAGAACGCTGGGGCTGTTGGCAAAACAACGCGCTGCTCAAAAACACAAGTACACAAGAGTCGGGGGGGTTTCTCCTTAAATCTTCATTAACAGAACATGAGCCATATCTTAGTTGATTCATTTCAAGGCTACATAGGCGACCTTCAGCGCTATCTCAACTTTTCCTCATGAGAAAAGAACAGAGTGTACGATTTGGTGAGCAGAAAGGCTGCACGTCCAAGGCACACGCACATCAGTTCCTGTGCTCACGTTTATTTTCCACCAGCAACACAACAGCATCAATGGACACAAGACCAAAGAGCAGCTAAAATAAAAGGTCACATGGCCACAGTTATACTTTTGAGGAGTAAGTGTGCTGTAAGTCTGCTGATTCAGAAAGTCCATCCTCAAACACGGACGTGTTTGCTGCTTTTTCTTTCCTGACCGTCACTGTCTTTGCTGGCCAGCTCGTCGCCCTGCACAGGACATCCCAAGAATCACACCGTGCGTCCTTGGATGGAGCCAGGACAGGGAGACCATTCACCGGCTATCACCTGAAACACTCAGCACGGGGAAAACTGAGCAATTTAAGGCCTTTGGAAACTCCCGAACATTATCTGACTGTCGGGTAACTAGGGGTCTCCTGCTGAAAGGTGCTATTCTCAACACAGCGCCTTTTCCCCCCGTTTTTATTTCCTTTACGCATCACCTGCACACCCAAGGTTTGTGCCCCTCCCAGAGAAGCACCTGCATCCCG
>VWZT01000017.1:4444-32257 GCA_013397055.1 Pachycephala philippinensis
AAAAAGGGGGAAAAAAGGGGGAAAAAAGGGGGAAAAAAGGGGGAAAAAAGGGGGAAAAAATCCCTTCAGAGGCACAGGTGAGCTCGGGACACGCAGGGAAAGAAGGTCTCGTAAGTCAACATCACAATCCAAAGCCAGGGAAGGCAATAAAACGCATGAGAGATGACATTTAAGTGGTGTATAAAGATAAAAGTGACAGGCATGACAAAATTGTAATCAGAAGGCATGAGTTGGCAGGGTTTCAGGAAATCACTCTTGGAAGGAGCGTCTGGATGGAGATGAATCACCGCGGAACACTTGCTGTGTGCTGTTTTGCAACTCCGGCTGCAAGCCGAGGGCTGGCAGGGAAACAAACACAAAAAAATCCCTATTTTTGCCCCTTCACAGACAAAACGCAGCCACTTCCACCCACTTTTGGAGTTTGGAAATGTCACCCTCAGGATCAGAATGCTCCGGGATTTAGGGGTTTGTTTGTGTTGGTTGTCTTTAGCTCTGTGACAAGACCCGTGATGTGAGGGGGGGAAACAACAAGTTTGCATCATGAGGGAATTAAAATTTCCCTCAGGCAATTACACAATAAAAAAATCACCCCTCTCTTCCTTTCACAGAGCTGCTGCACCATTTTTGGGGTGTCTTTGGAGAAGTGATTCCCACACAAACGCTGAAAGCTCAGTCCAAGGTGGTAGAAGAGAAGTTGAACCTTCTGCCAAAAAACTGCCCCATTTCTTCAGCCAAGGACAGAAAACCCCTGCCACGACTGATTTAATTCTCTGCCCCAAGATCTCGCCTCTCCTCCTACCATTTCACAAGGAAATTGGGTCAAAATCCCCAAAATGTCCCTTTTCCTTTACACCTGGGCACATCTGTTCCCAAATCTTTGTAGTCACTCACCAATGGCTTCATCCCTGCAGAGCCTGTCAGTGAGGCACGGTGTGGTTTCATTTCTTACTTCTATTTTCTTTAATATCAGTAAATTTATAAATGTAGCCCAAAAATGGCATGAGAAAGTTAAAACTGAGCTTAGGCCACTGCAGGCTCAGAGGCTGAAACACCTCTGGCCAACACAACTGTCCCCAGACTAAGGGAGGTTTTAAGGGGAGACTGAAACAAAGGCCTGAAATATTTTTTTTAATCGCTCCTGTTTCAAAAATTGATGACTGAAACATTGCAATAAATGGATGCAAATCCTCCAAAGCAGGGAAACTTTTCCACTGCTGCCACCCCAAGAGTCGTGGCCCAAAACCACAACCTCTCAGGGAACAATTCCTGGGATTTCTGCTCACAGCCAGCCAACGATCATCAGCCAAATACCCAAGGGTATTTTTTTAGAGATATAATGAAAAAGTGATTTTAATATCCATCCAGGAGGGGGATTACCACCAGGAGGGTGGTGACGGCCCCTTGGGCTTCCCCTGCACCCCAAAAGGCTGCCTCAGGGCTCTCCCTGGCCCCATTCCTGGTGCTGCTGGCCCGTGGCTCTTTCTGGAAGTGCATCTCCATTTCCTCCAGGGTTGGGATGTTCCCACTTTCCTTTTGTGTCAAACACAAAGCCACCCCCAAGAAAAAAGGGAACTAACAGCAGCGTGTGCACATCCTCCCTCCAAACTCCCTCCCAAACTTCGATTTTCTCCATCCTTGGATCAGCTCCTTTCCATTTTTGGGTAAAATGAATCAAAGTGCGATTAAAACACTTTTTTCCCCCTCCACAAAAGCAAGCTGGCAGGGCAGGGTTTGCCCTGAGCCCGAAATTATTCTGGTGAGTGACACAGAACAAAATCTTCTTGATCTGAGCACAGGGGAAATCCCACAACAACCAGCTCTATTTATGCACAAGTCAGATCTTCTTTTCCAAACCCAGAGATATCCCAAACAAATGCCCAACAGGGAACATGTCAAAACCCACACTAAACCCACTCAGGCTATTTTTGGAAGAGAAAACCCCAACCCTGCCATGCCTTGGCTGCGGGAAGGAAGCAGGAGATTTGTTTGGCAAACGTGAAGCACAAACCCAAATCAGAGGAAATATTAAATAAAGGGAGAGCAAAGGAAAAAAAGGCAGGTAGGGGAGGGAAAGCAGCACCCAGAGCAGCAGAAACCAGGAGGCAAGCAGCAGGAAATGCAAGTTTAACAGCTCAGAGCTGAAACCCACTGAGGCAAAGGCAGCACAGCCCACCTGGCACCGCGGGCACAGAACCACTGAGGAGGGACCTTTAAATGTCACCAGTCCAACCCCCAATCCAAAACCAACTCTTTCTGAAGTTCTGCTTTTCAACTAATTCTTGGAATTGAGTGTCTCCCAGCAGAGCATCCCCCTGGCATTTAAATACCAAGTATAAGGAGCCAGATTCCTTCACTCAGTTTTCTGATGCTGCCTCATTTTTTCCATGAAACAACCACCCTGAGTCTCGCAGGGAAGCCCCACCTCTGGGTGCCTTCTGGATGTTGCAGAGTCACAGAATGGTTTGGGTTTGGAGGGATCTTAAATCCCATCTTGTTCCACCCCTGCCCTGGCAGGGACACCTCCCACTGTCCCACATTACTCCAAGCCCCATCCAACCTGGCCTTGGGCACTGCCAGGGATCCAGGGGCAGCCACAGCTTCTCTGGGAATTCTATCCCAACTCCTCCCCACCCTCCCAGCCAAAAATTCCTTCCCAATATCCCATCCAACCCCTCCATCTGTCAGCGTTCGAAGACTGCTGTAGAAATGGTAAAAACACCCATTAGAAGTGTGTAAATATAGTTTAAAAGGGAAAAAAAATCCAAAATACCAGCAGCGACAGAAATTGCCTTAATTTTGGAGGAGTGGTTGTAGGGTTGTGTTTTGCTTGCTGAAGGTTCAGGCTGAGAGTTTGGCTTCCTTAAATAAAACATGTTGGGTTTTTAATGATTTTAATTTGTTCTATACTGAATTATTCCTGACCAATTGAACAATTCCTTCCCAATATCCCATCCAGCCCTGCCCTCTGGCAGTGGGAAGCCATTCCCTGTGTCCTGTCCCTCCAGCCCTCGTCCCCAGTCCCTCTCCAGCTCTCCTGGAGCCCCTTTAGGCTCTGGAATGCCACAATGAGGTCACCTCAAAGCTTCTCCTCTCCAGGAGAACAATCCCAGCTCTCCCAGCCTTTCCTCCCATCCCATTAAACATTTGGTGCCTCCCCTGGACTTGCTCCAACAGCTCCACATCCTCCCCATGCTGGGACCCCAGAGCTGGACACCGTGTCCTGGGTGGGGTCTCCAGAGTGGAGCAGAGAGGGAAATAATCTCATTTCCAGACTCCCACTGATGTGTTAGAGGTTGAAACCAGCACTAAACAGGACCCCCAAAGCCACCCCATTTCCTGCCTCTNCTCTCCAGGAGAACAATCCCAGCTCTCCCAGCCTTTCCTCCCATCCCATTAAACATTTGGTGCCTCCCCTGGACTTGCTCCAACAGCTCCACATCCTCCCCATGCTGGGACCCCAGAGCTGGACACCGTGTCCTGGGTGGGGTCTCCAGAGTGGAGCAGAGAGGGAAATAATCTCATTTCCAGACTCCCACTGATGTGTTAGAGGTTGAAACCAGCACTAAACAGGACCCCCAAAGCCACCCCATTTCCTGCCTCTCCACCTGCAACTCCTCTGATAAATTCCTCCCCTCTGGAGGTTCCTACATCGGTGGTGGAAAGGAATTCCAGGAATCAAAGGCACCATGAACACTTGTGGGAATCAGAGGAGTAGAAACCCCCACAAACACTGATGAGTTTAATTTACAGCCCTGGAAAGAGCTTGGGTTGATGTAATTATAAAAGTATACAGATGTTAAGTAGAAAAAATATAAACCTATGTTTCTATAGTTATAAGTAAGAAAATGCATTGGGTGATATGGTGAAGGGTTTTAAGTATGATAATATGATTTTATAGTTTAAGTTAAGAATTTAGATGTTATAATAGAAGTATCTGTGTGTACGTGAGCTAACAAGTTACTGGTCAAGAAACAGACACAATGCAGTAAAAAGTACCAAAGGTGATAGGTTATAAAATCAAAACAAAGTTTCGTGTTAATTGTCTGTTGGACTGAAAAGTTATAAATTGCCATGGAACTCTGAAACTCGTGACTTTCTTTGGTTCTGGCTCCTTGCTGTTAAACCTGTAACTGCTGAGACTGAGCCTCGTTTGATTTTTTAACTAATAAGTCACAAATAACAGAGTTGGTCCCGTCTCTTAAATAAGGCTCTGCCAAACACTCATGGAGTAAATGCCAGCGGAATGTAAGCATTTGCAAAGGTATTTAGAGGTTTACAACTGCAGCCCCCAGGCTGCTTCCACATTTCAGCTCCTCAACAAGTAAAAATACAACAGGAAGTAAAACAATCCCGACTGTGATTAATCATGGAGAACTTACAAATATTTGAATTACCAGGAGTTACGGCAATGTCATGGACAATATCATGAATAAACAGTCTGTAACAAGGATCTGAGAGCATTAAGCTGTCTCTACTGGAAATATACATTTATTTATGCAAATCCTAATAAATATTAGCTTGGAAGTTGGAACTACATGGTCCCTTCCAAGCCAAACCATTCTGTGGTTTGATGGTTTATATTTATTTCATACAGTTGAATACCTGGAGTAAATATCAGGGCAACTTTCCAGTAAATGGCAGTGCAATAAACCCCAGAATATTCTCATTTTCTGAAAGGGAAATTTCAAGGTTGCAACTTCATGGCAGCAATTTCATGGTGCCCATGTAGGAAGTAAAATGGCAGCAGTGCTAAAAATCCACCCATCCAGACAAGGTAACCGTGTTTTAAATAAGAATAAAGCTGACACTGTCATTCAGCAAATCTTTGAAAAAATCAAGGCAGCTCAAATAATGACATGAAATCATTTATACCTATTCCTTTCAGGATCAAAAGCATCTTATCTTTTGGGATCACTCATCAAATTAGCATGCAAAAGGAAAGCTGGATTTTTTTAGGATCTTTTAGTTCTTTCTACAGTCTGTTAAATGGAGTTTTCTTGACGCTTCAATCAAAAATCTTTATTTCTGTATTAAAAAATGCCTTATTAGTTCAATGGCTATCAAATTTATTAGATAATCCTATTATCTCAGAACTCTTTCTGCAGCAATGTATTTTCAGTGTGCACCTACATGTCTGTCAGAGAAAACTCTCCTTCACTGCAAAGTCAGGAAGGCTTTGATATTTCGGAAAAACAGTTTAGTCACACCAATCATTTCTGAATTATATCACTGAAATTAAGATTTAATTAAAATAGGGATGATCAGATTACTCTTATCCATATTATCAGCCTTAAATTCAACACAATTTCGAGTTAAGCTTTGAAGATGAACAGCACTGATGGCGAAACTCCCTTTATTCTCATGTTATCAAAATTCTGGGAAGTGCTAAAACTAACAAGTGACTTCCCCTTCTCAATTCCCATATTCTTGCATATTCAGCCCAATATTAGGAACTTGTTTTTCTACAGCTCCAGGTGCCAGACAAGACACAGGGGCCGACAATGCTTCAGCAAACCAATTAATTAGCAAATTTACACTCGGCTAAAGCTTCGTTTCTATTAATAATTTGGTTATTTTGGAAGCACTGAGCACAGCCACGCTCAGATTGTCACTGCTGATGGTGGAGCCCCTCGTTCCCCCAATCCCCACTTCCCCTTCCGAGCTCTGGGAGCGCCCAGAAAGAGCTGCTCCCACCCTGCCCTGGGATTCTGGAGAAGGCAAATGCTCACACCTCAATTAGCAGCAAATCAAAGACAGGTTTGGGTTGGAAAGACCCTCAAAATTATCCTGTTCCACCCCTGCCATGGCAGGGACACCTTCCACTGTCCCAGGCTGCTCCAAGCCCCATCCAACCTGGCCTTGGGCACTGCCAGGGATCCAGAGGCAGCCACAGCTTCTCTGGGCCTCCCCACCCTCATTTTCTTCCCAATATTTCATCTAAATCTTCCCTATTTCCATTCAAATTACCACAACCAAGAACCAAAACAATCCAAGGGGCCATGAGCCAAGGCTGGGGTTTGATTCCTGCCTGGCTCTCCTTCCCCAGGGGTGTGAAGCTCACAGGCAGATTAAAAACAAATAAAGCACAAATCAACCTCCAATAAACACCGGGTGTCAACAGCAGTCACCTGAACACTTGGTCACATTGTTTATATGGGACATCAGCAGCTTTATCTCCCTGGTTTGGGCTGGAAGGGACCTCAAAGATTATCCCAGCCCACCCTGCCATGGGCAGGGACACCTTCCACTGTCCCAGGCTGCTCCAAGCCCTGTCCAGCCTGGCCTTGGGCACTTCCTCATAAAACCCCATTTCCCTGGACCAAGCCCCTCCCCAGGACTGCCACGTGTTAGGATGTGGTTGTGGGAGGGCTTGAGGAGGAAGAAATTCTGCAAACAGAACTGGGGATGAAGAAAAGGTGCTGTGGTGGCCCAGTGAGCAGATTGCTCTCAGCTCCAGGAACAGCACTCTCCTGTTTTTCACCTGACAGAACCTTCCACAGTGATGCCTTAGGTTTTAGCTTTTATATGTTTCAAATCCTGCATCCCCAGTGTGTAACTCTGCAGTGTCCTGCAGCCTGGGAGCTGCTGCTCTCTCATGCTGAGACAGACAGAACAAAGCCTCTCCAGGCTGCTCTCCAAGGACACCCAGCCCGGCCTAGGCCCAAAATGTGTAACCCAGCATCTTGAGAAGGGGGGCAAGCTGAGGGGAAATTCCATCATTAGCTAAAGTTTAATTGGTGAAATTGGGTTGAGATGCAAATGGCCCAAAGCTATAAAAGTGTGAAGAACTCGTGACTCGGGGTCCATCTTGGGTGCAGCCTTTGGCCTGCCCAGGGTGTGCCTCTGAAGGGCTTTCAAATAAATATCCACCTTTATTCCCTCACTCCTGTCTGGTCTCTGTTTCTAGGTTGGCCTCTTTAGGCATCACCAGGACCCCTGCACTTCACCCCCTCCCCGAGTCTCTGCAGAAGGAAACACAGAACTCATGGAAAGGTTCCTCCTGGTGTTTAAACACATTCACCCTGCTGTCTAAAGAGAATTTATTCCCTGTTATCCGTGCCCACATCCCATCAGATCCCCTGGGGCAGCTCCTGGGCCGTGCACACCTCCCAGCCCAGGCTCCCTGTGCTCCTCCACCTCTCCCAGAGCTCTCCTGGCTTTTCCCATCCATGGCAAAGAGAAAGTGAAACCCCAACCCCGCTCACGTGGAGGCCAAACCCAGAGGGCACCTGGCACCATCAGTGGGGTCAAAGTCCTGCAGGAACACCCTGGACTGTGGGAGCAGGGAACCCTCCTGCACCCCACACCCATCCCACCCCACAGACCGTGTCCTTACTGCTTGTTGTGGTTGTTTTGGGCAGTTCAGTTCCATTGGGTGGCAAAGCTCGTGCAAAAATAAAACTAACACAGAGCAGCAGCAGCGAGCAGGAATGTTCCATCCTGGACCTGGAAGCAAGTAAAGAGAAAGATAAATTTTTAGGTCAAATCAGTATTATGGGTTTTTTATCTCGTGGCAGAAAGAAGCAAAAAGAAAAAGCAACGTTTGCTTGAAATTTAAATATATTTAAACCCTGTTTTAGACTCTCCCATTGCCTTAGTGCTGAGTTTTGATGCGGAAGGAAGAGGAAAATACCACTTGTGCACACCAAAAGTTCATTAAGGAGGTTTTAAACCCAGCAACAGAATGGCAACACTCAGCCATGGTTCAAAGATCACATCAGGAATCAGGGCAAAAAGCTCCATCCATAAAAAAAAGGCATCTGAGGACACTGAGGCAACAATCCTGGAAGTCACTCCCAGAGATAAGAAAAATCATAGCAGAGAGGAAAAGTTTTTACCACCAAGCAGACCAGAAAGCTTCAAGTCCCTTTAACACACACTTTTCAGAGTTCCCTTATCCCACTTGACTCCTTTATCCAAAGGTAAGGTGCTCCATGGACAAATTCCATGAGGGAATGTGTGCCACAGCTGAGTCTGCTTCCCAAGCACGGAATTTCAGGGTTTGTGAGACCAGAAAATCATTTCCAGTGCGAAGAAAGTTACAGGAAAGGTGTGATGAGAACGTGCTGTCTCTTAATTCAGGGAAATTCATAGCTGGAGATAAATAAACTGGTCTAGAAATACCCCAAACCCTCTAAATCAAGGTGGGAAATAACAAATTTGCTGTTTATTTATCCAGTCCCTAATGACCAGATTAATTAAGAGAGGCTGCCACCTCAGCCATTAGCCAGTCCTGCTTGATTTAGAAATATTTTCACCAACCTTTACTTTGTGCCTTCCACAAATGGCAGGATTTATCCAGATGGTGGCTCTGCAGCCACTGCTAAAATTATATCCCTGGAAATGCTGCTCACCAGAGCTCCCCGTTTCAGGGGAATACATTGAATTTAACAATTTCCACTGGGTATTACACACAGCCCTGCCCAACAACACACTCAAAAACCCAGGAACTTGGCAGTCATTAGAACAACCATTAGAAAATCCTGCCTTTCCATGTAAAGTGGGATAATCCACCAGAAATAATCCCTGGATCAGCTCAAATACAGAAAAATCTCCCGTAACAACAACTTTCACACCACCTTTTCGCCGCTCTCGCAGCTGCTACTCAGAAGTGAAATATTCCCAGCCTCTCCAAAACCTAGTCCTACACCCAGGAGGAAATTCAAACTTGGCACACACCTGGTTTTCCTTGGATACACAGTTGGGATGCTCAATGATTTTCTTCTCCAATACAACAAGTGAAAAAAAATAATAAATAGTATTATTAACATCAAACTTAATTTTCTTTTTTTTTTCTCCAGTCCAGCTCCCTACTAATTTACTCCTTCAATTCCTTCTACCACTATTTATAATTTAAGCAGACTAAATGTCTTACTATCTAATCCCATTCTTGGGGTTTTACAATCCCATTCTTTCCCAATCCCATTCCTGGGATTAGACAATTAATTGTGTTTAATGCCTCACTGTGAACCGTGCCTGCATCGTTTTCAGCATTACATAAATGTCCCAAATTAACAATTTGTAATTATATTATATTTATAATTACGGCGCTCGGGACACACAGCAGCAGTTCATGGAAGCTGAAGGGAAGGGAAAGGAAGGAGGAGGATTTTGAAATGTGGAATAAAACCAGGATAAAAGTGGAATTAACAGGGAAGAGGTGCTGAATGCTGGGATGCTTTCCACCCTCAGCAAAGGCTGCTGAAATCCACTGGAATTTTGGATAATCAATCCTGGCAGTGGCTGCTTTTCCAAGGCAGAGCTGAATTTTATCTCTCTCATCCTTAAAATACATCCAGCTGCTTAAAAAAACCCCACAGAATAATGGGAGTTGCTGGAAGGTTTCCAGGAGACCGGAAAGCGAAAGGAACAGCAGCACTTCTCTCCAAATCCCTGGCAGGAGGGTGTTCCAGATCCCTGAAATTCCCTGCCAGGCCCCTGGAATGTGTTCTCTGGGGTGGGATAAAGTGTGGCTGGAACACTCAGGGATGTCCCACAATTTAGCAGAAATAAACACAGCAACAAAGATGATGCAGATTCTGAGCTCTCCTTTTTGGCCAAAGCCCTTTGCATTTCCACCTCCTAAAGAGAGGAGGAGGAAAACTCCAAGGAAATCCAGGAGCTGCAGGACAGAGGGGGATGCAAAGGACTGGGCTCAGCAGGACCAAGCACTACACAGGACCAGGCAGAGAATCATGGAATTAAGGTTGGAAAAGACCTTTAAGATCATCAAATCCAACAATTCCCCAGCATTGCCAAGGCCACCACTGTCCCATGTCCCCAAGGGCTTTAAATCCCCCCAGGGATGGGGACTCCANGGTCAGGCTTGGAATAGGCAGCCCAAAAAACTCCATCACAGAATCAGGGAAACTTTTAGGTTGGAAAAGCTCTCTGAGATGGAGTCCAACCATTCCCCAGCACTGCCAAGGCCACCACTGCCCCATGTCCCCAGGTGCCACATCCACATGGATTTTAAATCCCTCCAGGGATGGGGAACCACCACTGCCCTGGGCAACTGTGCCAGCGCTGGAGAACCCTTTCCATGAAGAAATTTTCCCTAATTTCCAATCTAAATCTTCCCTGGCATGGCTTGAGGCCTTTTCCTGTCCCTTCTCTTCCCACTGGGGTGGATGGGGAGGTGACCGAGCTGCAACCCCACAAAAACACCGTGAACTTTACCCTATATTTATATTTACAGCCTTCACATACGGGCCTGCAACGATACCATTTTCTGAACCAAAAAAACCCCACTGCTGCAGGCACAGCAGCATTTCCCACATTTTCCTTTCTCACAAAGGCACAATGTCATGATACAGCCTAGTAAAACAAGAAGGAAAAAATAGTAACAACTCTCCTGGGAGAAGAGGCAGGGAGAAAAGCACGGCTGAACAAGGAAGGACAAGCACGTGCAGCGAAAGAAGCCTCTCATTGATAAAAGTGGAAAGGAAAAGATCCAGGGAGAGACAAACTGTTATTATTACACAGCTCTGCTCTGGGGCAACTGCTGCTCCTCCTGGAAAAAAGAAATAGGAACTGCCTTTAAAACCACACAGGGATCCAGGGCATTTATCAACTTAGATCCTACTGCATCCAGCCTTTATTCCCTGGATATGCATGGGTCAGCCTCTGCTCCCAAGGAATAGCAATGGGACGAGAGGACTGGCCTCAGGCTGGGCCAGGGGAGGCTCAGGTGGGACATCAGCAGGAATTTCCCCATGGAAAGGGTGATTTGACGTTGGAAGGGGCTGCCCAGGGAGGTTTGGAGTCCCCATCCCTGGAGGTGTCCAAGGAAGGCTGGAGGTGGCACTCAGTGCTCTGGGCTGGGGACAAGGTGGGGATCAGGCACAGCTTGGACTTGATGTTCTTGGAGGTGTTTTCCAACCTCAGTGATTCCACGATTCTATTCTGAATGGCTCAGGCACTCCAGGTTTAACCCCATGCACTGATTTTTTTCTGTAGTTTATTACTATTCTGGGACACCTTCCACTGTCCCAGGCTGCTCCAAGCCCCATCCAGCCAGACCATGAACACTTCCAGGGATCCAGGGGCAGCCACAGCTTCCCTGTCCAAGGAGGCAGAACACCTGGAATGTAAATGCAGTTCCACAGGGATCAGCTCAGGAATCAGCAATCAGGGCAGCCTGTGACCCCTCTGGACAGCTCCTCCCAGGATTGCACAGCCTGAGGAGGTGCCACGAGGCCAGCCCAGCTCCCCAAAACGTGAATAAATGGCATTATTTCCAGGGATTAATGGATTACCACACATGGCTAATTTCTATTTTGGCCGCAGAACTGAATCCTCATCTGACCTGACAGCTTAAGAGTAAAACCTGGGCTTTGAGAAAATAGGCCAACAAAACCTCCGTGGAGTCACGTGGCCCTGCTACGGATCTGGAGCCCTGCTCCTTTTTCCAAGGATGCACCAGCTGCTTCAGAGCAGGTTAAATTGATACCCATCCCTAGCATCCTCCTAAAGCAGGAAAAAATCAGAGAAACACCTCAGGTAACATGGAGGAGAATGGACAGACAGCTGGGATTTGTGTTTTCCCTCAGGGTTTCGAATCCCGGAGCTCAGGTCATGCCCCAGACTCTCAGTGCTATAAAAGTCATATTTTACAAGGATAAGCAGCATCCATTCAGAAAACAGAATTAAAAATGAGAGACATGAAAGCATTGTCACTGTAGGCTGACAAAGCCATTGGCCACAGCAAGAGCAAGTGCCTACCCCAAAAATGTGATAGTTTAATTTAAGAAAACAACAGAAACACCTAAAAGGGAATGAAGGGACACAGCCCCCCTCTCTCCTTGCTCTGCCTCTTCTTTTGCTCTTCCTGCTTTCCCCCCATAAACCCCAACACACTGCTGGTCCCTGTAAAGATTCCCAGAGAAGCTGTGGCTGCCCCTGGATCCCTGGAAGTGTCCAAGGCCAGGTTGGACAGGGCTTGGAGCACCCTGGGATAGGGGAAGGTGTCCCTGCCCTTGGCAGGAGATGGAATGGGCTGGGCTTTGAGGTCCCTCCCAACCCAAACCATTCCATGATTCCCTGATAAGACTCCCAAGGCCCATTTTTCCAGCTGCCTGGAGGTTCCCCTACCTGGAGCACGGCGGCTCCTTCCTGGCTGCAATGCCAGGCTCCAGGAGCTGCTCCCACTTCCAGCCGGGCTGATTGCAGCTGCTCTCTTTTTCCTCAGGCTGTGGCTTCAGGAGAGCCAGGGACTGTGCTGGCTGACCCATCCCAGGCACTGCCAGGTTACACTTTAACTGGAATTGCTCTCCCATGACCTCGTTGGTGGTTTATTGCCCCATTATGTCAGCAGGGTAAGCAATCAACGCTGCAGCATTCCCAAAAAAGCTGTTCTGCTGAATGATGTGTTTACAAAATAACTGGGAAGAGAAATGCTGCTCCCTCTTCCAAACCAACAGGGGAAACTTGCATCAAGATGGAATCATGGAATCTCAGAATGGTTGGGGTTGGAAGGGACCCCAAAGCCCATCCCACTGCACCCCTGCCATGGGCAGGGATAACTTCCATAGCCCAAGTCCAGCTGGAGTTAAACCCTCCAGGCCTCGTGTTTCCAAGGAAAATGAACAAACAGCTCTGGGAAGTGCTGGGTCCCACAGACCTCTCTGACCACACCTGGGCCCTCCATCTCCATCCCCATTCCCCATTCCCACTTTGGGAGCCAAGGCCTGTGGAGCAGCAGGACCTCGGATTGCTGCTCTCAGCTCAGCAGGGACACCCCACCCTCCGTGGGCCATCGGCTGGAATCAGCTTTTCAGAATTCCTCCTCCTTGGGGTGACCACTCCATAGGATCTAACTTGGAGTTAGACATTAAACCCCGAATCCAATTTCCAGAAGTTTGATCAAGTCCCATGTTTTGACCTGCTTTAACATTCAGGAGCTTTAAAAAACCCAAACAGATGGGGTTTTCATTTTCTTATTTTTGAACCCTTGTAATTCTTCCTCCGAGCCTCAGGATGTCCTAAAATCCAGAGGAAAAAATAAAATGGACTTGAAATATTTGTGGAGATGTTTGTGCACGTGTTCAGTGCAGCCCAGCAAGAAACTCAGGAAGGGACCTCTCCACTTGGGAAACATTCCTCAAAATTCACCCACGTGATAAATTAGAAAACGCTCTGTGATGAGCATTAAATCTCACCATAAACCCCATAATTTTTTAATGGGACTGTTTACAGCATGTTCACTGTTGGGGTAATTGTACAGATAAAAACCAGGCAAGCTTTGTTTCCAACTCCTTCAGAAATAACAAGGGAATTTAAGGGATAAAGATCTAATTTTTAAATAATCTCTAATTTAATATAACTGCCCAAAAAATTATATCAGACTGTGAAAATTCCTCATGTATTCTACACAAATACCCTCGGTAAAGATCATTTCAAAGAGATGGCAATAATTAGATTAAAAAATTACAAATCAGAAGAATCATTTACACGTAAGAGACCGAGCGAGGCAAAGCACCAATTAACCGAGTAAAATCAATTTCCATTTGGAATAATCAAGTTTGATAGACTGTCTTACTTATTCAGTCACTTCGTGTCTAATTCAGGTGGACCAATTATTATATTTGCTTTGATTGCCATGGAAGAGGAGGTCAGCAGATGTGGCAAATCCGTTATTTGTTCTAAAAAAACCAATATTTAAAGAGAAATACCTGAACACGGACAAGAATTACCACCTTTGTAATACCGATTTTTAAATTCTACCCAGTTCAGCTGGTTCTGGGTGTCTCTCCCAGCATCCTGAGTCTCCAAACCCAACCTATAACGGCGAACACGAGTTCCAATCCATTTCAATTAGCAAGGCTGGGATCTCCTGGGAATATAAATCACGGGCTGTCAGCAGCAGATTAAGCACTGCATTACCAGGGCTGCTGCAGCCAGGATTAAGTGACAGTGCTGACACCAGGGGTGACATTCCAGCCTCACAAAGTGGCATTTCCCACTTCAAAAAGTGGTGGGCGAATGTTTCCATCAATGGGGTTCTACAAACACGCCCAGGACTGGATGAGGAATGGGCTGGACCTTCAAAGGTCCCTTCCAACCCCAAAAATTCCGTGGTCACCAGGAGGCAGCAGGACTGAGTGGGACAGGGATCCCTTTTTTTCTGTTTCCTTGTGTTCTTTGGCACCACTGCTCACTGGGAATACTCAAAGTAGTCGTGTTGATACTCTATGGGATAAACTGGATTAAAACCAGGATTGGCTTCGATGTTTTTAAAACTAGGAGCATAATGGACTGCAGCCTTAATTTGGGGAAAATCTACATTGCCTGCTCATGTATTGCACATGTGGTTTATCTACAGCGCCACAGCTCTGGGAATGAAAGGGAAAAAAAAAGAAGGAGAGGTTTCTTTTCCATGCCTGAGTGGCTCTGAATGAAGCAATGTGAAGGTATTGGGATGTCATATCTAAAACTACACAGGTCAGGCTTGGAATAGGCAGCTCAAAAAACTCCATCACAGAATCAGGGAAACTTTTAGGTTGGAAAAGCTCTCTGAGACAGAGTCCAACAACTCCCCAGCACTGCCAAGGCCACCACTGCCCCATGCCCCCAAGTGCCACATCCACATGGATTTTAAATCCCTGGAGGTGCCCCAAAGTGACCCCAGAATTCCAGATGTGGCCTCCCCAGTGTCCAGCACAGAGTGACCACAATAGGAAAAGAGCACAGAAAAAATTGGAAGGAACTGCTTCAGACAGAGAGAGAGATGAAAAATATTTTCAAATTCAAAGCTCTGTTTTCATGCTGCAATAAAAGAGGTCAGGATGACTAACGTGTTCTCTCACAGATGTACATTTACCCTCAAACACTTTTTGAAGAACTCTTAAGCCATTTTGTGCACTTTCCTGACCAGCTTTTGCAGGAAATATGCTGCAGAACTCAGCAGGTGCATTTCTGAAGTGATCATACAGTTCCAAAGTCAACACAGTGAGGACACTATTTTGCCATTTCTTACCTGATGTATAGAAAATTGTTTAAATATTCCCCAAAATCTTAACAAATTTCCTGTAGTTCCTTCTGTTATACAAAACAACCCCAAACACAAATAAGTAGGTTAATTTGAAGTCCCCTTAATCATATCTTTTTTAAAGATCCATTTGTGTTGTGTCATGAACTGAGGCTTTAATCATTAAGGAGGGAGATAAAATAACTCCTACCTAAAGCTAAGTGTAAAGTCCCATGATTTCAGCGTAATTAATTGAGTCATGTTTTATTTAGCTGCTTACACAAGTGCAGGAGGATTAATTCTAAATAAAACCAACAGAGCTGTAAAATGCTCACTTGGAAAAAGGTCCTTGACAAGTCCCCGAGGCCAATCCCTCACCACAGGCTGGACCTATCCCATTCCTGACATTTTAGTCTGAACTGCTCATCCAAATCTCCAGTTCTGCATCCCTGCCATGGGTTGGCCTCTCACACAACACCTCCTGCCCCTCACAGCCTCCCAAAGCCAGGGATGGCTCCAGCCAGACCAGAATTTCACAGAGGCCACCCCAGGTGGAAAACACCCAGCTCCAGCCTGTTCCCAGATCAGAATTTCACAGAGACCACCCCAGTTTGCCAACACCCAACTCCCTCTGAAGGCCAGTTTGTCCTTCCCTTGTCCCAGCCCCAGTCCCATCCCTGCTCCCACGTTATTTGATAAAGCCAGTTTGTCCTTCCCTTGTCCCAGCCCCAGTCCCATCCCTGCTCCCACGTTACCACGAGGCTCTGGCAGCTTTGGTTGCCCGTTTCCTGCCCATCCCAGGGAGGGCAGGAGCCTTTCCATCACCCTTTGTTGATGAGGAGAGCAAATCCAGCACTTTTCCATCCATTCCTTCACCCACCTTCAGCAGTCACACACGGAGCCCTTCAGAACCTTCCCCTGGGGGACACAGAACCCAACCAGCTCGGCCATCCCCTGAAGGTGCAGCTGCAAAGGAGCAGAACAACTTCGGACAACCAGAAGTCTTTTCAGAAACCACAAAATTCACGAGAAGCCGACTCTTCTCTTTTCAGTCCCACAGAGAATTTACTTTGTGTCTTTCCTGCAGAGCCTGGTTGTGCAGCTCTGAGGGGCCAGGGACAACCTTGCCCTGAAAACACCAGCTCTGAGCCCAAATCCCACTGCACAGCTTCAGCCAGAGCAGAACCACAAACTGGAGAGCAGGACAGCAAACCCTGGAGCTGGATGCCAGCACGCCTCCATCCCAGTTCCAGTGTCCCACCCCTCTGAGCTCACCTTGCCCCCTGTCCATGCACAGGTGATGTTCTCAGCCAGCTGCTCCCGTGCACAGCACAAAATCTGCAGGAATATTCCTGGAGCTAAAGGATGTTTCTGGAGCTCCAGGAAGAGCTCAATTAGCTGCCTGCAGTATTTAAATCCCCATATTTCCGCAGGTTCGTGTAATCAATCCCCTGAGGTGATTCTCTGTTGTGTGACATTTTTGCAGGAAGAACTGACTCTTTTCAGTTTGTGGGGTATTTTTACTTCTCCCCTGCAGTTGGGCTTGGACTTATTCCCTTTTTTTCAGGCCTCTTTCACCATTTCCTCGTCGCTGACATTCGGGGTTGCGGCAGCAGCGGTTCTGCAATGCAGGGCTGAGTGCACGCAATTAAGAACTTGCTCTCAATTAGCAAAACGACTTGGGGAGAGCAAGTGACACCTCCTGTACCTGCTGCTGATGTGTGAAAGAGTTAACAGAGCCTTTCATTAGCGCTATCAGCAGCCAGCCACGCAGTTTTATATATAGCAAAGCTTATCATGAGTGAGGAGCCAGCCCGCCCTGGCCCCCCTTCCCCAGCAGCATTTGAGGAACATCTGACTAAGCCCAGCTTTTGGAGCCTACAAAGAGGAGCCAATCTATTCAAAGAGAGTGGGGGAGAAAAGGCCTCGGCTGATTTTGGGCAGAGGAGGTTTATAAATTGCCTGGGCTCTGGCTGGTAACCCCGGCTCGCCCTGCCAATCCCTGCCCCGAATCACTGGGAATTCCACATCAGAGACAAAAGCCTGAAAGACACTTGAAAGTTTTGAGACAGAGGCTCAGCACAGACAAAATCACATCCAGAGAACGAGCTCCAGCTCGAAAGGGGGGAGCTGCTCCCCGCAGTGGGTGACAGAGGTGGCACAGCAGGATGTCAGTGCTGAGTCAGCAGGAAGCCCCAGGTTTTGGCCACTGTCACCATCCCCACAGGGACAGGATGTGGTTGTGACTCCGGGGCTGGGGTGGCACCTCTGACACCCAACCACGGCTGCCACCTCCTCGCCCCCACCACCATCACCGCCCCCAGGGCATCTCACACAGCCCCAGGACAGGACCAAGCCATGAGAGACTGAGCTAAACTGAAGGCACTGAGGGTTTTTATGGGGAAAATAAAGGAAAATCCATTGGATTATTCTCTAAGTGCTTGCTGCCTGCTATCAGGTCTGTGCCACAGCCGTTTCACACTCCTGTGCCTCATCCAAATGTATCTCTTGCTGTATATTCTCTCTCCATACTTTCTGGTCTCATTTTAGTTGAGAAAGGTCTCTGCAGCAAGGCTCTGTTTTGAATTATTTACAGTTTCACCTGCAAGCTCAGCAAAGGACTGAGGTCATTAACACAGAAACACGGAGAAGGAAAAGAGGCTCATCAGCCTAATCAGGGCAGTAATCAAGTAATTAAACATTGGCCAGCAATGAAGTTACAGCATTTTCTTAGGAAACCTTAGAGGAACAAACATTTCAGATAAAACGCACTTTGACTGGTTTTAACATCTCATTGATGCTTTTTTAGAATTTTAGATTATTAGATTTTAGAATATTGAACAGCTACCTATACCCCAAATTAATGACATTTCACTGAACAGAGATGGGGAAACTTTCAAGCCAAAGCCAAAACTTGCAGTTCCATTTTCCCAAGTTTCCAGCACCCCCTGTCCCAGCAGGCCTGTGACTGAAGTCCCAAATTAGGGTCACCTTTCCCCGTGCACTGTCAGCAAATCAATCTGGGCTGCTTTTCAAGCAGGGCTCACACATCAATCAGGCAGGCTGCCATTGATTCGCACGAGAAACCCTTGAGCAGTGGAGTGAAACACCAATAAAATCTTACAATTAACTTGAGGAGTCGCCTTTGGTTCTGTCCCAGCGGCCCCTCGGCTCCTCAGCTGCAGAAAATGCATCCTCACACAGATGCTCCCTTGTAATGGCTTTCAAAGTCTTTAAAATCGCTTCTTGAACACAAAAACTAATTACAGCCAAGGGGAGATACTCACAGAAGAGTTTTATGCTGCATCATGGCCACATTGAACGCTTGAGTTTCAGCAGCAGTGGCATTGTGGAGGAGAGAAGGGGAGGAAGGGAAAAAGCAAAAGAAGAAGTGTGTCAGGTCTGACTCTCCAGGATCAGAAAAGGAGAACACAAAACTGGATGGGTGAGAGTTCACTCGAACACATGAAGGGAAACGGACGGGGAAACGGACGGGGAAACGGACGGGGAAACGGACGGGGAAAGGAAGGTTGGTTGTGCCCCGAAGTTTTCAGCACAGCAGGTTGGAAACCTTACAGGTGTATCCAAAGTCCAGCAGAGCTTTGCACCCCAAAAAGCCAAATCCAAACAATGAAAGGAATGCTCAGGCTGAATGATAGATTGAGGTGTGCACGGGGAGCTGTGACACTGCTTTTGGTGCCAGCACCAGTCACCAAACACGTGCAGAGGCTCCAGCTCACTCCTGACCTTCCTGATTCTCCAACTCCAGCGTGACCTGAGCTCCTCCACACCAGGTCCCTGTGATGCCTTAGGTTTTAACTTCTATATTTTTTAAATTCTGTATTCTCAGTGTGTAACTCTGCAGTGTCCTGCAGCCTGGGAGCTGCTGCTCTCTCATGCTGAGACAGACAGAACAAAGCCTCTCCAGGCTGCTCTCCAAGGACACCCAGCCCGGCCTAGGCCCAAAATGTGTAACCCAGCATCTTGAGAAGGGGGGCAAGCTGAGGGGAAATTCCATCATTAGCTAAAGTTTAATTGGTGAAATTGGGTTGAGATGCAAATGGCCCAAAGCTATAAAAGTGTGAAGAACTCGTGACTCGGGGTCCATCTTGGGTGCAGCCTTTGGCCTGCCCAGGGTGTGCCTCTGAAGGCCTTTCAAATAAATATCCACCTTTATTCCCTTCCTCCTGTCCAGTCTCTGTTTCTAGGTTGGCCTCTTTAGGCATTACCTGCAGACCCAGAACCCCACAGCCCCTCCAAGCAGGAAACAGCTCCAGGGACACCCTTCAGGGATGATGCCTGGGAAGGAAACTTAAGCAGCGGAGCCTTTGGCACATTTTTCAGACTCAAACCCATTGCTTGGCCAAATTTAAAGACAGAGGGATCTCTTCAGTGATGAAGATGGAAATGGAGACTGACAATATGAAAGTGAACAGGAAAGGTTCTCGTGGCTGGTCAGCTTGCTGGTGGGATGGGTCAGGAGTTCCAGCCCCACCTCAGAGCTGCTCAGATCTGCAGCCTCAGGGAACCCAGCCATCCCCCTCTCCTCCTCCCTGCTTCATGTCCTCCATGGAGTTAACACGCCTGATCTGTCCCTGGAGTAGAAAAGGTTCTTACTTTAAAGCCTTCAGCTGCTTCCCAAGTACAGCAATACAGATTTTTAGCTCTGTAACTGGAGAAGCAGTGATGGCACCACTGGTTCAAGGTTTCTAATTCCTCTCCTCACCTCTGCAGTGGCTGAGACTCTCCTCCAGCAGTATCCCTGGGTGTGGAGCTGCCAAGACTGAAAGGAAAAACCTTTTTATGATGAGGTAGAGAGGCCCTGGCACGGGTTGCCCAGAAGAGCTGTGGCTGCCCCATCCCTGAAGTGTCCAAGGCCAGGTTGGACAGGATTGGAGTGGGTGACTTGATGATCTCAAAGCTCTTCCCAATTTAAATGATTCTGTGAGTCCATCTCCCTGCTCGTTGTGGGGGGCTGGGTTAGGTGGCCTTTAGAGGTCCCTTCCAGCCCAAACTGTTCCATGTTTCTGTGGATCCTGCAGCTCCCAGCACACACAGCAGGGCTGGATCAGCTGCTCTGGAGCACAAAGGGTTTGCCAGCACGAGGCTCTGCACATTCTCATTCCTTTTGTCTCCTACGCCCCGCGTGTTCCCACCACGCCAACACAGCCGTACATCACCCTGAATGAGGGGGAGGAGCGAGGAAAACTCACTTTTTCCTCAAATCTGAACCAGTTTAATGATCGAACTCACAGGCACGGCACAACCGACGGCTGAGACAGCAAAACTGGGGTGCCAAAACAGGGGTGGGCAAGGGACTGCAGAGCAGCAGCAGTGACAACAAGGCTCTGGAGGCTGGGACAGCAGGGTCACATCTCTTTGGTGGAGTTGGTGCAGCTCTGTCAGATGACATCTTGCTGATGTCAGACAGACGGACACACACGAGCTGCTCTTCCACCTGAAATAATGCCTTACAGACCTTATTCCTTAAGGCCTCCATCCCAGGTTCTCCCCTTTTTTTAAGCTTTTTTTTAAGGTTCTCCCCTTTTTTATTTCCACAGCCATGTTCAATCTTCTCAGCCCCTGTTCTGACCTGGCCAATGTGGACCATCCACATCCCAAGCTGGCATCCAAGCAGGAGTGACTGTCACCAAACACTCCCCCAAACCATCCCAAAAATCCCCCCCCGGAGGGGTTTGAATACAGCTCCCTCACGCCGAGCCAGCTGCATCCACACACTGACAAAAACACAAACCAGAATCTCTCCAAACACGATAAAAGTCACTTTGGGGATTATTTTTAAAGCCAAACCAACAGGATTTCTTGATGTTCAGATGAAGCCACTGAGCACGTGAGGTGAGCCCAGGACCCCGCTCGCTCTGCACATCCCAGGGGCTCTCAGGAAGCATCAGCTTCAAACCAGCTCACGCTAAAGTTTACACCAGGAAAAAACCCACAGTCTTTGTAGCCTTTTTCCCCCGCAGCTTCCACTTAGGAAATGTGTATTTATTTATGTGTATTTTTATACGTGTACAACTCTCCCTCCAAATTTTTACAAAGCAACACTAAAACTCCAACCAACAAAAGCCACTCCAGAATATTTATCCTCCACGAAGTCCCCCGAGAGCAGCAGCAGCCACAGCAGAAAGGTTGTACAACTCTCTCTCCAAATTTTTACAAAGCAACACTAAAACTCCAACCAACAAAAGCCACTCCAGAATATTTATCCTCCACGAAGTCCCCCGAGAGCAGCAGCATCCACAGCAGAAATGTTCCTGACACTGCAGCTCCTGCTGCAAACCTGGCTTTTCCAAGCTTTTCCCACTGACCAGCAGGGAAATTAAACGAGTCCAAAACAATTACAAACCTAACGAAGCAAACGCTGCCAGATGTTGAACTCGGGCCCCAGATAATTCCAGGGAACACCTGTTCCCTGCCTGGGGCTGTATCCCAACAGCAGCGTGTGGAAATGCTGCAGAGATTCAAGGGAACATCTGTTTTTCCATGAGCTGCTGGCTGAGCGTTCATCAAAAAGCTGATATTCCAATTATTTATTGGGAATGGCTGCTCTGGGCACAGACAGCACCAGGAACAGGAGCAAAGCCTGGCCTGTGGTAATACAGCACCTGCCACCAGTGCTGCTATTCCTCTTCCCTCTGACATTCCCAAAGTTACCAGATTTATATTTACTTCCCAGGACTAAACTTAAGGCATCAACAGCACCAGCTTTAATTCTAAATCTGGCTCTGGGACATGCAATGCATCTGATTTTCTCATCCATTATTAAGTCCCAGGCATGCTAATAAGGCATTTATCTCCAAAAAAGATCGTTACCCATGCGGATTTCTAGGGATAGTCAAGTTCTTTACAGCCTGGAGTCTCGGGACGTAAATAGAAACTGCATTTACTATTAAAATTAAACCAGCAAGCCTGGGAGTTATTGGAAGAGTAAAAGCCAAGCCTGTAGGGGTTGTGCATCAAATCCCAGGGATGCAGCACCACAACCTGCCACAGAAACTGCAGGAATGCTGAGCCCCTGCATCCCTGGAATTCCCCCATCCCAGCCCCACAAACAGTGTTGGAAGCACAACACAGCCCTTGGTCTGCAGTGAGAAAATGAAATCCCCCCCGAATAAAGCATCTGTGATGTTTCATGCAGAACACAGGATTAGGTTTCCTGGCAAGGGGGAGATTTTTCTTTGCTCGGGTCTGGAAAAGAACTGGTATCATAAAGGAGGAACAACACCAACAACAAACTTAAACCCAAGAGGAAAATGCTGACACAGGCTGGAGGAACCACTGGAGAGAAAAATTACTTTAGTAAAAAGGTGTCTGTAGCAGCTGGGGGAGAATAAATGCAGCAAGAAGTGCCACCCCCTCCTGTAATTCAGATTTTGAGGGGATTCACCATACCTCTGGAGGACTGCACTGAATTTTCCATCATTTCAGCTCACATCAGTCTTGGGCTGGGAAAATTCAAAAAAACCCAAAAACCAGTGTCAGTTTGAGCTGAGTCTTTCGAACACCTGTCAAACTCTGAAGATTTCTCAAGCTTTAAGTTTGTCTGGATTTGGAGAAATGGAAATATATTGAAAGATATTGAAGGAGAAAACCAAATTACTGCCATCATTTTGGAGCTGAATCCTACCTGAGATGTGTGTGATATTATGAGACCAAGCAGCCAAAAATCAGCTGGAAAATGAAGGAGTGAGGGGTAGGGCAGGAAGGCACCACTTAAATGTTGCAACCTCCATTTAAAACACCTGCATTCCATTCCAAATTAAATATGGTGGCCACATTCTCCAACTGAAGTGTTGGAATCTCCATTTAAAACACCTGCATTCCATTCAAAATTAAATATGGTGGCCACATTCTCCAACTGAAGTGTTGGAATTTCCATTTAAAACACCTGCATTCCATTCAAAATTAAATATGGTGGCCACGTTCTCCAACTGAAATGTTGGAATCTCCATTTAAGACACCTGTATTCCATTCACTCTTTAGCATAAGCTGCATGATACAGACAATAAGCTTTAAAAATAGTTTTAGATTCAGCTTAGAAAAAACAATAAAGCATTTCTCAAGTTTTAGTTGGTGCCACTCCTGGCACAATTAAGCTAAAAATTGGAGCTGAAAACTTAAAAATGATGCTGGGTATCACCTGGAAATTACACGACAGCTGAACACCATTTCAGAGAAATGATTCTGACACCAAAGACAGAGCTGGGCTCAAATCTACCAAAAAAGATAACGATCCCTGCTGGCTGCACTGATAACAGAGCTGCACACAGCACTGACAGCTACACACCACCAGGGACATCCCTTCCCTGTGCCCACCTCACCTCCATCCATCATTATCACTTTTACAACCCTAAAAATTGATGGATTCATGTTCATTCCTTGGAGCAATGACATTCACACTGCAAAGGCTTCTGATGAGCTCCAAAAAATGATCTGTCACCCTTCAGATCCCAGCTGGAAGCGTGGGCTCTCCCCACAGCTCCAACTCAGGTTTCCACCTGGGGGAATGGTTTCCCACTGCCAGAGGGCAGGGATGGATGGGATTTTGGGAAGGGATTGTTCCCTGGGAGGGTGGGGAGAAGCTGGGATGGAACTCCCAGAGAAGCTGTGGCTGCCTCTGGATCCCTGGCAGTGCCCAAGGGACGTTGGATGGGGCTGGGAGCAGCCTGGGACAGTGGGAGGTGTCCCTGCCCATGGCAGAGGTGGCACTGGGTGATTTTAAGGTCCCTTCCAACCCAAACCACACTGGGATTTTACGATTCTCTGAGGTGAAATGCAAAGTCTGAGCATCTCCCATGCACATCTCTGTTCCCTGCCCCAGTTTGTGTGCAGGTCCCATGAGAATCTGGATTAAGCCTCAGCCTGAAGATGCCCTGATTTGAATGGGAAGAATTCGTGTGGGGGATAAAAAAACCCCCAACCAAACAGATCAAACTCCCCAATACAACAACACACCCCCCAACAAGCCATTAACCACCTCCCTTGTTCTTTCTGTGGGACCACGTAACAAATCCAGCCAGAAATACAATAAATTCTACTGGCAACTGTCCAAAATACACAGTGAAAAGTCTGGGAAACATGGCAAAGACCATCAAAATGAGATTTAAAAAACCCCAAACAAACAAAAACTGGAAAGAATTACTTCGCTAGTGATTCCTCTTGCCCCAGTGAGTTTCTTGGTGTTAATTCCCAATTCCCCTCCACTCCAAGTCTGGCCTTTCCCCTCCCAGGCCCCCGTGCAAACCTCACCTCTGCTGACCCAGGGCTGTGCTCTCTGAGCCTCTGGCCCTGCAAGGCAGCGATGTTCTCACAAATAATCCTTGCAGTTTCATGATTTTTCATTATTCTAGCACAGGAAATGGCTCAAAACAAAACTGAAGGCTTCCAGTTGTATTTTTTGTTTAGTTCGCCACCAAGCGCACCACTGCTCTGCCTGGGTAACAGAATTGTTGTAATACTGACCAGAAGCTTCTGAAACACTGCAGAATTGGGGGTTTTGTTCCTATTAAAAGGTCTTTCAGTTACTGTGATTGTATTTGATAATGAGAGATATGACAGCCATCCCATTATTTTGCTGATTCCAGGAGTTTCTGGAGCAACAGCTCGTCGGGCTCTCTGACAACAGCAGCTGAAAAAATCCTTTAATTCCCACATCGAGCCCCCTGCTGAGGAATCCGGTGTTGCACATCCACTCCCAGCAGAGCTACAGCCATCCTCTTCAAAGCCCGGGCTGGGGAAAAAGGGAATTTCCCTTCAGAACAAACACTGGGGTGGCATTTCCATTATCCTGCCTGTTGGCATGAAAAGCAGCATCAAAGTGATGAAACACATCCAGAGCCACACAGAGGCCCAGAGCATATTGAAAATGCCATCTATTTTTGATGTTATTTTAGAAATAATAACCCAAACCTATTTTCTTAGGAATGAAAAAAGCTGGGAGACCAATAACTTTGTGCTACTGTTCTCGAGCAAGACCTACCTCATCAATAAATCCCAAATGACAGCATTTTAAGATCTTTTTAAAATGTATTTTGAGGAAAAAGTGTTGGACAGGGCTTGGAACAACCTGGGACAGTGGGAGGTGTCCCTGCCATGGCAGGGGTGGCACTGGATGGGATTTAAGGTCCTTTCCAACCCAAACCATTCCACGATTCTAAGCAAAAATTCCATGTGTGTAATGATGCTCCTGCCCATCTTACACTGAGCATCTTAAGTGAAAACTGAAAACCTTAAACTCTGTTATTTAGAAAAATATTTCCATTCTCAGCTGTGAGACAAACTCAGAACAATTCATTTGCCTTCCATAATTAAATTGCCCCAATGCTGCACACTGCAGGCAGAAAAAGAAACACTCAGAGAATTCCTCCCTAACTTCTGCCTAATGTCTGCTTTTTTCCTTCTGAATGAAAACATAAATTTCATTCCTGGGACATGATTAAACTTTGGTTTTTTCCGATCTGAAAACGCAGCAATCACCACCTGAGCATGCCAGCTGTCAATGACAACAGCCTCAGGCTCTGATCTGCAGGAACTGAACAATTAGTAATTAATTAGAACAAAGCTGAGTAGTACAACACAAGCTGGGTTGTCAGCTCGAGTTATTAGAGCTGCAGAATTAGGGCTGGGACTCCTGCTAGGTGTGAGCACAGCAAGTTCATGGTTTCTTCAGCAAGTTCCCAGAAAATTTCCCTGAAAAATGGGATTTTTCATTTTTCTCCTTGAAGTGAAAGGACAGAACTCCTGTCCCCAAAAATACACCTCTCCTCCACACCTCTGCAGGATGACAGGCAGAGTTTCTGCCTTGCCCTTTCCACTCAGTTCTCTCAAACAAATAAAGTTTTGGGGTTTTTCTGCCTCCAAAATACACCTCTGATCATCCTTGATATCTGGAAAATTGTTCACAGAGAGTAAAATTCGATGAAATTATTATTTAATTTGATTTTCATCCTCACGAATCCTTTACTAACAACACCCTACAGCCACACCCTGTGTGCCAAAGGGTTCTTCATGCTCAGGGAAGAGCTGATAGCCCAATTTTGGGGTGTTGGGATGGTGCAGAAGGAACAAGGGCTTTGCAAACACCCCCACCACTGCTCTGCCTCCCCTGATCACCACTTCTCCAAAGCACAGCCTCGGGGCTCTCTGGGGAAGGGCAGGTAGCAGGAGGAGGGCAGAGAGAGGCTGGCAGGCAGCTGCGAGGGAGTTCAAGTGGAAAAAACCTAAAATACACCCCGGAGAGGATGTCTGCAGCCACTTCAGTGCATTAGAGATGCCACTTACAAACGTGAGAACAGCAGAAAACAAAAAGTGTCTGTTCACGGCGTGTGGGAATTATTCACAGCGTGGCACAAGTAAAGGAAAATGTTCCTGTACGTGGTGCTTCCGAGCCTTAAGGAAATTGGAATTGTTACAGCCAAAAATGACCAAAATATTAATGAAAAACTAATGAGAAGTATGGTATCAGTCCCACATCAGATCTGCTCCAAACCTTCACGCTCATCCACATTAAAATATCTGAACAATCAAACCAGTGACAAACTGAAACTGTGCCATAAACACGGAATAAAGCAGGAAAAATCCCTGCCAATCTATTGGGTGCTGTACCCTTGGAGATCTCCAAACGTGCTGCTCATTTAGGGGACTAAAATAAAGATTAAACCCCCCCCTTTAACGGAGTAGTTCTCAGATAAACATGTATTTAGGTCAATGACTTCCCCGCCTTCCCAAAAACTGTGCCACTGACTCCAAACACAGGAATCTCTGTGGTGGAGCTGATGCATCTTTGGGGAATCTGGATCATGGGATCAGGCAGCCAAGGGCAGGAGTGATGAGTTCTGATGGCCCTGCTCAATAATTGCACCAGGATTTTTCTTTATTCACTGACACCTAAATATAAACAGCAACCTTCAGTATTGAAACCGGTTTTCTGGTCAGCTTTGGGATTTGGAAACCTTCAGAGAAATAGAATCATATGTGGGGTCGCACTGGAGGGGGTGTTAAGGATTATCTGGTTTAAACAGCAACCTTCAGTATTGAAACCGGTTTTCTGGTCAGCTTTGGGATTTGGAAACCTTCAGAGAAATAGAATCATAAAATGGTTTGGGCTGCAGGGGGTGTCAAGGATTACCTGGTTTCACCCCCTGAGGGACACCTCCTACTGTCCCAGGCTGCTCCAAGCCCCACCCAGCCTGGCCTTGGACACTTCCAGGGATCCAGGGCCTCCCCACCCTCCCAGGGAACAATTCCTTCCCAAATTCCAACCTGAATTTCCCCTCTCTCAGCTTGAACCCATTACTCCTTGTTCTATCACCACAATTCCCAATGAAAAGTCTCTCCCTGATTTCCTTGTGTTCCCTTCAGATCCTGGGAGGTGCTGTGGGGTCTCCACACAACCTTCTCCTCCCCAGGCTGACCCAACAATCCACGTTGCTGCTCAAAAGCACCCATTTGTGCCATAAATGTTGTGTTTGGGAGATCTGATTTGGTATCAGGGCCCTCACAGCTGTGGAAATCCTCTCATAAACCTGTGAGATAACTGCACAACCTTCTCCAGGTCCATATTGTCGTCATAATCAGAAAAGTTTCATCTATTTTAGGCCTCTTTCCAAAATATTGCATGTTACCTCTTCCTTTTAACCATTCAGCGTTTCAACCTAGGAGGTTACATCCCAATAAAGTACGAAATTGTGCCAATTTGTCTGAAATGCATCAATCTATAGACAGGAAAGCCAGGAAGAGCCATCAGGAATTTTTGCACGCACACAGCCAAATTTTAAATGCCAAACCATTTCTGCAAGAGCTCCTGTTCAAAAAAAAAAAAAAAA